>QODF01000037.1:1570925-1589640 GCA_024372805.1 Oostethus manadensis | reverse complement strand
AGGAGCGCATTTACATCAACACACACAAGTATGATTCTTATTTATGTCTTAAATGTTTTATTTGATTGGATAACACGAGTATAAAGGTGACTACAGAGGTGTGATCTACAGTGTTCTAATAATGTCAAAAGCATATTGAGAAGGTCAAAAACACTATAACTACAAATGAATTCAATTTATAAATGAGGAATTACATGGAGATTCTCTTATCGTAGTCAGGTCTGGAACTATTTAACTGTGATAAATTAGGGATTATTGTATACCACAAAAACATTCAAGCTTTAAAGACAAACGATGGCGATGTACTGTAAATTAATGCACATGTAAAAAGAAGTTAACCCCAATACTAATAAGGAATATAAATATGGGCCACGCAGATGATGAAGGCGTCATTTTAATGTGCCGAATTACAAACCGTTGCGTTTAAGTTTAAAAAGAAACTAACCGCTGTGAAAAGTAAAAACAAAAGAGTACATTTACACTGTTTATTGCATTTGTACTGTTTTAACTGTTTTATTGTGTTTTAGAAACCTAAATCTCTGTGCAAAATATCTCGATGCTTCACACGCTTCCATGCGCTACTGCTGAGATGTTTTTGATCGATATTTGACTATTGTGGCATCAAAACGATCCGTTTTTTCCTGCCAGTTCCAAGGCTGCGTTGCGTGCCACCGGGGGCGTAGTAATTCTGCTGAGTCCAGCGTTCTGTTGTGACATTGTGGATGTGTCACAGGGACGGTCGCTGCCTTTCCGATCAGCCTGATGCAGCACTTGCAGACTTCACTGGAGCCTCACATCCACCTGGAATTAAAAAAAAAAAAGTCTTGTAAGCACTTTTGATGACTGTGAAATTTCCTCGTGTGATGTGGAGCTGCGTCTGCTTATCTGTGGCCTCGTTCTGTTCAAATGTCATACAGTTGTTTTTCATCGTTTGCCGATGTGAAGCCATTATTGGGGGGCCCATTACAGAAGAAGCCATGCAGATTGAAAATGCTTGCACGACAACAACAAGCACACAGCCTCCAGTTATATAGGTGGACTTTCTTTTAAATTAAACAAAATGAGATCACAGGCCTTGCGTGACATCTCGAATTAGCTCAGCTCAGAGTGTATCCAAGCATTCCGTTTCTGTGGTTTCGTGGCCCGCTTTGCCAGTATTGACTGTCTGTCTGCAGCATCAAGCAAAGTAGAAAGCAGTTTCAAAGAGCACTTTCCATTACATTATGCAGGAAAAATAGCACTTCAAATTTTAGCATCATATTTATTGTCAATTGTTAGACGGGATTTTTAAACACAAAATAAACCACAATAATAACCTAAATAGTTCTAAGTTATTAGAAGTTGTATTATCCATCCATCCATTGTCTGTGCCGCTCATCCGCTATATTATTATTACATATGCATATTATTATATACGAAAACGTAACCCGGTGACGTCATGATGACGTCACGCAGACGTAACTTGCAGTCGCTCAACACGAATAACCCAACAAAGTGACAACATAAGACAATATCTTGGAGGGAAAAAAGTCTATCCATACACATACCATAAATATTTAATTTTAGATTATTACTACAGTTTTAATGTTTATTTGTTTTATTTCGGTGTATCGCTATGACGAAGCAACCCGGAAGTTTGGCGTCATTACGTCATTACGTAGCCGCAGCTAGCGAGGACGCGCTGGTTCAAACTGAAGGCAAAACAAGTTCGGCAGGCTTTTAATGGAACAAAGTGTGCAAAATTGATCAAAGTGAAGCCTCCCGGTGGTTTTTAAGCTGTAGGTAATCTCTGCACGTATTTCTAAAAACTGCGTTTCTGTCTCTAGTGTTCCTTTTTTAGCTAAAGCTAGTACCGGTGTCATCGTTGTGTTAGCATCGTGCAAGCTAACGCAAGGCAAGCAGCACTTGAGGGGAGCAGCGAATGATGCATGATTTGGTCTGATTATGTGCAGCATAGGTCGTTTATTATGGGTTGGACTTGTAGAGAGCACCTCCCTTTTAATGCATGTTTTCAATGAAAGTAGGTCATCCTTGGTGGATATGTGCATTCCCTCTGCTTTTGTGAATACATTTAGTAGTAATAATGATCAGTTGCATGACAAACTGTTCTGTGTGACCTGCTTAGGGATACTCCACATATGATTTTCGTCCTCAGGATTCATTCAAAAAAATGTCTGCAGCAGAGCCCATCATCAGGTCTAAACAGATGCAGAAAGACGTCAATGGCATTTCCACGCAAGTTGTGTGCACAGAGTTCAGCAACTACATCTTTGTGGTTATAACCCAGTACGGCAAGATCGGAACGCTGATAACTGTCACACCTGAGTCCAGATGCGATGACTTCAGCACCCCGATGTTCTCCACCAGAGTGCTGCTGGGAAAAGACGAGGTGTGCTTTGGTTGTATGCTGAACCAATTTGTGCTACTGTTTTTGTTTGAAATATATGTGCTTGTCTTCAGCCTTTGACACACGTGTGCGGCAAAAACCTGGTAACATTTGTGTCGCAAGAGGCCGGTAACAGACCCGTCTTACTGGGATTGGCGCTGAAGGATTCTTCGGTGGACGCCATCAAGCAAATGAAAGATGTTGTCAAAAGTTGTCAAGTGTGGTAGGAAATCAACAAAACGGCCTGGAGGATGACTTTTCTCCTTGTCTAGTTATCATCGCTAATACCAAGCTGTCAAAATCTGTCGTTGTACTGTTTTTTTCCGCACACCAGTTGGCAAAATAACAGCCATCTCTTTGTGATTATTGCTATGCTACTCTCTTGTTGTGTAAATATCCTAAATTATCTCATAAGAAGAATTGGTCATTAAAACACACATGAAAACATGTGAGGGTTGTCCATTTCGCCGGAGACCGGGAAGTCAGGACTTCCCTACTGAAACTGCTGCCCCCGCGACCTGGACCTGGATAAGAGGAGGAAAATGGAATGGAATGGTTGTCCATTTTTGTCTCTGCAACATATAGTAATTATACTGAATTCACCACAACATTAGGTACTCTCACACATTCTGATGAGATACAATGTAATAGCTATAGAAGATTCATAATCTATACAGAAGTAATGCTAACTAAGGCATTATATATTGACTTAAACACACAACTATGTAAGAAGTCCTATATAAGTCCCTCTTTGCCTCACTCAAACTCAGAGGTTTAGTAAAAGCTGCTTTGTGTGGTGCATTTGCCAAGAAAAATAATAGCACGGACAACACAGTAAGGCCGCATGTTTTGCCAAAGTTTAACCTTTTTGTGTGTAGAAGAGTTACACCACGGGGTGTCCTGATTTCCTGTCACATGTCTTTATATTGTTGGGGAGCAGGCTTACTTCAGGTGTTTCTAAATATTGCAACGGATTCCCGTACGAAGAAAATACAAAAGCAACCTTCTTTTGTTTTAGTTTACGTTGTGTTCGTAGAGTTTAGTCGTGTCCGAGTCCTCTTCTCGGGCCCGTGAAGGCACCGCGGTGACGTCAACGCGCTTTAGCTCTGGCCACGTGACGCGTTCACCTGTTTCCTCAACCTGTTTATCTCCCCGCCGCGTCCTCGAGCGGTCAATGAAAAAAAACGGATTGTTTTCTGTGTTTAATTGGATCTAAAAGAACCTTTTGGGTTTAATTACTTCAACAAAGGACGACAGAAGGTGGACGTTTGGAGTTTGTGGTCATTTCGGGACTTTGGAGGTGTTTTGCCTCGGACTCCGACCTCGGTGCCAGATAGGCCGCCCCGAGACGAACAAGGAAGTGTGTTGCAGGGAACTTCATGTCAATGACGCCTACTGTGTTCGGTCGGCGAGCCTAAAAGGCGGTTAAACTTCGATGGTGATCTGTTGACGGTGGACCCGGGACGCTTAAGAACGATCCGTGGACAGTAAACAGGATAAATGGAGCAGGTGAGCTGCTTTCGGCACGTACATTGGATATGTATGTCTTCCTTCAGGGCAGGGGTGCCCAAAGTTCGTCCAGGGGGCCATTTATTATTTCTTGGCCCCGGACACGTCACCATTTAACAAGAAAACTACAGCCAACAGAGCTGTGATTTTACAGGAATGAAGATAAAGTCATATTCCATCCGTTCATTTTCTATACCGCTTATCCTCATTAGGGTCTCGGGTATGCTGGAGCCTATCCCAGCTGTCAAAGTTAGAATATCATGAGAAAAAATGCAAAATAAAGTCTAAATATGGGAAACAAACAAAATAACAACATCTTGGCCAAAATAACATGAAAAAAGTTATACAATTAGAACAAAATTAGTTCATATAGGAGAATAAGTTGTAATAACAGGAGAAAAAATATTAAATACAGTGGAACATCAACTTGGGTCGGTCCTCCCAGAATTCATTTTGTTTTGTCATCATGTGGTTTTTGAATGTACTGGCCCGCCGTACACGCTGCCCTCCCTTGGGGCGGCAATGCAAATAGTGGATGCCAACCACCATAACACCAAAGAAAATGCTGCCCTCCCATTGGTTGTCTCGGTTATCTCCCATCATCCTCCTCCCGGAAGGCTCAGTGATGCTACGTTATTCGTAAAATATATGATTATTTTTCATTGATTTTATTGTTTTCTCATTGTTCTTTAACATTTATGTTCACGGAAATGATTTTGTTGTCGTTAATGAACATATCTCTTTTGGGTGGGTACAATATTTACACTCAAATTACGTCATTTAAAGGGTAAATCTTGTCTCATAATACAAAAATTCTAAGATTCGAAAGCCCGTTCGGAATGAACTGATTTTCTATCTCAGGGTTCCACTGTATCATGTAATATAATATCTGTAATGTAATGTAAGCAGAAACGTTCATGCTGTGTCACAAGTGACACAAAGTTGAGATGCAAGCTGTCCGTAAATATAAAAAACATCTCTGCTTATCTGCAAGGGTTGGTTAAAAAAAAGTTTTTTCAGTATGTGACTTTCAGTGGAAAAGCTGGGGCTCCAAATTTCTAAAGATGAGAGGGATGACAACAGTTTAGATATGTATTCATTACTAGATGCAATGGTAAATGTCAATATAATGGACAATTGTCCTTAACACAGTGTCCTGGGTGTGTGTTCCTCTAGATGTTCCTTGTGATGCAAATTCTGTCATACTATTCCCCCTGTCTTGCTAGCTCCCTGTGGAGGACATGGACCTCCAAGTTGAGAACACCTCCATCGTCCACCTGACCGCGCCCATACTGCCAGACAAGGCCGACATCTCCAACATGACCATCCTTCGCACGGGCAACGGCACCATCGTGGAGGACGAGATGTTCTTGAACACGATGCGCGCCCGCGCCCTCTCTGGCATCTTTGTGTGGTTCGCATTGCTCATCACCTGCCACCAGGTAGATGTATCCAGGATTCTATATTATATATTAACAACAAAGGGAATGGAGTTTATCTGTTCCAGAGTGAAAAGGCGACCAGCACAAAACCTGTATTAACTGCACAGGCAATGTTTGCAGTAACATTTTAACTGTGAATACTGTAGTAAGGAAGAAATAGACAACAGACTGTGTTCATTCTTCCTCCTCCTATTGTTAGTGTTGTCAACCTAGCCGTATTGTACTGAGCAGCCAGAACAGAAATGGAAGTAGACCTTGCTGCTAATTTGTTATCTGAGGTCAGATGAAAACAGGGAATTGATCTGTTCCAGGGTGAAAGTAATTACTGTTAATAAGACCTTGTCTGACAACTTGCAGCCGGAGGGCGGTCATTCTTCTTCCTATATTGTCCTTGCAAATTCCTTCATCATTTCTTATCGTCAAACTATCGTACTGAGCAGCCAGGACAGAGATGCGTGTACCAAAACAACCGACATCGTGGCTAATGTGGTCACTTTTTGGATTTTTTACTGAGCATATCACTTTCATTAAAATAAGTTCAATTTCCTGTTCTGTGGTTACTATCACATTTTTCTCTCTTTAGGAATTTTGTACTGAGTAGCCTGAACAGGTATAACTTTACTCACAAGAAGTTCCATTTCCTGTTCGGTGGTTATGGTCTCATTTTCCTCTCTGCCAGCCGCTTTAGGAATTTTGTACTGAGCAGCCTGTACAGTAGTCATTTTTGTAACAATAGGTTCAATTTCCTGTTCTATGGTTACAATTACATTTTTCTGTCTGCTGGTCCCTTCAAGAAGTTTGTACTGAGCAGCCAGGACAAGTATTGCTCTCGCCGAAATAAATTTAATTTCCTGTTCTATGGTTACAATCACATTTTCCTTTCTGCCAGTGGCTTCAGGAAGTTTGTACTGAGCAGCCAGGACAGGTCTCGCTTTTGTCGCAATAAGTTCCATTTCTTGTTCTTTGGTTACTGTCACATTTTCCACTTTATTCTCTGCCATTCTGACAGCCAAGGAAAAAGAAGAGCACACTTGAGTTTTATGTGTGAGGTACTAGCAGGTTTTTCCTGACATTTTAGATGACGTAAAACATTTTTAATGACTGTTCATATCCACGAGGACCGCGCGGCATTGAGTATGTAAGGAGTAATCAGAGACGGCTGAGAGCTGACACGCACGCACGCACGCACGACCGCCATCGCTAGAGGACGAAAACCAATTCTTACATCCATTAAGGTTTATTACCTCACACTTAACTTTTTGTGAGCTCAAGGTTTGAGGCCACACTCTGCCGTGACGAGGAATTACATCGCTTGCCTGGCTCGCCATTTAGTGTATACACAACATATTCACTCGTGATGAATGCACAACGTGGCGCTTCCACAAGGTTCAAAAGGAAACGAGGAGGAGGTGAGATGTTTAACAGAGCATATTTCCCCCATGTGCGTATATCTCCGTGTGCTGACAGCTTATCATTGTGGTTTGATGATTGACTTGCCGTGCTCCACTATCAGCACAGACATCAGTGCGCGTTGCACACCAAGCAGGGTTAAAATCCTGGAATCTGTTTTTGTTATTGCATTTTCAAGGTTTGACAAGCTGTATTGAAAACGAAAGCACTTTCACGATGTTGTGTATTCTTCTGGAAAACATTTTGAGCCTATAATTTCACACGCAATTAGGCGACTAACGGTCCGTAATAATTATAAGCATTATCTTGGCTGACTGGCTGAGAATTGTGTAGTTTTCTTGTCTTTGGTTACTGTCGTTAAAAGACTTTAGCATAGATTGAGAATGAATAAATGCACGTGTTAGATTAGGGAATATCACAAATGCACACTTAAACATGTCTGAAAGGCAGTAGGAAGAAGCAGATCTTATTTAATCCTACCAAGAGCTGCTCCAACTAATTGATGATTAAATGATTGTCAAATGAATTGACAGTTTGGTATTTTTATTTAAAAATAATGAGCTTGTCAATCCATCAGAAATCTCAGGTCATTAATCAACGTGGAGGAGTGGAGAATAATAAACAACAACTATGTTAACTGCTTCCCATCATTCTTTGCTTTGCTGGGAAGCAGGAAGTCAATAAATAGCACATTGAATGTATAAATATATAAATACTGGAGTGAACATTTTGACTGAAAGTAGAGTTGTTATTGTCATTAGCAGGTGACTTCTAGCCACATCGAATATTTGTGAGTTGTCTGTTACTGTCGTCGACATGGTCATCTTCAATATTTGTCCAGTTCCTTGATGTCTTATGATAATACAAGCGGGACGGTCTCCTGTTTGTCTAGTTGCAACTCTCCTCTTAGAGTAAATAACTGATCTATATAGCGACAGATTGCATGTCCGGCGTACATATGCTGTTAAACGGACCTGCACTTTGCTCACACAGTTGTAAACCTATCAGACTTTAGTGATATGTTGGGTGCAAGTGTTTAATGTCTAGTAGCCTGCAGGTGCATTCATACCAAGCAAGAGTCTTCAGTTTGTCCAGAGTTAAAAAAAAAAAAAGTCAGTTTTAGTGATTTAAACACATACAGCGTACATTACTGAATGAAGAATAGGACCGATAAAAATGATGTGTAAATTGTGTTCCCATATCAACAAATAAATTACAAGCAAAAGCTGAAGATACTGGAAAACATGTTTTCTGTGTGGACAAAACAATGTTGGTGCTTGTGTGTCAAACAAAGCAGTGAACTGGGAAAATAATATCCAGGCCTTGATTTTAAGCTCATTTCCCCTTTCTAATAAATCCATTTATCTGCACAAAGCAGCGTGACAATGTATTATTTATTCTCATCTGAATCTTTGCCGCCGCATTTGCTTTGGCAGCTCTTCACACAATAAGGAATAGAAATCCTATAATTAATCACAGCCGGGCTGGACCGACCAAGTGCATTATTCATTTACAAGCAGATGCTCTGCACACATTGAATAAATACGGTATGTCACAACAGCAGTCTGTTATTTTGATTTCCATGCAGCTTTTGTGATGTTATATTTTTGTTTACCAATGTTGATATTTGCTTTGTGTTTTACTAATAGATCTACACACACCTACGCTCCTACACCGTCCCCAACCAGCAGCGCTACATCATCCGAATCCTCCTCATCGTGCCAATTTACGCCTTCGACTCCTGGCTCAGCCTGCTCTTCATCAGCAACAACCAGTACTACGTCTACTTTGACTCAGTTCGAGATTGCTACGAAGGTACGTGCACTGTGGTGTGGGGTCGCACGTTTTTTTCCCTTCTGATTCGATCCAGATACCGATACCAGAGCCCTGTTTGCGCTCCTCAATATGCAAGCACACCAAAAGAGTACCAGCAAATGTAGCTAGAAGAATATAAGCGAATGTAGCTGTTGACACACATGACGCTCAGCGTTCACAGACGGCACAGAACTTCCCGGGTTGCTACATTATCATTATTGTTGATTTTATATAAGGTCTAAATAAACCATGATGATATTGCAGCGACCCGGGCCTTTAGAGTACAGTAATACCTCGTTTATCACGGTTACTTGGCTCCGGAGATGATTGTGACAAGTCAATGTATTTAGAAATGTAATATTTATGTAGCTAAAGCATAGAAAATTCGTTCACGACCTTGTAAATATGTTTTTTAACATTATTAGACATGAAATAACACCCCTATAGTCACCTTAACACCCATTATAGTAGACATATAAAGACATAAATAAGACTTGTGCTTGTGTGTGTCGCTTTAAATGTGTTCCCCAGTGGAGCAGAATGAGTGGTGGACAGGAAGTAACGGCGAGGGTTTCGAGTTGCGTTTCAGATGGGTGTGGTTTAATATGGATATTTTAGGGATTATTGTGTTGTGTTGTGTGTGAAAGGATTCAAACCTGCAACAAAAGATTGTTGTTCCCGTGATCAAGCAATCCCCCTCACTCAAATTTCAACATTTGCCAGCACAGGCAAAGAACTCACCGAACTAGTTCTTGCATTAATTGAAACCGCATCTACTGGGTGGTAATCTTTTTTTACTTTAAACAATACACCTTTTTATCGTTATAGCCACAACATGCATGCCCTAATTATATCCAACGCGTCAGACATTCTGCCTTTCCAAACATAATAGTGCTGAGTTTTCATTAACACTGTCAGAAAGGTATTCATCGTATCCCAACAGAATGCTTTGGATTTATTGTTTCAGTTCTACGGGCCACAGGGTTGAATGGCATACGCCTTATCAATCGAGTTTGTGGCATTCTCTGTTTGAGGATTGGAAAAGTGTGATAAATCCCACAAGGTTGAGCAAGTCGGCATATTGGAGTGGATGACAAAATCCAGTAGATGAGACCAAAATGAGGCTACAGTATATAATTGAGCTGATTAGTTTCAAGTTTGCAGGCCAATTTAGTGGCTGATTGATGGTGCGGTCGCAGGGAGAAGGGAATCCCACGCAGCCAATCCCTTTCCCCTCTTGACTGGACGCCATCTGCATTAGCTTCATTTAATCCCTCCTTTAAATAGCAACAAAGTATTAGAGAGGGATTTCCAAGACACACAACCTTTGCAAGCTTCTTAAGAAGCGAAACATTTATTGTTCCGTAATATCGCACTAATTATCCTTTATCACGCAGAAGTTGGATTGACTTCTTTATTTAAATGAAGTCATATTTGAAAGTGGTGCGAACTTAGTCGACACCTTTTTTTTCAATGACTGGCATGTACTGGACAATGTGTAGCTAATTCATTGTGAATATAAAATGACAATCTTTTTTTGTTGCAGCATTTGTCATTTATAATTTCCTGAGTCTGTCCTTTGAATACCTGGGAGGAGAGAGTGCAATAATGTCCGAGATCCGAGGGAAGCCAATACAGTGAGTACTCTGCATGATTTGAATAGTGGATGGTTATTATCACTATTAAATAAAGTACATTAACGGTCCCATATTATACTGTCGTAGTATACATACTGTATACATAACATATATATCCTATATGTTACCCATACATTCATTTTTTTGTGGTGGCCCGCCATAAATACTTGTGAACTGCCACAATTAGATTGGGCACCTCTTGTTTGCCCTCACTCATAAGCACATTATAATGGGACCTCATACGCACCTGGTCTGTCATAGAATAAGACGATATCGCTCTAGGGATTAGTGTTGCCAACGTAGCTACAATGTTACTATATTTAGGAAGTAATCAGACCACTCCAGGTCATCTTTCAAAAAAGTGACAAAAACAAAAACGAAGGTTTCCCCAAAAGGCTGACATGTCCTCTGGGATTTCACTGGTTTTAAGTGGCAAAGATATAGATAGAAACGGCACTTTGTCTTTTATTTGGCGCATGAATTAAGATGTGGCAGCGTAGAAGAAATTTTTTGCGTCTCTGGTGCATTCAAGGACCGCAGATTGAAGTGCAAAAATTGTAATTCTTTACAAAAAATATTCTAAATTAAACATACAAACATAAAAAATGGTGGACTTTGACATAAAAGCATGTATCGCTTTTCTCAACAAGCAGCAGGTGTTGCTGTGGACCCCTGCCCAATCTAAAAGCACGCAAGCATAGTCCCTCCAGCGTGTTCTAGGTCTTCCCTGAGGACTTCTCCCGGCTGGGCATGCCCTGAACAACCAGGGAGGCGTCCGGGAGGCATCTGGACTAGATGACTGAGCACCTCAACTGGCTCCTCTTGGTGTAAAGGAGCAGCAGCTTTACTCTGACCTCCTCCTGGATGGCTGAGCTCCTCACTCTATCTCTTAGGTTGAGTCCAGCCACCCTACGGAGGAAACTCATTTCCCCCACTTGTATCCCGCGACATGTTGTATTCAGAACAACAATTCAAAACAAAACAAAGAGGAGGGACTGCACCTCGCCCGGACGTGAACCCACACCCCCGCACCTCCTCCTACCCCTCACCCCATGCAGATCCAACACATGCAAGGGACAACTTAAGGGTCCGGTGCTGTGTGATTTGGGCCCGGGCAACCAGGTCTTTGGCGACCAAATCTGGTTCTTGGGACGTGAAACCTACATATGTACAAATATTTTTTTCTTCTTCTGTTGACTGGATAGTTAGAAAAGCTCTAGGCTGCATTTTAAGATATGTAGCGAAGCCTGCTTATTTTGTTGGTTATTTATTTCGTGATTTATCATGTCCAAGAGGAAGGAGGTTTTTCCTTAATGATGTCATGAAAAGCAAGTGGCTCTTCTCTTAAAAAGAGGAGCAAATGAGTCGATTTTTCTCACCTTTGGTTTTCATAAGCAGGCTTTTGAACACATTACTGTAAGATCATCATAGGGGACCTTTAACTTGAGTGTACGCTGCTTCTGCAATGCCTTTGAATGATTCTCTTGTTTCCTGTGCAGGTCAAGCTGCCTGTATGGTACCTGCTGTCTGGTCGGAATGAGCTACTCCATCGGATTTTTAAGATTTTGTAAACAGGTGAGCTGCAGTTTGTGGCAATTCTCTTTCTCTCACAATGTTTAAATCTGCCTAAACAATGTACTGATGCTCAGATTAGCATATGTAGCAATCAACAAAAAATGCATGCCCTATGATTAAAAACACTGCTTTATACATTACATTACTATATTATCAATTTTAGGTGCTGAGCTTTGACTGGGCGGGTGGTACTGTAAGTCACAGTATAGCAGCTTTGCTCTTAATTAATACTCAGGAGAACATAACAAATCTGGCCCTTCAGCTGGGAACTGTAAGTTCCACCTGTGTCTAAAATAGGAAGAAAGAAACAAAGGCCTCGGGTTGTTTCAAGCGGGGAATTGATCATAAAAAATTGATTTTCTCATTTTTTTAATGCAAAATGCCATAACACGACTCTTTCTTCTGGAATCACTCAACTGTTTGATTCACGTCTTTGTAAAATATACCTGTGATAAAATAAAGTGGCCGCTAGTGAATAATGAAAGTCTGAAGCCGTTAAATAAAGCCACTCTGCAAGAATGCCAAGTCTGCACGCCCCCTTTTGCCCTTTCTCTCTCTCTCAATTAATGTGAGCCAGGAGGCACAGTTGACTTTAGTACGTGCACTGTGTCCCCCTGAATGTCACGCTTGTCAGATGCTATCACGCAAGCTTGTTTTTCTTTGGTGGCATCAAAGCAGCCAATAGAACAAGTGAGGACTGTATTAAGATGTGAACTGCTCAGTACGTATTGTATACGCTGAGCGGACTCTTCATTAGGGGCTTATTAACATCCTCGTACAAATTTGGCCAAACTCTTCCTAGCGAGGGCCATATACGGTAAAATTAAAAGACACAGGGGCACTTTGATATTTGGAATTTTTGCAAACCAACCAAGTTATAGGGGACAATGTGTATTATTACTCTTTTTGCTGTTGTTTTACAATTTGATAAATATCTTAACTTTGCTGTCGGAATGTACACCATGACCTTATTCCCGTAATGTTTTGATATTGTTTTTGATATACTTTCTAATACTATGAATTTAAATGTGTTTAATATTTAACATTATTCTTCAAAAATTTATTTTTCTTCATAGTATTGAGTTTATGCTAGTAAAACAACTTTATTTCATAAAATTACTGCTGTTTTCCACTTTCCTTGTGGGTTTTGTAACTTTTTTTTGTTTAGCTGTATTTTTAAAATGTGCACAGGGCTGACAAAAAAAGAAAAAATCAACCACGGGCCGCAAATGGCCCCCGGGCAGCACGTCGAACACCCTTGACTCCGTACAAGTTTTGTATCAAAATGCAGCCTTTACAGAAAATAATATTGTTTAGTTGTCTTTTTGTGTCTAGCTAGTTTTTAGCTAAGTGGGGTAGTCAAAGTATTAGAAACTACTCTCAGTATGATGTAGTGCAGGAAAACATCTTGCATTGATGAAAGTAAACATCATCGCCTTTTTAATGGTAGAATTTATAATACAGCTTTTGTATTGGGATTACTTTCATTGTGCTGGTGTCCAGTAGCTATACCCGGCTGCTATTTGCTTTCTAAAGAAACATATTCATTGTGTCATTTCATGCTTGTGTGCGTGTTTCACAGGCGACGCTTCAGTTCTGTATCGTCAAGCCCATCATGTCCGCCATCACCATCATCCTGCAGGCCTATGGAAAATACCACGATGGGGATTTTAAGTGAGCTTGCCTAATATTCATCACACAATGCATATCAAATGATCTTATTCATCGCTGTCATCACAACTTGGTTTATGTGAGCTCTTAGTGCATGTGTGAGGAGAGCATACAGATGGAGATGCTTTATACACGTCCTCCTAAGTTCTCATGTCGAGTACCTAGCCCTGGCAATGTCTTTTTGTTTTATATTTCCGCTCTGGTCTGTTTTTCTGCAAGATGGGCTGTTTTATCTCCAAAGTAACTTAACACTTGAGGCGGATCAGCTTGGTATCACCCGCCTCTACAAAGATAGACTCTACTTATGTCTGACTTTGCCTCACTGTTTAACTGGAGAATAATCTGATCATTCACTGACTGTTTACTAAGGCGCAGATGTTATTAGTCCATTCAGTCTTTCAAGTGGTCCTTTTGAACCTGGAAAGGCAAGCAGACAATTAAATAAACACAAACGCTCGTTTGATCAGATGCATGCAGGAATAACAAGTGTGAACAGACTAGTTAGCTGCCTATTTAAACACCAGGACCCCAAGTCAAAGAAAAATCAGAACATGTTGCGTCAATACAGTACAGTCATGCCATTGGCAGAAATGTGCGGTTAACTGTGATGCCCAATTCTAATAACAATGTAAGATAACATGATGAATGAACCGATAGATTCATTAAGATGCTGCAGCCTCTGTGAAAATTCATATACGTATAGGTTTATAGGATTGACAAAGCATAAATATATTTTTAAAAGCACCCAAAAAACATGGAAGAAATTGTGGGATGGGACATACTGTATTATGAACTCCGTGAGTGTTGATATTGAGTTAGGCAGATAGGTAATCAGTCCTTCACTGTAGATACTTTGCAAGTTGAGTTTACTGGTTGCCTCCAAAGGGAGCTACTCTAAAACTGAAGCACACAAAATAAACAAAACCAAAATCAACTTGCGGCACCTTTGAGCTGTCATTCTACTCCAAGATTCTCTAACAAAACCCCACAATTCATTAAAAACATTTTTGATGTCACCCCACAAGTTCTCAATTGGATTAAGGTTCGGGGATTGGGCTGGACAGTCCATAACATGAATTTTGTTGGTTTGGAACCAAGATGTTGCTGGTTTACTAGTGTGTTTGGGGTCATTGTCTTTTTTAAACACCCATTTCAAGGGGATGTCCTCTTCAGCATAAGGCAACATGACCTCTTCAAGTATGCAAGCTGATCCATGATCCCTGCTATGCTATAAATAGGCCCAACACCATAGTAGGAGAAACATGCCCATATCATGCTTGCACCACCATGCTTCACTGTCTTCATTGTGTACTGTGGTTTGAGTTTAGAGTTTGGGGGTCTTCTCACAAACTGTCTACGGCCCTTGGACCGCAAAAGAGAAATTTTACTCTCATCAGTCCACAAAATGTTTCTCCATTTGTCTCTTGTAACCTCTTCTGCACATGCCTTTTTTAACAGAGGGACATTGCAGGGGATTCTTGTAAATAGATTAGCTTCACACAGACATCTTCTGTCACAGTACTTACAGGTAACTCCAAACTGTCTTTGAGCATTCTGGAGCTAATCATTGGCTGTGCCTTTGCCATTCTGGTTATTCTTTGATCCATTCTGTTAGTTGTTGCTCTCCATTTTAAGGCATTGGAGATCATTTTAGCAAACAGCCAAAGATTTTTTGCACCTCATCCTAAGGTTTCCCCTCTCCAATCAGCTTTTTAATAAAAGTACGCTGTTCTTCTGAACAATTTCTTGAACGACCCATTTTCCTCAGACTTTCAAAGAGAAATGCATGTTTAACAAGTGCTGGTTTCATCCTGTTTTTTCACTAAATTGATCACTGATTGAATGCCACACTGCTATTTTTTTGAACACTCCCCTTTTCAACTAATTGCCCAATTGCACAGCCTTAAAAGCATGCATATCAGGAATGTTGGGTCTTGTTTGTTTTCTGAGAATCTACTGCACCTGCTGGTAACTTGTTTGCCATGTAGCAATAAAAAAATAATAATAACAGTACCTAATCTGGTTAGTCACATTGCACTGCTATTATTTAGAACACTACTGTATAATGGGAAACCCCATAGACGGGCTAAGGGAGTTAGCCTTCGCGATTGTAAAGCATTTAACAAGAACTTTTATCAGAACAAACTTGGCATACAAAATCATATCAATAATTACTAACAGGCATATATTTCTTAAACACTTTGGAAACAAAGTTATGACTGCTGTCTTCTCACTACTAAAATTGAATATTGTTGGTCAAACACTCAATCTCACAATCAAGTGACGTGCAAACTTTATTGCCAGGAGAGGGCAGCACATCCCACAGTGTAAATTATTACCGACTCAGGTCGAGTGAGATGTGTTTTTTGCGGGAAAGAAGTTGAAATAAATCCACTGTACTTGAACTGAGGCAACCATTCTCACCTGGAAATGTTAATGCTACACGCAAGTCGAGGTCAAATTCTGAATTGTAGAACCAAAGGGATGTCCAAAGGTGAACATCAGGTGTGACCACGAGTCTTTTCTCCTCTTGTCTTGTGTGCAGCGTGAATGGAGGATACCTGTACATCACCATCATCTACAATTTCTCCGTCAGCCTGTCGCTCTACGCCCTCTTCCTCTTCTTCTTTGCAACCAGCGACCTCCTCCGGCCGTACGAGCCCGTGCTCAAGTTCCTCACCATCAAGTCCGTCATTTTCTTATCCTTCTGGCAAGGTAAAAGGTCCTCTCTGCTGTTTTGTGTATTCTATTTGGAATTACATTGCGGATAACCATCTTTTCAGGAATGGTTCTCGCCATCCTGGAACGCTCCGGCGTCATTCCCAACGCTCTATACATCGATGGAGAAGAGGTCGGCGCCGGCACGGTGGCAGCGGGCTGGCAGAACTTCATAATCTGCATTGAGATGTTCTTCGCCGCCGTCGCCCTCCGTTACGCCTTCACCTGCACGGTCTACCAGGTGAAGAAGAACAATGTGCCAGGTGAGACACATTTTCATATTAAATGTTTGGAGTAGTCAGCGTACAGCTTGAATCGCAGTGTAGATTTACTATACACAGAAAATGTCATTATAGTCTAAATAGCTGGAGCACACTGGGATACTCTTCCCCTCCTCCATGACATCACTGGTGGAGCTGGTGGATGCTTCACTCATGCACTCATGCCCCAGACTGACACTATCGCCACCATGCTTGACTGTAGGCAAGACACCAATGTCCTGCTACTCACTTGTGTGGCCAGATATTTAGACATGCCCATGTGTTTAGTGGATAGTTAATCTATGCAGCTATACACAGACTACTCGAAATGATGTCCCTATTCTTATCCTAAAACGCTGACACCCCTCGTTCGCGCAGAAAACATGCCGCCTATGCAGAGCATCTCCAGCGGTCTGAAGGAGACCATCAACCCGGGCGACATGGTCCAGGACGCCATCCACAACTTCTCCCCGGCCTACCAGCAGTACACCCAGCAATCCACACAGGAGGTGGTCCCGCCCTGCCCCAATGGGAAAGCCGGCGCCTTCGCCAGCAGGTCCTGCAAGCCGGACAAGGTCATGCTGATCACGTCCGACGACGAGTTGTAAGCAGTCAGATGCAGGTGCGTGTGTCCTCGCCGCCACTTATCTCCACAGCGCCTCCCACCCGAGGGAAAACCAAGTATCTCAAAGGGCATAAAAACTGTTCAGTTTGCATCCTCTCAGTATTGACGCAAGGCTGCTTACTGGGGATTTACTGTGGTTCGCCGCTAGCTCACCAACCTGAGATTTCTCTGTCTTGGCCTTAAAAATAGCTCAACGGTATCTGATGAGCCAAACAAGCAATAAATCCATCCAGGATGACAGCAATGGCTGGGAACGCCACCTAGTGGACTGCATCTGCCATTTTTCACACATTAACTCTGAAAACATGGAGGACTTCCAGGAAAAAGACACTTATTTTTGAGCACGTATTTAATCTCAACATCAAATCAACCCACCTCCTACTAAGTGGGAGTTGTATTGGTCTTTTATAATAAATAATAATAATGGTTTTGCACCACCTGCATTATTATTGTGAATTCAAGAATGCTTGGCAAAGCCTTTTGGTGTCGGGGGTCACTATTTATAATTTTGTTTTCATTATGTACAGAATTCATTCATGTCATTTTAATATCAGATGAAAACAAAACAGTTTTGATAGTTACAATTAGTACCCATTTGTGCCAATGATTGCTGTCTTGACGAGCATGTGGGTCGTTTGAATTTGAATTCACCCAAAAATAAAAATGTGTGTGTGTGTGTGACTGATAAATTGAAGTGAGTCCTTGTGTGCGGCCTTTTCAACGAGGAGAAAGCTTTATTTGCAAGTACAAAAAAAAAATAAGACACAGCGAGACCCATTGTCATGGAATAATTTAGCATAATTTGAAAATACGCAGCATAGACAAACACCGATGTATACACCCGGGTCGCTCATCGGGGGGAACGCAGGCGGAAAGGAAGTGAAAGTCAAGAAAAATAATTTAGGCATTTTTAATACATTTAAACAGGTGAATAAAATAAATATTCATGACATTTTTTTAGCTCTTCGATCCTCTGGAAACTTAGTAAAGACACATTTGAACCTACAATGCATTTCATCCATTACAACCACCTTCTACTGTGCATCCGACACATTACACAAAAGTGTAGCTTGTTTGTGTGTGTAGCTTGTCGGGCTGGTTTAGCTTGTGTTTGGACAATTTTTCATTTAACAGGAAAAGAACTGCCTTTTCAACCCACTGCTGGTTATGGCTTATGTCAGGGTGTATGTGAGCAGAAGGACGGAGAGGACCAAACTTCCAACACGGGTAATATTTTTATGTTTTCATATGTAATGTTTAAAGGTGTTTTTGTTCAAATAATGTCACCCGGAGACACCTGGTCTATCTGTTATTTTGGCACCTTAAATTGTTGTAGTATTAAGTTGAAATTCAACACTGCCTCAATTTGTCACAAGGGGTCACTGTTTCACTCGTGTCTACCTTTTTTTTTTAACTCTACTTTGTAGACGGACAGACTGTTGCAGTAGCAGCTAGTGGAATTATTCTATTCAGGTAAGGTTTCTCTGCTGTTTATAAAATCATTACCGTCATCATTAATAGGAATTAAGAGTCCACAATAACATAAGAGGTGTGCGTGCTTAATACCCACGTCAGGTGTTTGGGTTTTTTTGCACTTTTGAACCAAAAAGTGAACCGTCACAATGAATCTCAGTCGTACTGACTAAAAAAACAAAAAAACAAAACTG
>QODF01000037.1:1394431-1565503 GCA_024372805.1 Oostethus manadensis | reverse complement strand
GGGGGGGTGACAAAATAACCGAGAATCGCTGATTTAAGCCCAAAATATTCATATTTTTCACTGATAATATTCAACCACAACACAACAGCATGATTTACCCATGAATATATTTCTGAAAAACCTGTGATATGGGGAAATTTGAACCGCGGATACGTGTACCCCTAGGGGTAAAAATGAAAAACAATTTGCTTGATTTATGTTTGACGTCACTTTGGCAACCATGCCCCTCAGCGCGGCCCAAATATTCCGCACCGCGCACCTAGGAAATTTTGTAACTTTGCGGAAAAACGTGGCAGAGGAGCAAAACAGACATCTTTATGATTGTCATAAATTAAATTTTCAATTTTAGCTAAATGGGCGAGTTGACCGTCTCTTTTTTTCCTCAGCAATAATAAACATCCTCTTCATAAGCTCACGCTTGTGGCCATGTTTTAAACAACAACGCTTTCTACTTTTACTATGGTGTATTGTTGTACGCATGCCATATTCGCTCTACACTGCCCCCTGTTGTCTGGGCAAATATGGGCGGGTGCAAGACGCACTAACCACGCCACAAGGAAAAGGCAGACAGCGCACAAAGTTGTGCAGTGCTTTGTGTGCATCGTATGAACAAAGAAGTAAGGTTGGGGATTATTTTGTGCACAAAGAGCGTTCCATCTCAAAGAGTTTGTTTCTATCGGCAAAGCGGGGAAATCTGTCACTGGGTGCAATAAATTCCCCCAAAAATGAGGCTTTGTCGTTGGTTGTATGTGTTTTTCTACACGGGATACCGGTTTGTCGTGATTTTTAACCTTTCCCCTTCATTTTGGTAATAAAATCATTTGCAGATTTAAACCACTGTGAGTGGACAAAAAAGTGCTAATGCTCAAATTCAGTTCACAGACAAGAATAAAAGATTTGCAGGATGATGGCTTTTCTATTTATCAGTGCTCATGTCCGACTTCATCAAAATGTCGCCATGCAAAATGCACATTTTTGACCCGGAATGACTATAAATTAATTAACCAGTTAATTATGTTCAGTAACCACAGGGAACCACTGCTATAATATACAGTCAGGTGATCAGAGGCCCTGCTTTTATCAGGTGACTGCGGGAGAACATTAAAGTTTCCAGACTTGGGAAGTTAAAAAAGTCGCACAAACAGATGATTAAAGTCAAGTCCTGTTTAGGGACATCTGCCCCCCTCCCCTCAAACAGCTGCAGAACCAAAACAAATGTATAAATCTGTGGCATTCCTTGTGTGCAAGCAGGCCTAAAACGTCTCTTTTTAAGAGGCATTGCGTCAGCGTGGGGATCCCAAGGCATAGTCCTTGTTCACATTTTTAAAACCCGGTCCTTGATGGCTGGGGGGCCCCCTCCTTTTCATGCAAGGGGCCAAAGAGGCCGGCTTGTTTTCCTCAAATTCTTCAGGCATGTGCGTGTGTTTTTCTAAGCTTTTCCTCATCAAGGCGCCGACGTTTCCTCCTTGATATAACACAGGCGCTCGTACAAACACATTTTTCCCCTTCCCGCCCTCAATCAAGAACAGCGACTTGCGCGGGGGCCTTTCTTTTCACGACGCTACGCGAAAAGGGAGTCTGGGAAAATACCTCCAAAAAAAAAAAAAACAAAGCCGCAGATGGCAGGCCCAGAAAAGAGAACAAAACCACACTCTTGAGTGAACACACATGCGTGCACGGCCTCTCATGCAAATGCTCGCTACGTTCAATATGTCCCGCCATGCGCTCGCGCACAAGAGGACGACGGAGGAGGAGGGCGGGGCTTCCCACTTGTTAAACAACTGATGCAAAGTGTACAAAATGTCTGGAATTCCGAGGTGTCTCGCACCGTTCACGTGCCCAAACAAATCGAGCGGCGCCTGTGAGCGCACGCGAGGGGGCTCGGGTCCAACGCATTACGATATGCAGTTGCACAAATTGCATATTGGCAAAGGATCACAGTTTCAGGCTTTTCATGTTTCAGGCTGGAAGGGTGCTTACATGGATACATTTGACACGTTAAGATATTCAAAGTTAACATACCCAAGATGCACCTGTGACACTAATTCAAGATTTTGCCTCTGTCATCAAGTTAGCGAGTGGTATGAGAACGAGACAAGATTTTAACATTACTTTAAAGAAAAGCGGGATAAAAAAATATGAATTAGGGATGTCCGATATTGGCTTTTTTGCCGATATGTCGATATTTCCCATTACGATATCAACATATTTCCTGGGGTGGGAATTAACACGTACGTGTTGTGCTAATTGCCACAGCATCAGCAATTGGCTGGTGGACGTGGCTGTAAACAACATGGTACAACTTGCGTGAGCAAACATCTGAGAAATGCATGCAATTGAGCGCGGCTCGAGGAACTCCACAAGTCCGCCGTTAACCGGCGCTGGTTATCCAGTGCGATATTCGCCATGATTTTCCAATTGATGTTTTTTGGAAGAAGTCATTGCAAATCGCAGGTTTAATATCCGAAGGAGACACCACAGACATACAGTACTGCTTGTTACTAGGCAAACACGCGTGTTTATATGCTTCACACTCTTGATGAGGTCATCATTTGCGCACAATATGTATGTTGGGTAAGAATGTCAAAAAAGTAAGATTCCCGGGGTACAACTGCAACACAAATCACAGATTTTTGGCCTTAAAGTTTAGACTGGTGTACGTTTTTGGATGGTGTTCCACTTCTTTTTACACCTGTATGTCAAGTAAATGCAAATGTTTTTTATTGTTTTTATGTTTTTGAATGGTGGTTAGCTTCTTTTTACACTTGTATGTCAGGTAAGTGTAAACATTTTTTATTGTTTTTGTATGGTGGTTAGCTTTTTATTGCACATGTATGTCAGGTAAGTCTAAACAGTTATTCTTTTTGTATTTTCAGATGGGTTAGCTTCTTTTTACACTTGTATATTAGGTAAGTGTCAACGAGTGTTATTATTTTTGGATGGTGGTTAGCTTGTTATTACACTTGCATATCAGGTAAGTGTAAATGGTTATTGTTTTTATATTTTTAAATGATGGTTAACTTTTTCCAGTTGTATGTCAGGTACGTGTATTAAGTACTTTTTCCACTTGCATGTCATGCAAGGACGTCAAAAAGAAAGATACTCCAGAAACACAACCTGCAGACTTTGCCTTCGTCCTTTAAAGTTATTGTTTTGATGTTTTTGGATGATTCACTTTTTCATTTTTACACGTGTATATTAGGTGAAAATGACAAAAACACTTTGCAGATTTGGCATTTGTCCTCAAAGTTAAGACGGATTCTTTTACAATCAAAGATAGTTAAGCATGTTCAAATGCGACGTAAAACACACATTTGATGGCGACAGTTGGATTCGGGAACAGTTCATTCCTACTGTTAGCCAATCCTCACAAACTGGGACAGCGTTCAACCTCAGATGGTCCCACTGCTTTCTTATCCTGTCAGACCTCAGAAATCCCCTCATTTCCAAGCCAGAAATCGTCATCGTAATGACACAATGCAAGGAACGATCCACCGCCACAAGATAAAAAGCGGAGAAGAGCAAATTACTCGGTGAAATAAACACCGATTGATGTGGAGAGCAGAACAAGAGAATGGTCTGTACGTTTTGGGCGGACGCATTACTTTGAAAAACAACTCTTTCAAGACTATTCTTGGCCACCGCGGGATAGTTTTCTGTTTTTACCGGACAAAAACAAGCTGGACAGGACGTTGTTCGGACCGGCCCTTTTAGAAGGGCAAAGTCCATCTAGATTTTTTTTTGTCCAGATGTGAAATAATGCTAAGAGACGGAAGTCATGTTTGCAATTTGAGATTAAAGCAAAGGAGTTGATGCAAGCAATTACAATGCCAGTGCCGGAGAGAATGGGTCAGCCCACCGATGGTCAGGAAACGTGCACTGGTGTGATTTGGTTTCAGCCATTTCATCGGTAATGGGAGCCGAGCATCTCAGCCACACAACACAAAGGATGACTCATGATAAAAGCGTGTGTGTGTGTGCCATTCATTAAAAAGAACAGGGTTCCTTTTGTTCCAAGTCAAGGGTCTTGTAATTGTTGTATCAGTGTGTTGGAGATAAGAATATCGGGAACAGAGTGGGAAAATATTCCCATCCTAACAGCGTGCACAAAAACAAATAAGAGCTGAGAGACGGAATACAGAGCCGTGTGATTCTGATGCCGATTGAGTGCGTCACTTTTCAAAAGAGGCTCTTGGATTGACAAACTGATGGAACAGAAATGCAGCAAAATGCCAAAGACAAAATTAAATTGAACTGGTTGAAATCAGCCATTATGCCGCTTCACGATTTTTTCAAAAAACATATAGTAACAAATCATGCTGTTTTGTGGTTGAACACAGCTAATTATAAGTAAAAAATATTTTTTTATATTGTTTGCCTAAATTAAGCATGTTCCAGCCACAAAAATACAGATATAAGACATTCAGAAGATGCATTCAAAGACGCGGTGCATGATATGCAGTACTCTACGCTGATCACTGGATGTCAGTAATGTTACTGTAATGTTCGATTAGTCTCTCTCACACAAACACAGGACACGCAAAGGTGACTATAGGGGTGTTAGTTCATGTCTAGAGGGCTCTTGTAATGTTACAATTGTATTCTGACAGTTGTAAACAGGTTTTCCATGAACACTTTCCATGTATATATAGGGTTTATGGAAATTCACTTATTATGGTAGGGTCTGAAACCAACTAACCGCGATAAACAAAGGATTACTGTACTATGGAAAGCAATGGTGCACTGCGCAATCGGGAGTTTGGGGGCGTCAGGGTGGGTTGCCTGCAGGGGTGACTGTGTGCTCTGGCCTCGTCCTGGGGTCTCGCCAGGGAGCTCGATGTACCCACCTTTTTGTGATTTGTATATATGGACACCGAAGAAGAAAAAAATCTAACTGAATTAGTACCTGCTGTGATGAGAAGAGGGGGTAGAATTTAATAAGTTCTGCTCCTTTTTAGAGCACTTGGACCGCACTAGACCTTGGCAGGGGGGCTGACCTTTCTCTCCAGTGCTGGCAGTGTAATCTATTCCTTTTAATATTACATTGTAAACCGTCAGCATTATTTCGCAGCTGACAGAACAAAACAGTCTGGGTGGACTTCGCCCTGCTAAGAGGGGGGGTCCTAACAGTAGCACAGAAGGGGCAGCATCAGAAGTGATGCTTAGTACATGCGACTTCCTGGCATCCTAACTTTCATGCCTCGACCATCTCAAATGTCAACATTCTTAACTGTCATACAAGTGGGAAAAGGAGTGAAGCACTCTAAAAAGGTAACGTCTGGTAGCTTCCTGCGTATGTGCGTATCTTCTCTATAACACGATTTGATTGTCCCCTGAAGAGCTAAAGAAAAAGCACAATCCTTTGATCTCGCGACATAGAGTGAGTTCTCGTCTAGCAGGGGATTTGAATTCAAAGTCTTACTTGGTAAAAATTTTGAGTCAACTTTAGAATTGTACATGTTGGGCATTCAAGATGTTCCACTGCGGACAACGCAAGACTTTTGGCTTGAGTACTTTGTTTGGCCACACAGCTTGCAGCTTGTGTTCAGTGATGCCACATGTTGATGTTTTTGCAGGGCTCTGGTCAGGTTCAAGGCTGCGGCAGGTAACCGCTGCGAAAATAAACACCGGGCCTTGTGTATTCCTTTTTCTTTCTGTTTGCTAACTCAAAGGGCAGCCGGGTTAGATAATCTTCACACTCGTGTCGCTTCCCTTTGCATTTTTTTCTCCCCAGGGCGTCTCGTCCAGATCCCTCCGGTACACCCCTGCACGTACACCGCCATTTCCCCCAACGCAGCACATTTGGTGGGATCCGACGCAAAGGAAACGGCGCGCATAGCCGAGCGGTGAGTCACGCTGTTTACTGGTAAAAGTGACAAGCGGCAGGCAGGGAATCACACCATCCCGGACTGACGTTTCCTGGAAAATCCCGTTGTTTCACGGGGAGGAAGGAAAAGTACCCTTAGGAACAGTTGGCATGACCACTAGAGGTTTTTTGGTGCGGAAAAGGGAGGAGGACTCGCTCTGGTCCAAAGACAATTTCAAGAATGCAGAACGACTGGTGGGGGGGGGAAGCCAACATGGAAACTGTGTGAGAATAAAAGGAGACAAAAGCACGCATTAGCTCATATTAGCCGTTCTCTAATATCACCCATTGTTGCATGACACATCAAAACTGACGATTATTCTATCTGCCCCGCCACAGAAAACAACAAGCGCAGTCATTTTGGCCTTTTTCTGCCAGCTTGCAGTCACTGTGGAATCAGGAAGTCGCGACAAAAATTTTGCATCAGCAAGCTTTCCGGACAAGGAAATTCCCAATAACATCCCAGAAAATAAATAAACCGCGCCTCTGAGCACAATGATTCCCAGGCAGCAGGGTGGGCAACCTAATGAGAGCTTACCTTTGCAAACGCTAACGATGCTTTTGGTGCGCTACATCTGCACTCATGCCCACCGAGACGTGAGCGAGAAACGGATCGAAACGGCAAAAAGGAACTGGTTCGGGAATATAAAGCTAGTTTATACATGGCAATATTGCAAAACCTTGGGCCTCCAACACAACCGCCGGTTCAAAAGTGTAACCATGCGTCAATACCAAAACGTCCTACTTCTCACTATTTTGGCATTTTTAATTGTCATTCAAGTGGTGGGGAATGTTTTTGTTTCTACAAGACATGCTTAACTAGTGACAATAAGGAACATCACATGGCACAACTCATCCATCCAGCCATCCATTTTCTATGCCGCTTATCCTATTAGGGTTAGACGGTTTGTTGGAGCCTATCCCAGCTCAACACCCTGGACTGGTCGCCAGTCAATTCAACATGAAGAAGTGGAGCTTATTTATTCCTACCCCTTCCCCATGTCTGTTACTAATCAGTCAATCACGCCGTAAATGTTACAGATATTTCACAAGCCTTTACATATTTTTCACTTAGAAGAGTTATTAAGAGTTAAAATAATAACAGTGTCCTATAACGCCATCCTCGTGCCGTGTTACAGAAAAGAGCTATAAAAATTGAAAAACTGTGGCTAAAATAGGGTGACAATAGAAAAAAAATTATTTAAAGAGATACAAATTGTTAGTAATAAATAGAAACAGGTTAAAATGAATGAAGGCATAAAATAAGACGTGTAAATTGAAACCATTGAGAATAAAAATATTAATATTTACGTAAAAAATGCTGACAATCACACAATTTAGTGCAACTTGAGCAATAGATGATTGTTGATAGTGATAAATTCCATGTGTTTCCTAGTAGTTGGTTGGCAACCAGTCCTGGGTCTACCCTGCCTCTCGCCCAAAGTCAGATGGGATAGGCTCCAGCATGCCCCCGCAACCCCAGTGAGGATAAACGGCATAAAAAATGGATGGATATTGATATTGTTGAATTTGGCATAATATACGTTGTTGTGGAGTTATTGTAATATTGCTAATTGAGCAATAATTGATGCTATTGATTTATTGATACTCAATAAATGAAATGACTTTCTTAATATTGTTAAATGTGTTATTGTGGAGTTACTGTCTCTGTGAATTGTTCGCCGATGTTTTTGAAAACAAAGTACATGACTTCCTTGGTGTTAGTATAAAAAGAAAAAAACAACAACAACAAGCAACATGACATTCATCCATCAGCCCTGACTGCACTCATTTGCGATTAAATGTCACCAAAAAGCCAAAGAAATAGCAAAAAGCGCTGAGTTGCTCCTTTGTTGAAGACATGCAAACAATAAGACTTTCCGTGACCACCAAAGGTGCAGAGGTGATTTGCATCGCATGTCTTCTTTCTTTGCCGTGTCTCGCAAGTGCAAAAAGAAGTTAACCACTGTATAAAAATAAAGCAAACAGCGGTAACGTACTTTCTTAGCTAACTCCGCGAGACTCCTTTTGAAATAAGCGTTGCAAAAAAGCCGAAGAAGGAGGTGTCGCGTCGTGCTGCTTTCACGCGACGTTATTTCTAAATTCTGGGCCACTTAGCGGTTAGAATAGAATCAGCGTGGACGCTTGTCTCGGCATTCACACCCCACCGCATACTACAACCACAGCAGCACACACAGCGTTCAATAATTGCCTCTACTGTAATGAGCTTCATCATCTTTGTAGAGGCGGGAGGTTTGGGTAGCGCTCTCGCACCCGCTTTCCTGTTTTCGTGCATTGCTAGCTGTGTGCTGTATGTAATCACGGGCATGCCAAGCAGAGCACCAAAACTAGATGCCCCCTCCCTCTAAATGTGCACATGGGAGCAAACATCCCGGTGAGTCATCACATTGCTCACCGCAGCTATGTCACTTTCACAACACTCCACCACATGAACGCTCTCGGCCTTCTGCCGCCGCTCTACATCAAGACAAAATTGTAAATAACGGCTGACAATTTAAATATATCCCCCGTCTGGATCTCCTTCGCTTCATTGCCGTCACGCCATAGGAGTGGAAAAGTGACTCAGCCCGCCACCCGAAAAAGGTGTGGGGTTAAAGGGGGTGGGGGGGCACATGTTCACCTCATGACAGATGAGAGCGCCCACTCCCACATTCTATGCACCCACCCGGAACCAAGATTGGAAGTTTGTGACATTTAAAGTGCAAGAAGCGGGGGGGGCTCGAACGTTTACGTGAAACCACAGAGAAAGATAAGACTTGTTCTTTCACCTCCCCCACTAATGTTTATAAAGATATGCCCCTCCGCCCCCCCAAACTCCCTTCTCTGTGCCTGCCCCGGTGGTCTTGACTTCTCATGCTGCCCTTTGTCCTACATGTCGAAAACGCACACCACGTGTTGTTTCCGATGTCAAAGGCGGCCTGGGATTTTTGCATGAGAATAGCCTGTTTTTTCCCTCTCACGTCGGGGACTGGAATGAAAACAGTTCAAGAGGTGTGAACATATTTCACCCAACTCATCTTTTCCATTGGAACAGAACGGAAAAAACCCAAAGAGCAGGGTGTCAAAAATACATAGTCAAAAAGATCCAGACTATTAAGTCTAAGGTCAATAATACGAGCAGATGTAAACAAAAAACAGGTACATGCAAATGCACGCCACTTGTATGTCTTTTCCTGCATAAATCCACTTTCCTACGTAGTAAAGACACGTTATCATTATTTAAGTGGCAGGCTGCATACTCATTGGACTTATAATATTTTACAAAAACATACCATCGGTTAACCTTTCACTAGAAGTCAAGTAGAGTCAGGTTGATTCCCTGACTAACTCTTTTTTGGCCATCTTGTTTTTAAACCCAACACGTGTTGACTTGTTTTTGTGGAAATATAAGGGGGAAAAGTCCCTTTTTTCTACAACCTGACCGGAAATGTACCCCCCAAAAAAGCACACAAGAGCGGAATGTCCAAATATGTTCCGAGCACACGACAAATACTGCCTTACCTCTGTGGCCGTGCGTAAACCTCCGTGGATCGGAATGCGTGGCAAAACAAAAAAACAACAAGAAAAAAAAGTGTAAAATAAGTCCGGTTAGGTGGGACCCTAACCCTGAAAAGGGAGAAGCCGGTTAAAGGTGCCTCGACCCCGCTTGGTAGTCCGTCAGACGGGCGATCGAGCGAGAGAGCTAGCGAGCTACTAAATGAAGTCCAAAACAACAACAATATGTTACTAACATTCCACGCTCCGGCTTCCGCAAGCACTGACGTCACCGCGTCCTCGTGACCGCCCCCTCCATTCATGAAAATAACTTAGCGCTGACGTCAGCGCGGGGACGGGAGGAGGTGGGGTGGGGTTGGGGGGCGCCATAAATAGAAGACTTGTGTTTTGTTTTGTTTTTAAATCAAGCTGTGCTTTAGAACAACTTGATCCGTTAGGTAGGCTGGGCAAATGAATTAACTAATGGTCGGGGTTGTTCCAATGTGGTGTAACCAGCGTGTAAGGGGGGCGGGAAGGGGGGCGTCCTCCTCGTGTCTGCCTTGGGAGCAGCAAGCATTCCATTCCTGAGGAAAGTATGCAGAGCACAGCAGTCACAGGATTTCTCTTATTAGGGCTGATGCACATGTAGCTTACTTCTGGCCTTTTCTTTTTTTATGCTGAATGTCAGCATTAAAAAATAAAACGTGGCATGACTGAGCCTTTTAAGCACCCCCCCCCCCACCCCCCAACTGCTATACGGTGCAGGCTGGATAGTTCAAGCAAGGTTGACAAGGAGAAACACTCGGCCTATTAGGCATATTTTTGTGGACCTGTTGTTAGCATAAGCCTTACTGGCTCCATTAGGTACACCTCATAGCTTCTTATGCTTATCTTACCAATAATACATTCTTCCTAAGGCAGCGTTAAGTAGCTCCCATAACTCCAGATGACGAAAAGAAATATATGCTTTCTACACATTTTGTTTCTTAAAGCGTCACTGTTTGCTTCAACGTGTTATATATTGTTTGTAGTTCTGTTCTGCATTGTTTGTTTTTGGAAAGCGAACGACAAAAGTGCAAAAATGATATTTATAGTTCACGATGAACAGCAATGCGTATGGGACATCAGCGGAGTAACACCTCTCAGCTGAGGCCGAGTAAACAAACGCTTCTCGAGGTAGCTCGTCGACTTTGTTCTGTATATTCTTCATCAAAACAGTAGTCGTGCCAAAACGTTGTGTTGCTGCTGGATGTTTACGCCATTCAATAGGTACTGTACGTTTGTCTTTTTTCCTGATTTCTCATTGGAGCGGCTTCACTTGCGGGTTATATCTGGCCTCTTGGTAATCACATGCTTAATGTCAGATGAAAATGTGGAATGACTGAACCTTTATGGCCCTCCCACCCCAATTGAGAACATGCCTCATCCCAAAAAACCGAAAATGTTTTTTAAAAGTTTGCATCTTTTACAGTAGCGAAGAAAAATGAGCAGTATTATCTTTGAAAGACACAATTAAAGGGTCACTGACATGATTATGTTGTACATTGTTTGTGATTTGAAAGGAAACATTTAAAAAATAACATTTATAGTTCACGGCGGAAGCCTCCATGAACTCTTTTGCAGAAGCGGCATCAGCGGAGTAAAACCTGTCAGGCTAAAGCCGAGTAAACAAACGCGTCTCGAGGTAGCTCGTCGACGCCGTTCTGTATATTTGTCATGCTGCTGGATGTTTACGCAGTCCGAGTTTGTTTCTTTACCCAAAAGAGGAAGCTTCAAAACAAAAATGGGCAAAGCAAGTGCAGAGAATTAGAAACAAAGCCCACCTCGATTAGTTTTTTTTGTTGCAGTGTTCATTTTAATGATGCCTTTACTTTTAAGTTGAAGTTCTCCACGCAGGTGTAGCATTACAGGGATGTCTTACCCGTGTACCCTCCAGGTGCAGCTCGTTTACCTTCTGATGGAAGTCGCTGTCCTAGCGAGTGACTCAACAGCTAAACTATCTTCTTCCTCCGCGTTTAGCATGTGGAGGAGCTGCAAACATCACCAGATGAGTAACCTGCTTTAATTGTGCTCTGGTAGCCATCATTTGGCCATCACGTGGGGGGAAGGGGAAGGTTACTGCAGGAATTAGGTTCATTTTTTCAGCTTCCTTTGCAGAGCTAGAGCTCAACCACAAACCCCAGAATTGCACCTCGTTTTCAGTTTTGAGGGATTTGTGGTATTTCCAGTCAAAATGGGGTTCATTTAGGGGGTTTTAGAAGGCAGTGATCTACAGCAGAGTACGGTGCGATTGTCACTGACAGATTACATGTTGTAGTACGTCATAATAATACCACATAATATTACTGTATCTGCATTCATTATATGCCTTATATTAAAGAAAATAAGTATAAATAAATGAAACATTGCAGCGGTGAAAATCTTTCATTATTATTGTCTCTCAATTGTAATTAAAATAAACATTATGTACCGTAATACTGATTTATTTTAATTAATTGTACTTCTTTTGAAATTTAAATAGTGTAATGATTTCATTGGATTGCAATTATGTGTTTAGTTGGATTATTTAAAAAAAAATAAGAATACAAATTTTTTAAAATGCGCAATACAAGTCTATATATTGTAAATATACAGTGTAACCATATTTACTTATAATATTAATTATGATTATGTATGACCATATACCTGTACCTTTTTTTTTATCAACACTTTTATTGCGTTGCAGTGATGTGTAGTATATTTGAAATTCTTGTCATATTTAATAACGTAAATAGAATTCCATTACAAATATGCACAATAATAATGTATTTCTAAAATTAATATGTAATTATAATTATGTATGACCATGTACCGGTACAATTTTGAATCACAACGTTCATCGTGTTGTATATTTGAATATGTTGTCATATTTTAATTACGTAGATGGAATTAAAATATATAGTATAGTATTATTAATATATAATTATATACCAGTAGTAATGAAAATAATAATTATGAATAATATTATGTATGACCATGTACCAGTATCTCCAGTTATATTTTAGTTTGTGTTTGTTTGTTTGTTCTGTTTAATAAAATAAATCACAAAAAAATGAAATAAATGTTCACAATCTTTTTATTTTAAACTTAAAAGTAAGCATTCATCTACACACACAGTGTACATATTAGTATATATAATATAAAAATATATATATATAGTAGAATTCATATATAATTGTTCTTTTATTGTATCTGGACCATAAAAATAGTCTCTTGGCAGCTCTAACTTTCACTTACACTAATAGTGATGCGTCACTTTTCATCAGAAATGAATAAAAAACAACAAAAATGACATCACTTTACTCATTTTCTTCCCCAGATGACGTGGTCCTCTCTGCCTGCGGGTCCATCTCCACCAGAAGACGGAGACGCAGACATCCGAGCTTTGCGGTCCGGGCACTCACGGCCAGTTTTGGATTACAGGAAGTCCCATTCAGTCACTAATCTCGCTTTTTTTCTCCGACTCACACTTAGTTTGAAACATGATCTGGCCCCAAGAGGCCTCCTGGCATCCCACCCTCACCATCACCCGCTCCACTCCATACTGACTATTCATGACGTGGCTCGGCCGCGTAAAAAACACTCTTAAATCACTTTCTCCCACATCCAGATGTTTTGGCCTTGTCTCAAACTGGTTGCTAAGCCTGAGACGTAATATCACAAGCGCTCCGGTGGACTCGGGCTTTCTTTTTTGGACTATGTACCGAACATTCCGCTGACTTCACCCCGCAAAAAAAAAACGATGAAAACACTTTACGTAACCGGCGGAATGGAAACTAGCATTTTACATTGGAAGCCGCTGGCAGCAGCAATAGCAGGACTGGTCCAAGTATTGCGATCTCTGGAGTAATCCGGGCTATTCGGAGCTCGCTGATCATATCGGAAAGCAGAGTTGCCAAGCTTGTAAAAGTTGAGCAATGTTTGAGGAATGAGCAAATCACTCCTGACTATGGGTGGGACCACTTAGAGGGTGGCAAAGTGTTGTTTTCTTTCTGACCAAGCAGAATTCAGACCCTCGGGGACGCCACCAATCGGGCCTGGTACACGCACCAAACAGTCATTTAACGCATCTGACTGTCCCTTGCAGAAGTCCCACCTGCTTCCGTCCACTTTGCGCTTTGCATTCCACAAAGGCCATATACACAGCACAAAAGAACCACAAACATGCCGGAAACTGCAGACTCATTCCCGTGGAATGGAAACGGCCGCCACCTAGTGTTAGATTCCTGCAACGACAACCAGGGGTAGGGAACCTGTGGCCCGGGAGCCACATGATGAGCACCGTGTGGTTCTCAGAAGTGTCCAAACGCCATAACATTTCTTTCTTTAAATTGAATTGTTTCTTCAAATATATGTAACATATCCTGCTTTACAACAGGGGTGTTGGAAGTGCGGTCTGAGGGATTTATTGGCCCGGGGCACAATCTAAAAATACAATTTCACAAAAACGCAAGCAGTCATTTTACGAAAAATAAAGTCAAAATACCAAGAGAAAAAAGTTGTAATTCAACCATTTTTTTTTTAAATTAGGCTGTGGAAAAGATTCTAATATTAGGAGAAAATACAACAGAAATAAAGTCGTAATTGCCTGAAAAATCGGAAAATTAAAAAAACAACAGAAATTTTAAAAAATGCTGCAATTTTACGAGGTAAAATATTAAGAGAAGAAAGTCACATTTTTACAAGATTAAACTTGAGTAAAAACAGTGTCCTTTTGATAACACTACCTAAGGTATGTGTAGTTCATTGTTGTTTATGAAATGTCACAATATTAAGAAACAAACAAAACAATATAAAGTTGTCATTTTTGGAATATTAGGTTGGGAAAAAATAATTTGGGAATGAAGATAACATATTATGGAAAAAAGTCATCATTTAAAAATTAAAAATATATATTTTTTATAATGTTTTGTGTAATTCTTTAAAGTAAAACATGCCAGTGTTAAAAATAACATTCCAAATATCAAACCTTGTCAGCACATTCATGCATCCAATTCAGACTAATTATTTTCGTTGTTATTAATTAGTTGACTTTTAGTTGATTTTTTAAAAAATAGGCTATGGCTCTCCCGAAAGTACATTTGAAAATATGTGTCGTTTTTGGCTCTCTTAGCCCAAAAGGTTCCCCACCCCCTCATTTTTTGTTATAAACTGTTTCAATCTCATTATTATTATGTAGTGGAATAATGTGACACTATGTGATACAAATTCCTCTTTAGAATAGCAAGATGTTTCTTCATTTGTAGTTGGTGATTATAATTACAATATAGATTTGGAAGTAGTCCTAAAAAGCGACATGAAAGTGGAAAGGTAGAGTCCGTTGCTGTGACCTGTGAACGTCAGTTCGACGTATCGCCGCTAGGTGGCAGCGTGTCATGGCCGTGCTCGTGGCCGTCCGGGTTCAGGTCAGCGAAGAAGACGCCGTTCCTCTTCAATGGCCGTGTGTCAACTAGCGACGTTGCAGTAATAGATTGATAATTAACCGCGGTCACTTTCATGAGGGCTGAGGCTGTTTGTAAGTACGCGAGCCGGGCGTTAAACACGTTCGGTTAGCTCCGGAGTCCCGCGAAGCTGCGAGTTAGCCTAGCTTAGCCTAGGCTAACTCGCTCCTAGCTATTTTGTACCGCAAAGAGCAACAACCGGCAGCTCTCCGATGGCGGTCAAATAGCTGATGATGATACACGGGCCGCCCACTGAACGCACCCGCTGAAGATGAACCGTCCCAAACCGACAACCCTGAGGCGCCCCAGCGCTGCAAAAACATCAGGTGTGGTTGTTATGATTGTTCAGTTATGAGAGGGACGTGGGATGTAATGGTGATGTAAGCAAGCTTTTTCTATGTCAAGGTCATCCCCCGCCTGGAGATTTCATCGCTCTGGGCTCCAAGAACCAAGGTGGCGAATCCAAAGCCCCCGCTGTCCTCCTCAAGCCAGCCGCCGCAGTTTTACCGGCAGACCGCAAGAGAGAGACTTCCTCCGCCCCCCCGTCCTCATCGGGTCTCTCCAGCCTCGCCAAGCGACCCAAGCTTTCCACCACCCCGCCAGTCAGTGCCCTGGGACGGCTTGCTGATGTTGCGGCTGCGGACAAGAGGGCCATATCGCCCTCCATTAAGGAGCCGTCGGTGATCCCAATTGAAGGTAACTCGCAGGCACACCGTCCACTTTTTTGAAACGCTTCAAAATGTGTGGTGATTGTCAGTGTCGCCGGCGCTGCTGCTGGACGAGATCGAGGCCGCGGAGTCGGAGGGAAATGACGACCGCATCGAGGGGCTGCTGTGCGGCGCGGTGAAGCAGCTCAAAATGAACCGGGCCAAGCCGGACATCACACTGTACCTCAGCCTCATGTTCCTGGCCAAAATCAAACCCAACGTCTTTGCCACAGAAGGAATCATCGAGGTGTGAGCTGCGTTTGTTGCATGCACAATAATGTCAGAATCCCAAACCCTTACTCAACCTTAGAACCTCGTTCCTTCGGTCCTTAGGCCTTGTGCAGCCTGCTGCGACGAGACGCTTCTATCAACTTTAAAGCAAAAGGAAACAGCCTTGTGTCCGTGCTGGCCTGCAACCTGCTGATGGCCGCCTATGAAGAGGATGAGAACTGGCCTGAGATATTTGTCAAAGTGAGACTTCGTCCGCTGATCTCTCGTGCTGTTTTTCAAGGCGTTTTAATTGGACGTGTGTGGGTTTTTTTTTCTTTCAGGTTTACATTGAAGACTCCTTGGGGGAGAGAATCTGGGTGGACAGCTGTCACTGCAAGAACTTTGTGGACAACATCCAGACGGCGTTCGGCACCAAGATGCCGCCTAAAAGCATGCTGCTGCAAGCCGACACGAGTCGAGCCGGCGGCGATCTCAGTGCAGGTGCAACACACTTACCCAATGTGCTGAATTATTTATTTTTTTCATGCTGTAAATCCGGATGTTCTTGACTGTAGGTAGCAGCCCTCATCCATCAACTCCTGATGAGGACGACAGCCAGGCCGAATTGCTGATAGCCGAGGAGAAACTCAGTCCTGAGGATGAAGGGCAGGTTATGCCAAGGTGTAATGTCAAGAAATATTATACAGTGTACTCGTTTTTGACGAATTATTTCTAAGGGTCGCTCTCCGGCTCAATGCAGGTATGAGGAGCTAGCGGAGAGCGTGGAGGACTACGTGCTGGACGTCCTCAGGGATCAGCTGAACCGGCGACAGCCGATGGACAACGTGTCCCGCAACCTGCTGCGCCTGCTGACGGCCGCGTGCGGATACAAAGAGGCCCGACTTATGGCAGTGCAAAGGCTGGAGATGTGGCTCCAGAACCCAAAGGTACTTGGACCTTCTGTGTAGTGTCAAAGCATATCGCAGCACTTTCATGTTTTTTTTGTTTTGGTTTTTTGCGTCCAGTTGACCCGACCAGCTCAGGACCTCCTTATGTCGCTGTGTATGAACTGCAACACACACGGAGCGGACGACATGGAGGTGATCTCCAACCTGATTAAGATCCGGCTCAAGCCCAAAGTGCTCCTCAACCACTACATGCTCTGTGTCAGGTATCTACAGACTGGGCTTGTTGAACTAAATGCATGTTTTATATGGAGAATATAAAGCGAATCATACTGAAACCTCAGCTTACGAAAGCCTTATAATACGAATCGGACTTTGAAGAAATTTCTGTCCCATTTACCAAAAAAAAAAAATCAAAATCCGAAAACAAAAATCCAATGGGCCGCCCGACAGCACTCCTCCCAGGAAACATTTTAGCGTGTCTTGTGGTTTTTGAATGTACTGCGCCGCCAAACAATCTGCCAAAATGAAGCTGCCCTCCAATTGGTTATCTTGGTTATCTCCCATAATCCTCTTCCTCCCAAAATTGCCAATGATGCTACATCACGGCATCCCTTTGCTCACAAACGGCGTACCGAAAAGATCGGAATTACGCAGATTATTTCGATGCCTCCACAGGCTCTACAGTGATTATTACGAGGGCGAAAAGAGATGGATCTGGAGTTATTCATTGTTATGTGTGTTCTGCGAATAAATAAATCACACACACACACACACAACAAAGACGATCAAAGAAATCCCCTATTGGAATCTGTTTATATTGTCCCAACTAAAAAAAACCCACTATCCATTGATTTGTAGCGCCCGTACAAAAAACAATACATATTGTTTGGCAATAATTTTCATCAAAAACCAAATCCTATGCAAACCAGAGCTCCACGCTACACCTCTTCAGATCCATAGATGAAATTCAGTGAGTTTTACGAACCTTTTTTCTCTCACCCTGTTACAAAACCCACATTTAGTTTTTTTAAATTTTTATCACATTTTATTATTCCATTAGGTTAGTAGACATTCCATCATGTTCACACAGCTTGCAGATGTTGGAGTAGTTTGAAAATGCATCATGAAAGTGACCAAAATGTCTTTTTAAATTGACCATTTGACAGTGCAAAGGTGTACTAATGGTATAGTAGCCAAATGTTAAGATGCTAACAATCGATCAAACTGTTGCTTTGTCCTTGAATCCCCGTCTGTTACTTATTACACTGATGGTTTCTTTTGTCTTCAGGACATTACAAATGGTTGCACTGACCATGACCCATGATGTATTTTCCATCTTCTCTCTGAATGACGATTGCTTGTTTTTCCACAGCGCTCTGTTTTTCATATTATTTTCACTTCTAAATGCAGTCTACGCCGCTTTAAACTGACTGTTTCTTTGGCCTTGAACATTCAGGGAGCTACTGAATGCACACAGGGACAACCTGGCCACTATGGTGAAGCTGGTCATCTTCAACGAGCTATCCAACGCCAGGAACCCCAACAACATGCAGGTTCTCCACACGGTGCTGCAGCACAGCCCTGAGCAGGCACCAAAGGCATGTTATTCTCATATTTCATTGGGACGTACATTATAAGGATGTTGAAAGCCGATGGTCTTCTTTTGTGTTTGCAGTTCTTGGCAATGGTGTTCCAGGACTTGCTCACCAACAAGGACGACTACCTCCGCGCCTCGCGAGCCCTGCTGAGGGAGATCATCAAACAAACTAAGCATGAAATCAATTTCCAATCCTTCTGTTTCGGCTTGATGCAGGAGAGGAAGGAGGCCAGCTACGTGGACATGGAGTTCAAAGTAAATATCTCATTTAAGCTCATTCGCTTCCACAGTCAAGTCTGACTTGGCTTGCCTCTCCTGTAGGAGCGCTTTGTGATCCAGGTGACGGATTTACTGACCGTCTCCATGATGTTGGGCATCACAGCTCAGGTCAAAGAAGCTGGCATTGCTTGGGACAAAGGAGAGAAGAAGAGTGAGTTTTTAGCGCTAATTACGTCTTTTACACTTGGACTTTTCGTCATCCAGCCTCTGCTGTGATGCAGATCTGGAGATCCTGAGGTCCTTTCAGAATCAGATCGCCTCCATTCAAAGGGACGCCGTGTGGTGGCTGCACTCTGTGGTTCCGACCATCAGCAAAGTGGGCGCCAAGGACTACGTCCACTGGTCAGTGTCCGTGTGTCTGTGCAGGATTTCTGAGCGTTACAGTGAAATTCAGCTCTGATTTCTCTCATGTCTGCAGCCTTCACAAAGTGCTTTTTACAGAGCAACCAGAGACGTACTACAAGTGGGACAACTGGCCGCCAGAGAGCGACAGAAAGTGAGTTCATTTTCCAACTGGGCTTGGATTTGTTGGCTGGACTGAGGTGTGTGATGACTCGTCTTTCTGCTCCTCAGTTTCTTCCTGCGCCTCTGCTCCGAGGTCCCCCTGCTGGAGGACACGCTGATGCGCATTCTGGTCATCGGGCTGTCCCGTGATCTACCGCTGGGCCCGGCGGACGCTATGGAGCTCGCCGACCACCTGGTCAAGAGGGCGGCTGGCGTTCAGTCAGACGGTGCGTAAATACACTTAGAAACTTTTCGGAATTGGGGCTTAAAACTCAAACACCTCCTGTCAAACAGATCTGGAGGTCCTCGTCGTGGAGCGGATCCAGCTCATTGACGCCGTGCTCAATCTGTGTACATACCACCACCCAGAAAACATCCAGCTGCCTACAGGGTACTCCACGTTTAGCTTTTAAGGCCCTCAACATGTCACACTGGTTTACACTTTAAGTACAACAAATGACTCTAAATGTTTAAAGGTACCAGCCGCCAAATTTGGCAATATGCACCCTTTATTGGAAGGCTTGGCTGCTGCTGCTGGTGGTGGCTGCGTTCAATCCGCAGAAAATAGGTAATGTAGGCATCGTTTATAATCTGCATATTAAAAAACTAGACTGCTAATGAAGTGGTCAATACTTTTGCCATGGACAAAAATATCACAGCATATCACCAAACGAAAATGATGTATGAATTGCACCTACATTGTACCTAATTGCACCACAGAACGCAAAAAGGACATCAAATACTGTTATGCACAACACCAAAAATATGAATAAATAAACCGTAATGGAAACATCAATAAGACCACTGCTCTGCCTAGTTATTACTGTCACTTTCAGAGTATCAGCGATATGGAAGCTATGTGTAGTGCCTAGGATTTTTGTGATTTCTGAGTGTCTGGGAACGTGACATGAGCCCTGACTGTTTGCGTGGGTGCAGAGAGAGAATTATGGTAGCGCTTACGTGCCAAGGAAAGCCTTAAACCGAGGCCCACCTGTACGTTGCGACTATAGATAGATGAACAAATATGCATTGTGCATAATTTTTGAACAGATTAAGGGAAATTGTGTAATTTCCCAAAACTCGCCTCATATCTCTGACAGCACAGGTTGTGTTTACCATCTTCTGTTTTATTCTGCAGGCTTGGCTGCCTGGGACGGTTACCCCACCTTAAAGATGCTCATGGAGATGGTTATGACAAAGTAGGTCCCTGTTGCATCCTTTTTCTCAAAGTGATGCAAAAGCTTAACGTTCACGCCTGCGCAGTAACTACACGTACCCGCCGTGCACCGTGGCGGATGATGACACAAAGACGGACATGATCAGCCGCGAGCTGCAGATCTCTCAACGGGAGAAGCAAGAGATCCTGGCCTTTGAGAGCCACCTTGCCGCCGCCTCCACAAAGCAGACCATCACAGAGAGCAACAGCCTGCTGCTCTCACAGCTCACCAGTTTGGACCCGCAGTACGATCACATGACCCAACCCACATGTACAACGCACGTTATAAACATACTTCAGTGTGTTTTTTTGTTTGTTTTTGTTGTCAGGGGTCCCCCTCGTCGACCTCCACCACAGGTCCAAGAGCAAGTGAAGACACTGAACCAGTCCCTACGCCTCGGCCACCTTCTTTGCCGCAGCCGCAGCCCTGATTTCCTGCTCAACATCATACAGAGACAGGTCGACATGCAAAAGAAAAGTTCCACGATGCCTCAAACACAGTCACTGCTCTAACTTTCAGTTTTCACACAGGCGTCCTCTCAGTCCATGCCATGGCTGGCTGATCTGGTCCAGTCCAGCGAGGGGTCCTTAGACGTGCTTCCTGTGCAGTGCCTGTGCGAGTTCCTCCTGCACGACGCTGCGGATGACAGCCTGCAAATCGATGACGACGACGAGGGAGGGAGCAAAGAACAGAAGGCCAAAAAGAGACAAGTATTGTCGTCATTCCATCGCTTTTTTCATGCATTTGTCTCCATTTACCTCAATCACAAATTGTCATTTCCTACCAGAGACAACAAAAACAAAGGCAGCTCCTGGGGCGTCTTCAGGATCTTTTGCTAGGACCAAAAGCGGACGAGCAGACGACATGCGAGGTGCTGGATTACTTCCTGCGACGTCTCAGCTCCTCTCAGGTGGCGTCAAGAGTGTTGGCAATGAAGGTAATCCAGTTATCATCAACAAAGTGATGCTCAGAACCTCATTTATCATCCACTACGCACTCACCTGCAGGGTTTGGCACTGGTTCTGACTGAAGGAGGCCTCAAAGATGGAGAGGAACGCGACCAGCCCATGGAGGAAGATTCTGTTGATGCAGAGCTCCTGCCGGGGTACCAGTGGCTGCTGCAAGACCTCCCGAAGCTCCCCATGTTTGACAGCGTCCGAGGCATGACGTCCACCTCCCTGCAGCAGGTCTAGCATCTTAACATTTGAACGGGATAAGCAGGAAAGAGTTTGCTTTTTAAATCTTGTCTGTCTGCTTCCTTGGCCTCTGCAAGGCCATTCACATGGAGACAGATCCTCAGACCATCAGCGCTTATCTCATCTACCTCTCCCTGCATGCACCAGTGGAGGAGCAGGCTTCTCACAACGACCTGGCTTTGGTAATCATGACACAATGTTGTGCACAATATGACATTTAAGTATTCAATAAATCATCAATAAATTCATGCATGCAGGTTGGACTAGACCCGCCCTTAATTGTAATTCTTCATTTTAGCAAGACATTTTCCACAATTTTATGCTTTAAACCTCCTAGGAACACTGGAGAAGCAAAAGGAACCTCTGACCTCACATAGATAGATGGTTAGATAGATAGATACATATAGAGATAGATAAATACACGGCTAGATCAATAGATACTTCAATAGATACTTCTGATCACCTGGATGATTATGTTTAAAAAATATAAGTGGATAAGGAGTGTAAGCTGCATGTCCTGTTAGTGGAATGGACGTTTCCAGTAAGTTTGTCTCCATAATGCCCGTAAACACTAACACATATGCCCGTGTCTCCTCACGCAGGACGTCGCCCGGCTCATCGTGGAGCGCTCCACCATCATGAACAGCCTGTTCTCCAAGCACTCCTGCAGACCCGAATCGGAGGCCGTTCTCAGTGCTTTCCTGTCCATCTTCTCAGCCTACATCAGGAGGATGAGGAAGACCAAAGAAGGGGAGGATCTGTACAGCTGGGTACAATCCTTCTCATGAAGATCAAGTTTGATGAAGTCACTGTTAAATCTTTTGACGAACGATACCCGTTTGGGCTTTTTTTTTTCCAGTCGGAATCTCAAGATCAAGTTTTTCTGCGATGGACTACAGGAGAAACGGCCACAATGCACATCCTTGTCGTCCATGCGATGGTCATCCTGCTTACTCTGGGCCCCCCTAAAGGTAGTGCAACAAAAAAAAGGGGGGGGCATGTTTAGATTAAACTTGATATCTGTCTGTGTCATCGCTACAGGGGAGAGTGACTTCTACAGTCTTCTGGACATTTGGTTCCCTGACAAGAAACCTTTACCCACGGCCTTCCTGGTGGACACTTCAGAGGAGGCCCTGCTGCTGCCTGATTGGTTGAAACTGAGGATGATTCGATCCGAGGTGTCTCGATTAGTTGATGCAGGTACCCCCTTTTTAGACGAAAATCTGTTTTCTTCTTTCATCGGTTTGACTTATTTTAACACTTCTGGTGTTGTTCAGCTTTGCAAGACCTGGAACCTCAGCAGTTGCTTCTGTTCGTTCAGTCGTTTGGCATTCCGGTCTCGAGCATGAGCAAACTGCTGCAGTATTTGGACCAGGCTGTCTCTCATGATCCACAGTCACTGGAGCAGAACATCATGGACAAACGTAAGAGTCAGCTGCAACTAATACTCCTAATTGAGATTCATTGGAAATTTTTTTTTTTTTTTCCCCCATCAGACTACATGGCCCACCTTGTGGAGGTGCAGCATGAGCGTGGTGCCACCGGGGGGCACACTTTCCACAGCTTGCTGAGCTCCTCTCTGCCTACACACAGAGGTCAGATGCCCTCATCTGCTTATGCAGCGTCAATTTCAACTCAAAGGTTGTCAAAAATGAATGAAAGTAATTTCCATTCTGCTGTCATTGCTTCTCTCAGATGGCGCTGAAACAAGTAAAGCCAAAGTTACAGTGGAAACGCCCCACGGTTCCGTTAAGATGAGAGCAGCCACTCAGCTTCCTGCAGTCAGCGCTGATGATGATCTGACAGGCTTGATGCTTCGGGTATATATCGCAGTACTGTCATGTCACATATTACCTTATTCTAAACGTACGGACCACACCCACCGACTTCTCCTGCAGATATTCCAGTTGAAGGCGGAGCCGCGCTGGCACGGCCCACCTCCCAACCAGCTCTCCCTGGCTTTGCAGCAAGCTTTGGCGAAAGAGATCATGCGAGCCAAGCAGGGTCACATTCACCAAGGCGGGCTGGCGTTGCGTCTCCTGCAGGCCATCGCAGCCCTGCTCACCTCCAACCACGCCGGACAAATTGTCCTGTCCATGCACCGTAACCACGCCCTCTCCTGCCCGCTCATGCGACAACTTCACCTCTACCAGGTAAAGCCGTCTCACTTTAAATCTCACTTTCAGTTGTTTTATACCAATTGGACCCTCTCGCGTGCCGCCAGCGCCTAGTGCCGCAGGACGTGTCCTTCTCCTCCCTGTTCCTCAAGGTCAGTGTTGAGATGCTGATCTGGCTGGACAATCCATCTGTGGAGGTGGGGCCACTGAAGACCCTGCTCAAGTCCTTCATTGGCCAGAACTCTCACACACACAGATACAGTGATGGTTAGCACCTTTCTTGCATGTCTAAAATCCGGAATGATTATATTTTGTAACTGGAACTTTGTTTTTATTGCAGTACGCTCAGGGTTCATCCACCTGGATGAGACGCTGGCATATCGCAGCGACACAGAGGTGCCGCTTAGAGCCATCATAGCCAAGCTGAAAGCAGGAGAGAGATGTAACGCAGAGGCGGAGCTCATAGGAAAAGGTAATAATGAATGTTAATAAATGCTAATTACAGGTTAATTAGTGTGCTGTGTTATTGATCATTCTTCCAGTTCTGCAAGGGCTGATGGAGGCCAAGTCTCCTTATTTGGAAGAGCTGTTGTCTCTCCTGATGACTGTTGGTACCCAGAATGGGACGGCCGGTCCTGTTGCCATGGTAATATCATTGCTGCTGCAGGAAAGGGAGGAGCGGGCCTTAAAGAAGGACATCAGTGCAAACAGGTGAGTGCCATTGAATATTGTTACAGTGTGCAGCTCTGCTGATATAAACGTTAATGTTCTCGCATCTTTGCCAGCAGCTCTGAGGTGACAAAGTCCGGGTTGAGCTCAGGGCTGCTGGTGGACTGGATGGAGTATCTGGACCCCGAGGTTACATCGGTGTGTCCCGACCTTCAGCAGAAACTCTTGTTTGCCCTTAACAAGGTGAGAACCTCCCCACCTTGTATTCCGCGGCAGTGGCTGTCTTCCCTCATGCATCCTACTGCGCCTCTGTCTCAGGCCCGGGGCACTCCGGCCTACAGGCCTTACCTTCTGGCCCTGCTCACGCATCAGTCCAACTGGTCCACGCTGCTGCAGTGCATCAGCGCCCTGCTCAGCAAGAGAAAAGACTACAAGTAACATAACATGGTATGCATTTTGTACCACCATGCTTTCTATATTGACTAAAGAATCTTTCAGATTGGACCCGACTTCAGCTTTGGATTTCCTGTGGGCGTGCAGCCACATCCCACGCATCTGGCAAGGACGCGACCAGAAGATATCACAAGTAGGTTCCAGTCCAGTTGTCGTCTGCCTTGAGCGCCAACTCCCCGGTCTCATGTGCGCCTGCGTTTTCCCCCAGAAGAAAACGGAGAAGTTTGTGTTGCGGCTCAGCTCGGACGAGCTCATCAGCTTGGTGGATCTGATCCTAGCCGAGTCGGAGCTCAATGTCCGCAACTCCCCGCACAACGAGCAGAACGTGGCGGAGGAAGCCTGCTGCTCTCTCATCCAGGCCAGGCTGCCTCTCCTGCGCTCGTACTGCAACGGTCGCCTGGAGAACATCAACAAAGTGTCTGAGTACCTCATCAGCTGCACCAAGAAGTGGGAGGACAGGTTGGTGGGCTCACTGATTAGATTGTGCTGCTTTGTAGTAAAGGTTGAGAGCTGTGTTGAAAAGAAAACTATTGCTCTGTTAATAAAACAGACGATACGATACAGCTCTTCTGTTGCATTCTATTAGATTCTGCAGGTGTACCTCATAATATGAGAGAATACTTCACATTTTTGCAGAGCTACTATGTGTTCTTCTCTCTAATTAGCCACACCAGTGAGCGTTTTTATCTCGTTGCTGATTAACTCTGATCCAAATCGCACCCGATGTTCCTTCCACGGTGCTGATGAACTCTACAGCCGCCTCCTCTGTCAGCCACAATGCCGCGGACCGAAGAAAAACCCGATAATTAGGTCTATTGGTGTGAAATTAAAACCGGCAGAAGTCGTCGGCACTGTGATCTCTTTAAAAGCTCAGCGCGTTATAATGAAGCCGAGAGGATTAAGGCTGGAGCGCTAAACTCGCCTGTGTTGTGAGCCGCTGTCAGAGATCAGGGTGCAACTCTTTGTGGAGGCCAACCCTCCTTTTTTTTTATTTTTTATTTTTTGCCAACGTGTCTGTGCTTATTAAAAGCGCTTTAATGAGGAAACTTTGGCCAAGGTCAAACAAAATTAGCTTTCGAATTACAGTATTTTTTTTGAAAGTCTGAGCAGAAGTGGATGCTGGTGAAAAACAGGGCCTCATAAACACAAAGTAAAGACGTGCAGCCTTGTGTTGAGGGGATGTTGAGCGCGCTCTTCACCGCCAGATAAGCTGCTGTTGATTCCAATTACACACCAACAACAAGCCGCTCTTGACTCAAGGTCGCTGCGGCTGCTGCACGCTGTCTCGTTAGTAGAGTTCAACTCTCTTCCTTAAGAGGATTTTCACACAACTGCAACAGACATGAAGGCAAATAAAAACATTCTTGCTTTTCATGTGCTTAGTTTGTCTTACTGCGTGGGAATTCTTGTCGTTTGTGGACGGACACAAAAGATGATTGTGGGCTGTGATCTTGCATCAAGAAGCTGGGAAAAGTGGCACTTTTATGAAGTTAATACCAGTGTGCAGTCGCGCCAGCTTGAGAGATTAAAAGTGGTGGTAGGGGAAGTCATTTTGAATGCTGTTCTGTTGTTTGCTGTAACTGTGCTTGTTCCCGTTTGACCCTTTAGCACCATGAGCAAGCGCTGCCAAAACCTGCTGGTGCAGATCTACCTCCACTTCCCGGAGGTCATCCAGCATGTCACATTGCCCAAGGGCACGTTAAGCAGCGGGGGGACAGCGGACGGCAGCACCTGCAAGGTACACCCAGTGCAGTGACTTATGTGCTCTTAAAGTGACTCCATTCTAGCTGCCTAGATAGCGTCGACATCCTGTGACAGGGTACATTATGACACGTGTTTAGCATGTTTAGCTACTAATTTTTACTGAATGTATAGCATACTATAGAATGCAAAAACTATCATCTAATTGTGTGTGTGTGTACACACAGACATGCATGTGAATACCAGTTTGTGCCTAATGAAAATCTACACCATTTTTATGCAGTTTAATTTGCAATTATAAAAATCGTAGCCACTTATTTCTTCAATCTGGTCTTCTTAACCATTGTTCCTAACATATGCTAGGCTGCAGTAGTTATATAGATAACCGTTGTGTATTTTATCAGCTTGACGTCCTGGTCCATCGTCTGGTCACGCTGCTCGCTGATGTAGGAGACTCAAAATCAGCAGAGGGACGTGTCTCTGATGCCAACCTTGCGTGTAGGAAGCTGGCCGTGTCACATCCCGTCCTCTTGCTCAGGTGAGAAGCAGGGATGCACCGAGCCACATTTTTTCCACTTCTGATCTGATGATGATAAACAGGCATACAGTATGTTATATCGTAGCCAAAACGGAAGTTTTGTAGATGACAGCGTCAGGCGGAGTGTTGCATGTGTAGAGAAGGCTATGCTGTGTAGTATGCTGATCTCGGAACCCCATACCGATACAGAATCAGAATCATCCCATCCCAAATGAGAGAGGATTCTTCGTGTATTCATTTGTGTCCAATCTTGGTTGACTTTTGTTTACAGGCACCTGCCCATGATCGCAGGCCTCCTTCATGGGCGCATTCACCTAAATTTGCGCGAGTTCCGGCAGCAGAACCACATGACGTTCTTCAGCAACGTCCTAGCTATCCTGGAGCTGCTGCAGCCCCTGGTATTCCATGCTGACCACCAGAGGGCGCTTCAAGACTGCCTGTTGTCTTTCATGAAGGTCCTGAAGGTTGGTGTAGGTGGCAAGCAAAAGTGGAGCTGCTTGACTCTCGTTGTTGTTTTCTTTTTAACATTGTCACCGCCTGATTTCAGAACTTTCAAAGGAGTCGTTCCCCCTTAGTCATCATCAATAAGTTCCTCCAGTTTACGCAGAAGTACATTACCCATGATGCAGCGGTCGCCATCCCCTATCTGCAGAGGCACTCTGACATACTGCAGTAAGTCGTCTAATGATGCAGAATTCAAATCATACAATGATTGAAATTTATTTCTCTGTCACCTCCTCTTTCAGGAGCATGAGTGCTGAAAATCCAGACTTGGTACAGTTGAAGTCTCTCCTGGCCGGACTCACCCTTCCTGTAAAGAGCTCCTCCACAGAGGTCACCGCAGAAGACCGAGATGGTAACACAATCTCCATTTCTAAAACGAATGTGATGACCCCCCCCCCTCTAGATTACAATTTTCATTATTCATCAATCCCAGATGAGGTGGCAGCCGGTTCCCTCCCTATGGTCAACATCTCTGCGTTGGTTCCTCTAAGCGGCGCTGACATGACAAAATATCTGAAGAAAATTTCGAGAGGGGAGGCCGTGGAGGGTGAGGCTGAATCGGCACTTTTGGCGTCAGAGTGACAGAATGACTCATGCGGTGTTTTTGCATTTTTTCCTCCGCAGACGTGTTGGAAGTGTTGACGGAGGTGGATGAGAAGTCGAGGAGGAGCCCGGAGATCATCCAGTACTTCATCGTGAGTCACAAAGCAAATAGTACAGAAGAGAGGGTGGGGGCTTAAACATTTTCACCTGCCAACTCATGTTTTATCCAGCATGGCTTTGGCTTTGAACTGTCAAATAAAAATCAGCTTTACAGATGTCACCCCTGCTCTCTAGGCAGCATGTGTTGCGGTAAGGAAGTCTACCATGACACATGCTTATATCTGATAGCTCATTACCGCTAGCTAGTGCAGGGGTCCTTTACTATCAAAAAAGCCATTTTGCCTCCTGTTGCAGTAAACAAATAGTCTGGACTCTGTAGCGGTTCCCATATCTGTGTAAAATGAAAACAACTTACAAAAGTTGTTTTCAAGGACTTTTTGGAAACTTAAAAGTCGAAGCGGGTATTATACTGCGGTTGTTGCCAAGCGGGCCACCCGCTTGCCGATACTCGCCTACTTCCCCTTTACTTGCAAATCCAATCAGCAGTCTGAACACAGTCTAGATGCATTCACAGACTTGCAGTGGGTGGGATATTCCACATTCTGTCAAAAATGCACATTTCCCCTAGTTTGGTGTTAAAAAATCTCTGTGGTCTGTGAAGGGAGTCGCACCAAGGAGGCTGAAGATCCACGGGTTGCCGACCCCTGACAATTTTATTTTATTTTTTATTTATTTTCCCTGAACAGAATAAAAGAGGTGACCTATTTATCCAAGTGGAGGTCGAATGGGGCATTTAAACGTTCAATTGTAAACTATTTTAATGATGTCAATGTGTGGCTTCTCATCAAAATTTTCTATTTTTCTGGCAGAACGACCTGCAGAGACTCATGACGTCCTCGGAGGAACTGTGTCGGAATATCGCCTTCAACCTGGCGCTGCGCTGCATCCAGAATAATCCCAGGTACTGTGTGCGCCCAAGTGGAGATAATTCTGTTAAAATGTTATTCAGTGTAACCACTTGTACGACCCAAACATCAATGCTAAAATTAAGTGCACATTTATTAAGTATATATTTTTATAATAATAAAAGCTAGTAAATCAAATAAAAATAGAAAACATTTAGACCAGCAGTAAATGAAGTAGAAAAAAAGATATGGCCAAACAGTGCACCTAACAGAACCTAACATTCCATTCCATTTTCTTCCGCTTATCTGGGTCCTGGTCGCGGGGGCAGCAGTTTCAGTAGGGAAGTCCACACTTCCCGGTCTCTGGCGACCTCTTCCAGCTCCACCGGAAGGACACCATGGCGTTTCCAGGCCAGCTGTGAGACATAGTCCCTCCAGCGTGTCCTAGGTCTTCCCCGGGGCCTTCTCCCGACTGGGCATGCCCGAAACACCTCACCAGGGAGGCGCCCGGGAGGCATCCGGACTAGATGCCCGAGCCACCTCAACTGGCTCCTCTCGATGTGAAGGAGCAGCGGCTCTACTCTGAGCTCCTCCCGGATGGCCGAGCTCCTCACCCTATCTCTTAGGGTGAGTCCAGCCACCCTACGAAGGAAACTCATTTCCGCCGCTTGTATCCGCGATCTCATTCTTTCGGTCATGACCCATAACTCATGACCATAGGTGAGGGTGGGAACGTAGATCGATCGGTAAACAGAGAGCTTTGCCTTCCGGCTCAGCTCTCTCTTCACCACGACGGTCCGGTACAGCGACCGCATTACTGCAGATGCTGCACCGATCCGTCTGTCGATCTCACGCTCCAACCTTCCCTCACTCGTGAACAAGAACCCGAGATACTTGAACTCCTCCACCTGAGGCAAGACCTCACTCCCAACCCGGAGGGTACAGTCCACCCGTTTCCGACTGAGAACCATGGCCTCGGATTTGGAGGTGCTGAGTCTCATCCCAGAAGCTTCACACTCAGCTGCAAACCGCTCCAGTAAACGCTGAAGGTCACAGCCTGATGAGGCCATAAGGACCACATCGTCTGCAAATAGCAGAGACGAGATCCTAAGGTCACCAAGCTGGACTCCCTCAACACCTTGACTGCGCCTAGAAATTCTGTCCATGAAGATTATGAACAGAATCGGTGACAAAGGGCAGCCTTGGCGGAGGCCAACGTTCACCGGAAACAAGCTCGACTTACTGCTGGCAATGCGAACCAGGCTCCTGCTTCGATTGTACAAGGACCGAATGGCACGTAGTAGCGGGCCACCAATTCCGTACTCCCGGAGCACCCCCCACAGGACACCACGAGGGACACGGTTGAATGCCTTTTCCAAGTCTACAAAGCACATGTAGACGGGTTGGGCAAACTCCCACATACCCTCCAGTACCCTTGGAAGGGTGTAGAGCTGGTCCAGGGTTCCGCGACCGGGACGAAAACCACAATGCAGCTCCTGTAACCGAGGTTCGACTAACGGTGGTACCCTTCTCCCCAGCACCCTGGAGTAGACTTTCCCAGGGAGGCTTAGGAGTGTGATCCCCCTATAGTTGGAACACACCATCCGGTCACCCTGGGGACCACCACTCCCGGTCTGCCAGTCCAGAGGTACTGTTCCCGACTTCCATGCAATGTTGTAGAGGCGTGTCAACCAACACAGTCCCCCAACATCCAGAGCCTTGAGGTATTCAGGGGGGAACTCGTCTACCCCCGGAGCCTTGCCACTGGGGAGTGATTTAGCTACTCCAATTACCTCAGCCACGGTGATAGAACTGTCCTCGTACGTATCCCCAGACTCTGCTTCCTCTACGGAAGGTATGTCAGTGGGATTGAGAAGGGCCTCAAACTATTCCTTCCACCGACCAACTATATCCTCAGTCGAGGTCAGCAAGCCCCCGTCCGCACTGTAAACATTGTGAACTGGGGGCTGCTTCCCCTTTTTGAGGTGTCCTCCCAACCACGCCCCTCCAAGTCACACTGTCATTGCACACATGGGCGTTGAAGTCTCCCAGCAGAACAATGGCCTCACCAGCCGGGGTGCTCTCCAGAACCCCTCTGATAGACTCCAAGAAGGCTGGGTACTCTGAACTGCTGTTTGGTGCGTACGCCCAAACCACAGTCAGGACCCTTTCCCCAGCCCTAAGGCGTAGGGAAATAACCCTCTTGGCACCAACCGGGGAGCTATTAATAAGCCCACACCAGCTCGCCGCCTCTCCCCTGCAGCAATTCCAGAGAAGAACAAGGTCCAGCCACCCTCAAAGAATTTGGTTCCAGAGCACAAACTGTGGGTTGAGGTGAGTCCGACTATATCTAGTCGGAATGTCTCCGCCTCTTCCACAAGCTCGGGCTCCTTCCCCACCAGAGAAGTGACATTCCATGTCCCAAGAATCAGATTTGGCCGCCGAAGACCAGGTCGCCCGGACACCCGTCCTCGACCACTGCCCGAAGCACAATGCACCGGACCCTTACGCTTGCCCCTGCAGCTCGCCTGTGAGCCCTTCCCCTAGGCCTGGCTCCAGGTTGAGGCCCCGGTATCCCACGTCCGGGCGAGGTGCGGTCACTCTTTGTATCGTTCTTCATAGGGTCTTCTGAATCACTCTTAGTCTGGCCCGTCACCCAGAACCTGTTTGCCTTGGGAGACCCTACCAGGGGCATAAAGCCTCCGACAACATAGCTCCTAGAATCACTCGGGCATTCAAACCCCTCCACCACGATAAGGTGGTGATTCCCAAAGGGGAATCTAACAGAACCTATCAGAAGAATGAATTACACAAATCTGTTTTCTTCCTTCGCTCTAATGAGCGGTGTGCTCTAAGATGGTGAGGCGTTCAAGCGCACTTTGTATTTCTTAATATTGAATGATTAAGAACCTTCTTCAATAAATGTAAACGTGAAATTAAATGTTAATTTCTCCATTTCATTCGTCATTTATACATTCATTGGTTTGTTTCCTGCATGTAAAACTATAATTATTCTCTAAATTGTTTGTCTTCATATTTTTGAGTGTCTGGAATTGGCTTTACAATTTTCCTAACCGGAAAAATCGATTAGGTTTTGGTAGGACCTTTTGGAGTGGATGAATGACGAAAACCAACGTTCTACTGTATTTTGTATGCTTTTTTGTAATGCTTCCATTCAAAGTGGTAATTAATCACATAAAGTAATTAATTATTTTAACCCCTCGACCGTAGTTTGGGCTCCTGTGCTCTGTTTCATTTTGACTTAAAAAGGATGATTTCATACAAAAAATGGCGCCATTGTTTTTTAAGTATTCTGTACATACAGTGTGTCTTACAAGTGTAAAAACAAGTCAAACTTTTCTGTCCTGCAGCCTGGCCACCGACTTCCTGCCGACGTTCATGTACTGCATGGGCAGCGGGGACTTTGACGTGGTGCAGACGGCCCTGAGGAATCTTCCAGAATACGTGCTGCTCTGTCAAGGTAAGGGGACGCGTCCTCGTCGGCCGGCTTGCGCGTCGCTCCTCTGGATGACCACACTGCACACTGTATTTTTCGGACTATTTGTCACATGAGTCAAAAAATGCATCACAAATTCAGTTGTAAGGACAGTTATTCAGCAACAACATACCTGGAAGGCTAAATTCACTTAACATGCCAGGACGTCCATCACTGAATGCATGGAATTCTTCATCCAATGTTCACTCCTTGTGAGTACAAGTGTGACTTATAGTCTGGAAAGTACGACACACGTTCCGACCGACATCCATGTGAGTTTTCTTGTTTTTGTTCTCCTCCCTTCTCCAGAGCATGCAGACATCTTACTCCACAAGGCGTTCTTAGTGGGCGTCTACGGACAAATCGACACCAGTTCAATGATCTCAGAGTCCATGAAGGTCCTTCACATGGAAGCAATTTAGATTAGTTTGTATTTTAACCACACACGTCTTTGATTCTCGGTGCCAATTACATTTTTTTATTCACCCAAATATGAAATTAGGCTTTGGCCAGGGTTTGACTTTATGAATTTGAGTCACCGAAAAACCACAAAGCAATTCATTCCTTTGTCTCCGAGCCGCAACGCTTTCTTGTCACCAAAAAGCATTTATGAAGCACACCCCGTTGAATAAAAGGACTGACACAATTTGCCTGTGAGTGAGTAGTGGAACAAATTTTATGCAGCCGCTCATTGCGTCCAAAAAAAAAAGCGGTAAATAAAACATCCCAGCCACCAAACCCAATTATTAAGTCTGTGTAAGAAGGGGAAAAAAAGATGCAAAACGGACGCCTATCAATTCGTCGCAGACAAAGCGGCAAGCAGCTGTCACGCTGCGTGGCGGCTCGCTCCTCGCTGGCATGCGGCAGACAGATTAAAAGGCGCGATGAACATGCCGCGATGGAAACCATTATGCCATGAAAGAGTGTCTTGTTGAGCACCGTGCCGCCAACTTCATCTGAAAGCCTCCTGATGGAGCGCCGAGAGCCCGGTCAAACAATGCAGGCATGCGGGCCCCAAGGAGGTAAGTGGACTTCTCCTTTGGGGACAAATTGACCGTGGCGGTAATTGTTCAATCATTTCCAGCTAAAGGTCTGCTTTGATGACGTGATGCGAGTCACATGCTCCCTGCCTCCCTCTTACTGCCACTGGGTGTTGTGTTACGCGGAACTAGACGACGAAGCTGTGGCAAGCCCGCGCTCGTCACTCGGTGGAAACTGTCACTCAGAAATCAAATGGCCAATAACATACATTCGACTTTTTGCACCTCTTAGTATTACACTGTAACATAGAAACAAAGCTCTCCTTCCCTTTTAGTACACGCCCCTTCTTTTCAACATGCAGTGTATCATTTCTACCACTAGGGGTAGTTAAAATTCTAAAACCAATGCAGTGTAGATGCCATCTATTTTCTATGCCACTTATCCTCATTAGGGTCGCGGGTATGCTGGAACCTATCCCAGCTGACTTTATAGCAAATTATAGCAGGGTGTTTGTTTACTTAAATTGCCATTAATTGGAAGGAGGCGGTAATTGGAGATAAGCCGTTCTTTTCATAAGTGTGAAAAGTTGAAAGTAACTCCCTATTCTTTAGTAAGTTCTTTAATAGCAATTTATGGTGCCCATATTGACTTTTGACTAATTTGAACCGTTACTTGCAAAAATCTGGGTTAAGAAATAATTTCTTATTATTTAAAAAACGGCAGTTGGAAAAGTGGAAGGGAAATCGTAGTTTCCCTTTCACGTTCCATCCTTCTCTCACTCGTGAACAAGACTCCGAGGTACATAAACTCCTCCACTTAAGGCAGGACCTCATCCCCGACCCGGAGATGGCACTCCACCCTTTTCCGGGCGAGAACTAGTGACTCGGACTTGGAGGTGCTGATTCTCATCCCAGCCGCTTCACACTCAGCTGCGAACCAATCCAGTGAGAGTTGACGGTCACTGCTCGAAGAAGCCAGCAGGACCACGTCAACTGCAAAAAGCACAGACCGAATCTTGCTGCCACCAAACCAAAACCCCTCAACGCCATGGCTGCGCCTAAATTCTGTCCTTGAAAGTAATGAACAGAATTGCTGACAAAAGGCAGCCCTGGCGGAGTCCAGTTCTCACTGGAAACGGGTCCGACTTATTGCCGACAATGCGAACCAAACTCTGGCACTGGTCATACAGGGAACGAAACGCCTGGATTAGATGGTCTGATACCACATATTCCCTGAGCACTCCCCACAGTATTCCCCGAGGAACACGGTTAAATGCCTTCTCCAAGTCCACAAAACACATGTAGACTGGTTGGGCAAACTCTCATGCACCCTCAAGGACCCTGCCGAGAGTATAGAGCTGGTCCACAGTTTCACGAACAGGACGAAAACTACACTGCTCCGAGATTTGACTATCCGGCGGATCTTCATCTCCAGGACCCCTGAATAGGCCTTACCAGGAAGGCTGAGGAGTGTGATCCCACGATATTTAGAACACACCCTCTGTTCCCCCTTCTTGAAAAGTGGGACCACCACTTCGGTCAGCCAGTTCAGCGGTCAGCCAGTCCTGCAGAGTCGTGTCAACCAAGACACGCCCACAGCATCCAGGGCCATAAGGAACTCCGGGAGGATCTCATCCACCCCCGGGGCTTTGCCACCAAGGAGCTCTTTGACCACCTCGGTGACCTCAGCCCCAGAGATAGGCGAACCCGCGAGCACTGCTTCCATGTTGGAAGACGTGTCGGTGGGATTGAGGAGGTCTTCAAAGTATTCCCTCCACCGGTCCACAACATCTCGAGTCGAGTTCAGCAGCACACCGTCCCCACCATACACGGTGTTGACTGTGCACTGCTTGCCCCGCCGGAGACAGCGGATGGTGGTCCAGAATCTCTTTGAAGCCATTCGAAAGTTGTTTTTCATGGTCTCTCTGAATTCCTCCCATGTCCGGATTTTTGCCTCAGCGACTGGCAAAGCCGCAGACCGCTTGGCCTGCCGGTACGTGTCAGCTGCCTCCAGAGTCCCATGGGCCAAAACGGCCTGATAGGACTCTTTTTACTGGGTGACTTCAAAGCTCATGTTGGCTGCGACAGTGAGACCTGGAGAGGTGTGATTGGGAGGAACGGCCCCCCCTGATCTTAACCCGAGCGGTGTTTTGTTATTGGCCTTCTGTGCTCGTCACGGATTGTCTATAACGAACACCATGTTTAAGCTTAAGGGTGTCCACTTGTGCACTTGGCACCAGGACACCCTGTGCCGCAGTTCGATGTTTGACTTTGTGGTTGTGTCGTCGGACTTGCGGCCACATGTTTTGGACACTCTGGTGAAGAGAGGGGCGGAGCTGTCAACCGATCACCACCTGGTGGTGAGTTGGTTCTGATGGTGGGGGAGGATGCCAGTCAGACCTGGCAGACCCAAACGTATTGTGAGGGTCTGTTGTTAACATCTGTCAGAGTTTAAACTCCCACCTGCTGGAGAGCTTTGACCAAGTTCTAAAGGTGGAAGCGGACATTGATTCCTAGTAAGCGATGTTTCGTGCCTCCTTTGTCGATGCGGCTGATCTGAGCTGTAGCCGTAAAGTGGTCGGTGCCTTTCGTGGCGGTAATCCCAGAACCCGTTGGTGGGCACCAGCCGTGAGGGATGCCGTCAAGCTTAAGAACAAGGGAATCCCCAGAGGGAGCACTCTCTAGTACTAGTACCAAAAAGCGCGGGTATTCTGAACTGCTGTTTGGCGTAAACAGTCAGGACCCGTCCCCCCACCCGAAGGCGTAGGGAAACTACCCTCTCGTTTAATGGGTTAAACGCCAACGTGCAGGCTTGTTGCGGGGGGGGGCAACAAGAATTGCCGCCCCTGCCCGTCCTTTCTCGTTGCCGGCAATACCAGAGTGGAATGAAGTCCAGCCCCTCTCGAGAGGACTGGTTCCAGGGCCCTTGCTGTGCGTGGAGGTGAGTCCGACTATATCTAGCCGGAATTTCCCCACCTTACTCACCAGCTCAGGCTCCTTTCCCGCCAGAGAGGTGACATTCCACGTACCGACAACTAGCTTCTGTAGCCGAGGATCGGGCCGCCACCCAGCTCACTTAGCACCCGACCCCTTTGGCCCCTCCTACTAATGGTGGTGAGCTCATGGGAGGGGGGACCCACGTTACCTTTTCGGGCTGCGCCCGACCAAGCCCCATGGGTGCAGGCCCCGCCACCAGACTCTCGCCATCCTGCCCCACCTTCAGGCCTGGCTCCAGAGGGAGGCCCCGGTAACCCGCGTTCGGGCGAGGGAAAACGAAGTCTAATGTTGTGATTCATCATTAGGGTCTTTTGAGCCACTCTCTGTCTGGTCCCTCCCCTAGGACCTGTTTGTCATGGGTGACCCTACCAGGGGCCTGACAGCCAACGACATCTTAGCTCCTAGGATCATTGGGACACGCAAAGAACAAAGTGTGGACGTGTCAGTGGAAAAGTTTGGACATTCCGGTCTAGGGCCTAACCTCTATTAATCCAAACATGCATCAGATTAACTCTGTAAGTAATCGCTAGTTGCAGCCCTAATTCACGATACTGGCTTTTTTGCTGATATTATCCAATGTTATTCATAGTGATATCAACTGATACTAACAGTATATACCAGCTCATCAAAATGCCTGACCCGCTTGTGATACTCCTCCTCATGTCTCCAGGAAACGCAGCCATCTCATTGTCACTTACAGCAGGATCTTAAACGGCGCTGCTGCCTCCATCACTGTTCTGTCCTCTTAATACATAGAAGGATGTACTGTATCTATTATGCCTGGGATTATCATCATCCATCAGGTCATAGTTATCTATTAGCAGTGCATTTTTTGCTGGATAGTACTGGCTATCCGTCCTCGTCACCTGCTGCCACCCTGAACATGGTGAAGCAGAGCATTGGCGCCAGTACGGTTCAAAGTCTACCAAGTCCTCCACTTTGCAAAAATCACTCCCGTAGATGAAAGTTACTAATGTCCGCCATCTGCTGGTATAAAGTAGTAACCACATGATGCGTTTTAAATGCTGTATCCACCTTTCAAACAATGTAAGATCGGTATATGTCGTCTGGAATGGCAATTTGATGACCACGGATGGATACCGTACATCTATGAAGCGAATCAATCGTTACACCCCTAATCAGGAAGCTTCTCTCCGCCTTGACCAGACTGGAAGCGGGATATTCCGGAACTATGAAGCAGTTTACTAATAAGAGTATGAGTGTGCTTACATTGGGTAGAAGACAAGATGTCCTCCTGCTATTAATTGCACCTGCACGGTGTCCTATAACTAGCCCAGAGCGGTGTTTACGGTTATCCATCAACCTGCCGCGCAAGTCCTGACGGCTCTTGGTCCGGCGCCAGCATCCTATTGGCCGGACAGCAGCCAGGCGGAACGGAGATGAGTGATGGCAAGAAGCGTGGCGAGATGAAGGGCGGTCAGCTAAGCAGCTGAGAAGGTGTAAAACTTCAACATGGTGCGAGGCTGCTTGCCCTTGCGCCGCCCGCTTTAGAGGTGGCTGACGGGGGGGTATCGATCACGCCGATCGGCTCGGCGGGAATGCGGACGCTCCCTCGTGTCTGCAGTTGGGCCGGGCCCACGCGATGTGCCGCTACCTGCCCTTCGCACATCTGTCTGCTCTTCCTCTCAGTGGCATGGCCGCCCTTAGATCATGTCCTCCTCGGCCACGCTTCACTTGCGCTCGGCTCGCGTGGAAAAAAAAGTCTCTTTTACGCTGCCGCTTTGATGTCTCAAGTGTGATTTGCGCTTGCATCGTGGGCCGCTTTCACCTCAATGACATGGAAAGCATGGTCGGGGCCTCTTCCACCGCTAAAACTGGGGATACGATTACCAGGCAAGAGGGAGGCACCAAACATTGAGACCTCCTCACGCATGACATCCACTTTTCCTCCCAAGTTACAAAAGACGAGCTTTTAATGCGTGCTGAATGAATTATGCCAATCCACATTCCAAGTCTCACTACACTGCGGAGAGCAGCATTTGTGCAATCAGCAGCGTGTGCTTCAACAAGAAAGAGGCAGAGGATGACCTTTGTTTTCTCAGTTCGCACCATGGAATCTTGTTTTTAAGGACGTCATTGATAAAGTCTACTCATTAATAATAATATGACAGAACCATCCTAAGTAATGGTAATTTCCGAAAAAAGAACAGTAATGGAGAGAATAAACACACAAGTAAAAACTGACAAAAATATGTACACTGAATAAATGGTAAATATGACAAAGAGTACCTAATTAAATAATAAAGAAAAAAATCCAAGCGTAAAAACGTACAAAAACTTAGTATATAATATACCAAAAAAGATGCTGAACAATACCTTCATGAAATATTAATACAAATACAATACAAAGTAAAAACTGACAAGCGTCAAAAATATGAGCAATTCCTTAATAATAATACCTAATAATAATAATTATAATAATAATTAATATAGGAATATAGGAATAAAAATTGGCAGAAAATGACAAAAAAATACATAATACTTAATAAATAGTACCTTAAGTAAATAAAGAATAAATGAATTAAATTGAGTAAAAATATATACATAATAATAGTACAAACCGACAAAATTTATAAAACTATGAAATAAATACAAAACATACAATGGCCTGAGTAAAATCTGACAAATGTGTACAGTGAATAAATAAATACTGTAGCTAACATATGATTAATAGTAAATATTAACAGTAAAAACAGCAGATTGAACAAATAAATACAGATTGTATGATAAACAATACCTTTATTCAACAATAATAACGAGAAATAATAACAAATACATACTACAGTTAAATTAAAAGGGACCATATGATAAATAGTACCTTAAAAATAAATAATAATAAATACAGAATAGATATTGAATATAGAAAAACGAATAATGCACGAATCGAAGCCCATATGTTCCCAATGTAAGGTACGCGTACCCCCGGGGGCAACCGGGGCCGAGGGGTACATGATTAAGTGCTCCACATTACTTACCTGTTTATCAAAATGTAACCATGCAAAAGACACACTTGGACTTTTACCGCCACCTTTTCTTTCTTTCTTTAAAATGACAGTGTGAAAAAAGCCCCAAATATTTCCCGGAGTGTCTGCTTTGAGCTGTGGCTAAACAAACACGCCTCAGCAGCCGCCTGCGTGTGTCCCAGGCACACAGGTCGTTATGCGGGGATTTGGGGGGGGGGGTCTTGTCTGAAAGCGGACCCCAGTCAAACTCCTCCGCTCCGTCATTGATCCAGATAATCGGGACTTGAGCTTGTGACAGACGTTTCTATAGAAGAAGTTGCTGGTGGGTAATGGAAAAAGGCCTTAAAGCCACAATCCCGCGCCTCTCGGGTGGGTTCTGGCTGACCCGGATGACAACGCAACCTCGGAGACGTGCTGCTGTTGTCAGCTGGGGTGTTTAGCCAGACCCCAGCGAGATGTCCTTCAACTTGATATGGACTCGTTTCTTCGTGCGAACCCCCCAAAAAATCCTGGGATTTTGCACAATTTGTTGGGAAGAAGCGTTTAGATAGCGGGCGTTGCTGAAGTGGATTAACGATGGCACACACTCGTAACGCTCTTCTGCCCACGCTATTATCCATCCTCGCCGCCACTTCGGGCCCACAAAGCGAGAGTTCTGCTACGTGTCGCTCTCTGACGGATGGTAATCATCAATTACTATCATCATCAGTGTGATGTCATTTGCGGGGAGGAGAGATAAGATCAAGGTTTAATGAGAGCCCAAGTGACGCCCGGGCTGCTAATGACATGTCACATTTTCATACTCATCAAGCCGAGTCGCTCGTAGCTCAGCTTCATTTCACTGCCATTCATTAGACAAACTCTAACGCTGTGCAAACAGCACATTCCGTACACGAGTCCTCGGCTCTTTGCGCAACTTTTCATCCCGACCGGCCCGTTTAGAATTTCTCCTTCGCTCAGATGCGTTAACATTCATTTAATGACACGTTTATTACTGCGCTTGTCACCAACGATGTTGCCGCTGCCCTAACGATGCTGTGCTGTAGCAGCTCAAGGCCTTTTCCATGCTTGCATACGGGAGTTAGATGCAGGTTTTTCAGTAAACGGCTACTTCTTAAAGGAATAACTCATTCAATTAACAAACATGCAAGGTTTTTGCTCCAAATAATATTGTTTGAAATGTAAAAAAATAAAAATAGTGGAAGCGTTTCATTCGGCTACGTAGTGGTTGGAAACAATAACAACCCATAAAAATGAAACATGGAAAAATACGATTTTTCCTCATGGTCATTCTCAAAATAACATTAAATTCATAATATTCAAATCATTTAAAAAATCCATCATTAGGATAAAATGTAAAAAAAGAGAAGACCTCTTTTTTTTACCAGCGCTATACTTCCCCGTATTGTGATTTATACCATAAATATTAGTCCTACGTTTATTTTTTTTACAGGGTTTGAATGACTTAAAGAATGCTAGCATGCTAATGTTAACATGCTAACACCTAGCATAACAGCGCTAAGTGTTTATATAAGTGCCGACCTCTGGAAATGCTATCTATATATAAAAGCATAATAACATTGTTAGCCTGCTAACACCTAGCATGATAGCGCTAAGTGTTTATGTAAGTGCCGACCTCTGGAAATGCTATCTATATATGAAAGCATAATAACATTGTTAGCCTGCTAACACCTAGCATGATAGCGCTAAGTGTTTATGTAAGTGCCGACCTCTGGAAATGCTGGAAATGCTATCTATATATAAAAGCATTAAAAAAGCATGAAAACGACTACACATGCTACTCTGCTAGTATTAGCATGCTAGCAACGTTAACATGCTAACACCTAGAATCATAGTGTCTACCTATGAAAATGGCTAAAAATCTACAACGTTAATGTTAAAATCCATTTAATGTTAAAATGCTAATGTTAGCATACCAACACCTAGCATAATAGAGCTAAGTGTTGCATTGCTTGCCAAATAGTGAGCCTACACTAAAAAGTGTGTTTATTAATGAGTACTCAATGCAAACATGAACCTGTTTCTAAGCATTTTTCAGGGTGTCTTCTTTTTTAAAGCGGTCCTGTGGTGGCTAATCCTTTAAGTTTTTAAGGGGATTGGCAGAAATTGGAGTCCAGCCGAGTGCCAGCACCCAGGCGACCTTTGAACTTGGCGTCCTTAGACGTCTTTAGATGCACTTTAAAGTCTTGGGGAAATATTGCTTGTCAGTCCTTCTTGAAAGTAAAATCATGGCAAATCAATATACAATAATAATTCAGCAAGAAACAAAGTGCAAGTATCTTCTGTTTTGTGGATGTCCTAATCATAATCCCGAGCCCTGGGATGCTAGCGGAGGCATTAAAGGACTGTTTGGACAGGTGCGGAGGTGGGGGCGCAGGAATGACCACCGGACCCCGCCGTGGCACGCTGATCAAAGCCCCGCGCTGACAGGCCCGTGTTTTCACTTGGCGTTAGCGTGATAAGTGCCATTAGCCTATGTGGGGCTTAATTGAGGCACACCTGTGTTTCACTCACGCTGACGCTCCTCAGCCGTCCGTCAACGCCGCACAGCCGGGGTGCGAATAATCCTGGCGCTTTAATGTGTTGAGGGGCTTTAATCGGAAGGTGTTTACGGGCTGCGGCCTTTTGATGACGACATGTCATCAGGCGTGCGGGAGGAGCGGAATCAAACCGTAAACATCCTCCACGCGTCCTGGAAACGCCAAACCCCTTCCATTCCACAGGAGTGTACACCCCAATGATGTCCTCCAAATGTTTGTTTCTCTGTATCCATGCCCACCGTCTTTTTTCACCGATGTTCACTGAGACACACAAGCACCAGACTTGCTCACCGGCACAACAGGCATTTGTTTTTGTTTTTACAAACTAAAACTCAACTCTTTAGCCCTGACGTCACTTCCTGTCCTCCTTCCACGCAGCTCACCTAGCGCTGCAACACACACGAGCGCCATCTTATTTTCTCTGAGTCATTATAGGGGTGTTATTTCATGTCTGGAGAGCTCTAAGTGCATTTAGAAGGTCGTAAATCGGTTTTCTATGCTCTAATATCACGGAAAAAATGAATCCTACTTCACTTATCCCATTCAGGTCTGGATTGTTGTATACATTTAAATATAGAAAATATTTAGAACAAGAAAAAGTCTGTTTGGATTTAGGAAATTTTTTGAGATGTTTCTTCACACCCACTGACCTGTGACCTGCACTCCCTGGGGTTTCCCGAAAAGCAGTTGGGCTTGGGGCTATTTTAAAAACAATAATACTCCTGAATAGAGAAGGAAAGCGGGTTGATGTCACCTGAAGAAAAGGATGTCAGGTTTCTGGTAATGAAAGAGCAAATGCTGCTAAAATGCCCATGAAAGTTGGTAAATCAAGCGCTCCCTTTTGGTGTGTAGCCACCAAACAAGTCCGTACGTTCATGACTCCAGTGGATGTCATCCATCTTTAGGATGACGAGCCGTCATCGCCGCCGTCGTTCCGCATCAACGCGAAAGGTGTTGTCGCTCGGACGTGTCGTGAGCGTGTGTTTATTCTGGATGACGACGCCGCCTTTTGGGGGCGCCGCGATGGTTTGCGTGTTTGGGATTGGAAAAGGCAAAAAGGGGTTGCGACATGTCAGCAGGCGGGGAAGAAGACGGTAAGACTTGACAACCATCATCCCGATGACAGATGAGCAGGGATGTTCTTCCAACTGAGGTGGAGGTCATGTGACTGGAGGAAGGGGAGGAGAAAGGTGAGGGACCGCCTCCAAGTGTCTTTACCTTTACCTGCCTTAAGCCCCTCACGCCACAACCAATGCTTTTATCAGCATAGGACTAGAACCAGATCAACTTGGAGATGTTCGGACCGGGGCAACTGGTCTCCGCTCTCCTTCCTGCGGTCTTCCCAGCACCTGGCGCGGCCCACCTTTTCTCCGCCTTTCCGGTCCGGCCACCCATTCTGATCCCAGGACCCTTCATCAGCTATGAGTCCCTGAGGAGTTACCTGCATTCTGAACCCTGCAAGGAGGCGCTGCTCCTGGCCTCGCCGGCCGGGGTGCTCCCGAGTCAAGTAACCGACGGCGTGGGTGAGTCCGAGCCGCACCACTTCACTCTTCCAACTTTTATCAACCATGCCCAAAAGTATTGCACAAAGAAGCGCTGGGCGGAAAGTGTGTTGCATCATAAAAGTAAGACGGCGAGCGTCATGTTTACAAAAGCTCCTAACTAACAATCAATTATCCGGCCGTGCCGAAGCGGCGCTAATGATCGCCGCGCTAATTAGCCAATCTTCAGCCATTAGCTCCTTGTCACCCGTCGGCGATGCCGTAAATTGGGCCGCGGTGTCCCCCCCCAGATGAGCAGAGGCCGGTGAAGCAGCGTCGCGCCCGCGCCAACTACAGCAGCTGGCAGCTGGAGGAGCTGGAGAAGGCCTTCCACAACACACACTACCCGGATGTCTTCATGAGGGAGGCCCTGGCCCTCAGGTTGGACCTCATCGAGGCCAGAGTGCAGGTCAGCAAATACATTCATTGTTTTTAGGATTAGAGGTGCAGCTGCATCTGAAAGAAGACCAAAGTTTTTTTGTGATTTAACAAAAAAAAAGGCAATGAGTATGTGTTTCCTCGTTTACAGCAACAACAACAAAAATCCACAAAACGTAAACTGTGGGCCAAAAGGAGGGTTACAATTAACACTTAGACATTTTACATTCATCAGACATTTATTTACACACATTAGATTTACATATTAGACATTTTACATTGAATATTTAATCTCTCAAGTACTCTAAGTGTAAAATGTGTGTTAACTGTAACCCTACTTTGGGCCCACCCTGTGTATAGTTTACAAATATAAACTTGTTTATAAATTGTAAATATATATATTAAATAATAAAATATAAAAATAATTATATTTTCATGAATGTATTTAATCTACAGCAAAAATCCAGAAAGCCTAAACTGTAGCTATTGTTTCCACAGTTATAAACTACATTTATGAATTCATTTATAAAGGGTACATTTATTTATATTATATATGTTATAGTACAATATTATTTACTGTTATGTTTTTCATTCATCCAGATTGTGTATAATATTGTGACTATTTTTTCCACAGTTTTAAATAAAAATATGATTTTTTTTAAATAAAAAATTGTAAATCTATGATACAGAAATTATAATATACAGTTTATATTTGTGTTCATATTTTTAATATAAGAATTACACATTTCAGAACTACAGCCAAAAAATGGAGAAAACATAAATTCTCTTTTGTTAAAAACATCAATTATTTGATACATTTTTATTTTATAAATTGGAAAAGTTTTTTTCATAGTATGTTATTATATTTGATTTATAATTTTTTACATTCATATATTTAATATTAAAAATGAAAAACTTTTGAAGCAGGTGCTAATTGGAGAGCAGCTGCGATTTCAGAAATGTGAACTCATTTTTAAATTTTTAACTTAAATAATAATTTGGAGTGCATGAGAAAGTGGAAGTATTTTTTGACCATGTGCTAAGTGTAAGTAAGTTTATGTTTGCAATATGTAAGTAAACAATGTGTTGCAATAGTGGTCTGGAGCCAACTGCTCACCAACAGCCAACTTGTTAAAGCGCATGCAGAGGTAGATAAAGGTACTGTATGTTGACATAAGTTCAGTAAAAAAACAACCCAGAGCGTACCCAGAGCTACACCTGTAATTGCCGGTGTATTTTTGACCCAGCAGTAATGAAGAGAACCCGGCGGTTATTTGCTATACGCGGTTCTGCAGTTAATTGGAATATTTAGGGTGCATCCGGCATACTAAATGTGATTCCAGGTTTGGTTCCAGAACCGCCGTGCCAAGATGAGGCGTCAGCTGAAGCTCCAGGGTCAGCGTGCCCACTCCCACCCCAAAGGCGAAGATGGCGACATGTCTGATAAAGCCACCAGGAGTTCAAAACATCGCGTGGACGCTTCACACGCCGAGCGCTGGCCCAGAGGACAGGAGGACGGCGAAGACGCTAACTACCCATGGACAAAAGCTGCCACGCCGAGCGCCGCAACGGAGGCGACGGGTCACAGGTCGGGGAAGTGGGAGGGGCCCAGCTCGGAGCAGCTGCGCTCGTGCAGCATCGCCAAGCTGAGGGCCAAAGCCAGAGAGCACGAGGCCGAGCTCCATGGCGTCGTGTCGTCCCATGCGCGGGAAGTTGAGGACGCAGGCGATGATTGATCATTTTCCTGCTTCTTGTTTATGCACATCCACGTACGCGTTATCGTAGCGACTCACTGGACACATCAGGCACTCCCGCACGCTGAAGTCTTGTGCCTAATATTTTGGCCCCCTGCTTCAAATGTTTATCTTACAGTCTGAAGAACAACATCCTGCTGACTGTGCGTGGCTTTTCTTCAGGCAGGACGCGGTCCGTTCATTTTGATGCGACCTTGACCTCTGCGGTCTCCTTTGGCAGGATGTGTGCGTGCAGCCCCACCAGATAAACAATGGTACTGGTCACACCTACTTACGGAACAAAAATATCCATATAAATAATACAATTGTTGAATGTATTTATGTGTATCATTGTGTAATAAACCATGAATTATGAACACGTGATAAGTGCTGTAATGCAACCTAGAACTTGCTGTTAAAAGAGAGGACGCCTTAGTGCCTTGCATGCATGACTAGTGCAGTGTGACGCCGCCCCCTACTGGCCGTGATTATACAGCACCTGCTGTTAAACACTGCAGGTCTGCCTGTTCAACTGGCGGCCCGTGAGTGACGTCAGTTCAGAACCTGGCAAACATGGAAAACATTTTTGCAGCAAAGCAGAGACTCTTGTGATGTAGAGGGTCTTTGATGAGCGTTTTTGAACCAGGTTTCAAAAGGTAAGTGTGCTCCTGTCACATAGAGGATCTTCAGTGAGTGCTTTTGCAGTAGGTCTTTAAAAACAAGCAGAGCTCTCATATAGAGAATCTTTGACTAGTGTTTTTTCAGTGGTTCTTTAAAAAAACAGCCTATTTTTTATCTTTGATGACCGTTTTTGCAGTAGGACCTTAAAACCAAAAAACTTGCATTTTTGGGGTGTTTTGTTGTTGTTGCAGCAGGTCCTTCAAAATGGAAGCATGCTCCTGTTTGTAGAGGATCTTTGATGAGAGTTTTTGCAATAACAGAGCTCTTCTGTGTTATGGAGGATCTTTGACTGGCTTTTTTGTAGGATGTCCTTACAGTACATCTTTTGGATCAGTGTTTTTGTAATGTGTCCTGCAAGACAGCAGAGCTCGCCTCTCATTTGGAGGATCTTTGACTCGCGTTAAAGATCCTCTCTTACCACAGAGAGGATCTTTGACTTGTGTTTTTGCAGTGGGTCCTTAAAAAAAACAGTGCATCTGTCTTATAGAGGATCTTTGACTCGTGTTAAAAATGCCTGAGCTCCTATCACAGAGAGGATCTTTGGTCTTTTTGCAGTACATTCTTTTGGATCTTTTGGAAACATTTGGATCTTTCATGATCATTTTTTTTTATTTTGCAGCAAGTCCTTCAAAAGTGTGTTCCTGTCATATAAAGGATCTTTGACTGCCTTGTTTGCAGTATGTCCTTCAAAGCAAAGCAGTGCTCCTTTCCTACAGAGAATCTTTGACCAGTATTTGTCTTTGCAGTAGATCTTTAAAAACAGCAGAGCGCCTCTATTATATAGAGGATCTTTGACTAGAGTTTCTGCAGTTTGTCCTTAAACATGCCTCACAGACAGACAGAGTTCCTGTCTCATAGGAGATATTTGATGTGAAAAGCTCTCCTGTCATGTAGAGGATCTTGGCCTCATGCTTTTTGCAATAGGTCTTCAAAAACAGCAGAGTGCTCCTGCCATATGAAGGATCTTTTCTAGCATATTTTTTGCTGTGGGTACTTAAAACCATAAGAGCTCGTGTCTTATAGAGGATCTTTGACTGGCTTATTGGCAGTATGTCCTTAAAAACAGAGGAGTGTTCCTGTCATAGAGAGAATCTTTGAGCTGTGTTTGTCTTTGCAGTAGATCTTTAGAAACAGCACCGCACTTCTAATAAATACAGGATCTTCGACTAGAGTGTTTGCAGTCCATCCTTAAAAATGTCAACGCTTCTGCTATATTGAGGTCTTTGTCTCGCAATGTATGATTTTCTGAGTATTTGCCATTTGCTGAAGTAAAAGTGACTACATTGAAGAAGTCTGGCCCCAGCTTTTTAGTCTTCTAAAAGTGAGGTGACTTTCAGGGAATATGGATTTATTATTGATGTTTTTAGATCCTATTAACACAGGTCAAGGGTCACATATGACAGTATTCAGGCTAACGGGGTCCCAGGGGTCAGACACCTGAAGCATTTTCAAATAAAGCTCCAAATGTTTGCACGCACGCTATCATCTCATGTTGCGCATGTGTTTTTGTTTTGAATCTTCCGTGCACAGGTCCAAGTAGAAACCTTGTGCACGGGAGATAAGAACCCCGTTACATGCAGCTCGCGTGCACAAGATGATAACAGGGGCGGCCATCTTTCTGGTGCACACAGCATGGGCCACACTCCTTAACATAATTAGGACACTTACACAGAACCTAAGTCACGTTGATTATGATTTGGTGCGTTCATTCAGCCACCCAAGTGATTTAAATGATGAATTTGTACTTTTGGTGAGAACTGTAGCTAGCTAAAGAGCTAGCCAGTTGGTGGCAGTTATTAGGCTAGCTAGCTAGCTAGCTAGCTGCTGTATATTGGATTCCATTTCTATTTACTGTATTATTTTTTGTTTACGTTATAGTTGGGAAGACAAACGTTTTAATAGTGCTTGCGAGTGTTTAAATAGATATAGCTATATCTACATTTTGTAGCTTTTGCTATATGACAGGAAGCTAGTCCAATTGTAAATGGTGTGGGGATTATGCTTCTACAATTCGTTAAATTATTTAAAAATGTTAGAATATTTTATTTAATATTCTTTTGCTGCCCACAATTGGGTTTAATTGATCGGTTGCGCTTTTAAAAGAGTAAAAGTTTGTCCACGTCCCACGCTGAACTTGTGACGAATCAGCGGCTGGGAGCCCCACTCCGCCATTCGCTCATTCGCTCACTCGGGGAAGAAGACGCGAACCGGACGCAGCTGCAGCGCGACGCTTCCCGAACACGACCTCCCGCAAAACCGCCCGCGGTTTCCACGCACCTCTTCGGACCCTTCAGGCGTCATGTCGGCCATCCGGGCTTTGGAGCAGTGGTGCAGGTGCGAGTGCGAGGGCTACAGAGACGTGAGCATCCGCAACATGAGCACCTCCTTCAGGAGCGGACTGGCCTTCTGCGCGCTCATCCACAGACACAGACCGGATCTCATGTAAATTCTTCTCACGTTTGCTTCACAGCTTGGGAGAGGGGGGGGGAAGTTACTTTGCTGTTTTTGTATGCAGAGATTACGACTCCCTGCGCACGGAGGATGTGTTGGGCAACAACAAGCTGGTGAGACCTCCTCTTGTTCATCCCCCATGCTGGTGCCAAATGCACTTTTTGGAGCGTTTTTATCCGCCCTAAAGCCTGACACGTCAAGACGATCAAGGCAAAAAGGGTTCTGGACACATGCCTACAGGAAGTGAAATATATGGGGTTCTTTGACTCTTTGACTATAGAGGATCTTTGCAGCAGATTTCCAAAATCCAGACTTTTTGAAGTAGATTTTGAAAAACAGCAGAGGGTTCTTGTTTCACAGCAGATTCATAAAAACCCTTGTCATGTCTGTGACTGGCGCTTTTGCGGTAGATTCCGAAAAACAGCAGAGAAATCCGGTCTTAGAGGATCTTTGACTGGTATTTTCTCCCCAAAAACAGCAGAACCCTCCGTTATAAAAGGGATATTCACTTTTTGTAGTAAATTCTTAAAAACGGCACACTGTTCCGCCATATAAAAACCCTTGTCATATAGCGGATCTGTAACTGGCGCTTTTGTGGTAGATTACTAAAAACAGCAGACAGTTCCTATCATATCTAAAAATCTGTAACTGATGTTTTTGCAGTAGATTCTTAAAAACAGCAAAGTCCTCCTGTTGCATTGAGGATGGTTGACGGGCGCTTCTGTAAAAGCTTCCTAAAAACAGCAGAGAAATCCTGTCTTTTAGAGGATGTTTGACTGGCATCTTTCCCCCAAAACAGCAGAATTCTGTTATAAAGAGGATATTAACTATTTGTAGTAAATTGTTAAAAACAGCAGACTGTTTCCGTCATGTAAAAACCTCGGATCTGTTGCGCATGTGTTTTTTTTTTTTTTGTAGATTCCTAAAAACAGCAAATTCCTCCTGTTACATTGAGAATCATTAACAAGGGCTTCTGCAAAAGATTCCTAAAAACAGCAGAGTGCCCCAATCATATACAAGATCTTTGACTGCCGTCTTTGTAAGTAATACTCATCGACTTTTGCAGCAGATTCCTAAAAATGGCTCCTGTTGCACAGGGGAGATGTCGCTGGCCTTTTTGCATTGCATTCCTAAAAACAGCAGAATAATCTTGTCTTTTAGAGGGCTAGCATCTTTTCAGTGCATTCTCCCCAAAAATAGCAGAGACCTCCATCATAGAGGGGATTTTTAATTAAACTTTTTCCTGTCAGGTAGAGGTAACTCACATTTTTGCATTTGATTCCTAAAAACAGCAGCGCGTTCCTGTCGCATAGACAAGGCGTTTCAAAGTGTGGCACGGTGGAAACATGGGGTTGGGATCTCCCCACCTTTCTGGAAAAAAATTCTGCTGCTCTTCTCTCTTTTTTTAGACTAAACAAGCCGATTGATTCATAAAGCAGTTAGGAGGCGTGCTTTTGTTCATCTTGTGTGTTTCTTCCCGCTCAGCCTGGTTTTGTTGTGTTAACCTCCAAAGTCCCAAAGCCGGGACTTTTCCATGATTATATTATTTACACTCTTTTTTTCCACACTGCGCAGCTTCCTGTGTGTGTTCTCATGAAAGCTCACTTCCTGCAGCACTTGGAAGAAGCCCTCCTGGGCTATAATGAGGACTTTTAGGAGTCCTCGTGAAGGAAACCTGAGTTTGTGGTCGTAATGGACACCCTTGTATTTTTTATGAAGTGTCCCGTTTCTTTTTCGGATAACAGTTTGCCATTGTGCGTGTCTTGTTAGCACGTGTAATGAACATGTCCCAGCTTGATGCTAAACAATCCTCCATCCTGCTTATCCCTCCGCCAGTGCACAGGAAGCACACTGTTGATTTGGCAGACTATTTAAAGACGTCTGTATTGTCTGACTCGTCACGCATGGGACGACCTACACATGTCAATTTGTTTTCCTTCAAGGCCTTTCAGGTGGCAGAAGAGAAGCTGGGAATCCCGGCTTTGTTGGACGCGGAGGACATGGTGGCCTTAAGGGTCCCGGACAGGCTCAGCATCCTCACCTACGTCTCCCAGTACTACAACTACTTCAAAGGACGCACCCCCGGTGAGAACGCAGCTTGCATGATGTAAAGTGTATACAATTTGTCTCCAACAGGTGTCTAAACTGCATCCAAATGTAATGAAAGTTGATATTCTGCTACTTATGGTTTATTTAACACAAAATAATAATATAACAAATAATACAATAATATACAAATACAAAAAATGTATATAAAATATAAAAAATAATGTCATTCTAATAATAATATAAATAGTTGTTATTGTACCTTTTCGGAAATGACTTCAGGCTACTTTTCAACGTGAATCAACAGCGCCTCTGCTGGTTGCAGCCTATTACTGCACTCTCTTTAGCCTAGCGATGCTATGATTTCTCTTCAAGCTTCAAGAGTGTGTTTTTTGTTTCCTTGGTGGGAGGAGTTAAGAGGCCAGCAGAGGGCTTCAAGGTGGCACCATCAGAGAAGAAGAATCTACCCAAGACCGCCATCAAGAATCAGGCCCCTCTTCCTGTCACCACCGCATCGGCGAAGCCGGCAAAGCCTGCAGCTCAGGTCGGATTATGGACACGGTCTGATCAGAAGTACATCCACTTTCTTACTGTGAACGTTTCTTTCACAGAAGCCGGAAAACGGCGACAAAAATGGCACCCTCAACAGCAAATGTGCCGCTTGCAAGAGTCACGTTCATCTGGTCCAGCGCCACTTTGCGGAGGGCAAACTCTTCCACAGGAGCTGTTTCACGTAAGACATTCTCGTCTCCGCTCTTCTTAATTCGGGGCTGTTGAAGTTGCCATTTGCATGTCGCAGCCTGTTTCCGAAAAACAAATAGCCGGCTTCCTCTGCTTCTTAAGAGTTTAGAGTCTTTGCCGATTTTTGTGTGTCGCATTTTGCTAGATTTGGTTGTTTTTCCAGTATGTTAGAGCTTGAAAAATGCTGGCGCCAGAATTCTAAAAAGCAGCAGAAGAAGAAACGAGCAATTTTAAAAGTGTCCCGTTGTGCTTGTAGCACAAAGCTGAGCTGTAGGCTGCTTTTTTCTTTACATATATTAAACCTCTTAAACCCCGGGCTTGAGAGGCTTGCTAGATACAGAAGAAAGCAGTTAAGATGGTTGTCTGTTATTCCACACTGGTATCGGTACTTGTCCTGTATATTTCTTAGCTACCTTTTATGTGTTAAGTTGCTGTGTGATGAGATGACCTCATTGTGTCGTAATCACCTTCTGCGATTTCCAATGGGTTGATATGCTCACTGATTTTTTGGGGGGATTAATATTTCCTGTTCAATGTGTCTTCAATGATGGTCTTCCAGATGCTGCGAGTGTTCTAGCACCCTCCATGCAGGAGGCTACAAAGCCGGCAGAGATCCGGACACTTTTGTTTGCAAAGTCCACAAATGGAAGAGTGCCAAACCCTCCTCCGAGGCTCGCATCACGACCAGATCTGGGTTGTTGAATTGTTCCATCCATCTTGAGCCACAGCCCTCCTCCCTGCTCAAGCCGGTCCGTCCCGCCCCCCCCACTCACTGCTGGACGGCCTCTGCACAGAAGACCCAAGCGGCCCGGCAGAACTTTTTCCTGGAGGCTTCGACAGCCGACTGCAGGCAGTCCGCGGAGCCCTGGGGTGGGCTGACGTTCCCACCGAGGCCAGATGTAGACCACGTCAGAGCTGGAAAGAAACCGGCAGAGGAAAACTGCAACAATAACAACAAACGTTTGTTTTCTGTTCGCTCGGCAAAGAGACGGTAAACACCCCTGATTTCTTGAGCCTTTCTTGTCTGATTTTGTTTCTCATCATTCAGACTGCAATTTCTCTTTCTGGTTTTGCATCCAGTCTGTCCGAAAACTCTAGTCTGGGAATGGGTGAAGGCGGCAAAAACCCAGCAGCGAACGTTCTCAGCACCAGCAGTGAAGAATCTGCATGTCCTACGGCAGTCAGGAGTGACAGCAGAACACAAACAACCACAGCCAAAGGCAAGCCACTTTCTCTCATTCATTGCTTCAGCCATTTATTGAGTCTGACCCACATCCACGCAATACAATGCCCTTTTTTCATGTAAAATAAATCCACGACTAGACACCACATAGGGGAAATATAACCATAAAAAATATATCCTTATAGGTGGGAGAATTATGAAGGATATATAGAATGGAATACATCAAAAATTAGCTAATAAAAAACACAACATTTCAAAAATTGTCCAAAAGTTATTTATTAATATAAAGTACTTGTTCATGCTCTAATTAAATTAACTGATACAACAACTTCCTGTACCTTTCATTTCAGGGTGAACCCCCCCAGCTTGTTTTTTATTGACCCGTGGCATATTGTAGAATTTAGATTTAAAAAAATAAACCTACAGCAATTATTGGGGGGAAAAAAGAGCAAAAATGTGTAATGTAATGGGTAAAAAAATGAAATGTTGATGCTTTATAATGAATAATAATACAAATAATAATAATATGCTGTCACCTATGGCACAAAGCCGACTTTAAAAACATCTACATATAAATACATACAGTATGAATACTACTCCTGAATTCAAATAACGTTTACACAATATGCTTATTACTGTATATACTGTATGTCCCGTATATACTGAATACATTTGACCTGTATTTGAACTACTATGTATCAACAAAGTGATATTATTGCTGACTAATAAATATCACGTTTTGCCTACAGGTGCACTCTGTGGCACGCAAACCAAGCCAAAATCTGTGCAACTCCAACCAGAACCAAGGTAAGCCGCTCATTCTCACTTGACTTCATTTTCTGGAGGAAATAATTAGGAATTAGTTATGTGCCGCACGGTGGCTGAGTGGTTAGCACATTGGCCACACAGTCAGGAGATCAGGAAGACCTGGGTTCAAATCTCCGTTGGGCATCTCTGTGTGGAGTTTGCATGTTCTCCCCGTGCGTGTGTGGGTTTTCTCCGGGTACTCCGGTTTCCTCCCACATTCCAAAAACATGCATGTTAGGTTAATTGGTGACTTTAAATTGTCCATCGGTATGAATGTGAGTGTGAATGTTTGTTTGTCTGTATGTGCCCTGCGATTGACTGGCGACCAGTCCAGGGTGTACCCCGCCTCTCACCCAAAGCCAGCTGGGATAGGCTCCAGCATCCCCGTGACCCTAATGAGGATAAGCGGTACAGAAAATGGGTGGATGGATATTAGTTACGTAATCGCCTCTCTTACCAGCACTGTCAAATAATGAAAGTATAGGACACCTTCTCGTTCTCACCGACTACGTCTAACTTCCTTTTGTCCTCCTGGCAGAGATGACGACTCCACCGACAGAGAACACGTCCGCATGTCCACGTCTTTCTCCAGCATCTCCGGGAACGCGGCGAGGCCCCCGACGTCGGTGCCACGTCCCCCCCCAGTTACCGTTGGTGATTTTGGTTTTGTTAGTTTGCTTTTCATATAAAAGTAGAGTAAAAGTTTGGAGACACGTTCTAATTATCTGCAACCTTCTGATTGGAACTGTATATATGAATAGCTTTTATGGTTAATTTGACATGAATGAAACATATTTTGTGATATACTGCTTAGTAGTGAGGAAAATTTGGTTAAAATGTAACATTATTGGACCACTGATACTGATATAAAAATACAAAGTAATGCAAATTAAAGCTATGTAAAAGACAAATTATAATGCCACCGTGCGTGGGCATAGTGGCTGATCTGGAAGACCTGGGTTCAAATCTCCGTTGGGCATCTCTGTGTGGAGTTTGCATGTTCTCCCCGTGCGTGCGTGCGTTTTCTCCGGGTACTCCGGTTTCCTCCCACATTCCAAAAACATGCATGTTAGCTTAATTGGCAACCCAAAATTGTCCATAGGTATGAATGTGAGTGTGAATGTTTGTTTGTCTATATGTGCCCTGCGATTGACTGGCGACCAGTCCAGGGTGTACCCCGCCTCTCGCCCGAAGTCTGCTGGGATAGGCTCCAGCATCCCCGTGACCCTAATGAGTATAAGCAGATAGAAAATGAATGAATGAACATTATAATGCCTGGTGGTGTTTTTGCTGATTGGTAAGCGAGAGACACTTCAGTGTAAATTGAAGTTAGCGCAGACCAATAAGCTCTCCTTATTCCAGCAGATCCACCCAGGAGGGACTCACCTGTCAAATCCCAGGCAAGGTGGCCGGCTTTGGAATCCTCAAGCTCGCCAACCTCCACTGAAAACATCCCAGCAGGTACATGATGTCACCCCAAACTACTAACAGCACCTTTACATGCACCAAAACTTCTAATTATTTCCTCAATGTGGTTGAAACCAGCTTTATGGAATGCATGTTGGCTCGTGTTGACATATTTTGATTATGCGTAAAGAAACTTGAACTTGAAGCTTTGTGTTTTTGAATACCAATAATAAGACTGGCAAAATACTTTTACCTGGACGATGCTTTTTCTTTTACTTTTGCATTATTGCCTAGTTTTTGTTTCATTATTAATAGCTGTTCAATTTTTTGGAAGGGTTTTTTGAATTTTCGATTGTACACATTTTATAGCGTGTGATTTGTAGCAATCTGTTCCATTTTGAGCATGTAAATAAAGCCATACAAATAATAAACATTTGATATGATATAGATTATATTTGTTATAATAAATAGTTATTATAAATTTTTTCATTATTATTATTACAAATAATAATATTCCATTAAAAAGTCATTTTATGTAAATGTAGGAAAGATGTAGCAAAGAGCTGGAATCCCCGTCACTATTAAACGCTGTGTGCCCCCTAGTGTATCGGGGGCACACAGCGTTTGGCCCGTCATGGAATTAGAGTGTGTGTGTATCAATGGAGACTTCACATAGAAATGTGATAAATGGAAAAACTATTTTGGGAATTTTAGTGCATGAAAACGTACTGATTGACGGCGCGGCAGCCATCTTTGTTGACAAAATGTCAGCTTTTAGAGAAAATACGTCAGACGTGACAAAAGCTGCCATAAAAGGCCCGTCTAATCCTATTTTTTCTACCTCTTAGGTGCTAAAAAGGGAAAGTATTCGTCACCCGCCGACGCCTCCAGGACTGAAATGAGGTCACCCTCCGTAAGTTCCCTCCATTAAGTCTCTTAAGAGATTAATTAACAGCACCACACGTGCTGTCAAAAAAGCCGGGGGAAGAAAAAAATGGACATTTTACATTGAGCTTTTTAAATTAAACTATTTGAATGTGACTCTTTGTTTTATATCAGCGTAAGTCTTATCGCATCCCGGCGGAGCAGATTGAGAGGGAGCTGAGCGACATCGAGGCAAACGTGGCGCGCTTGGAGAGGGAAGGCGTGGAACTGGAGAGGAAGCTTCGCTGCTGTGAGGACGGTACGTTCATTTTTCACAGCTCCGGATTTGAACACACCGGCCCGTCGCTACAAAACGTCACAATGGAATGTTTGAGATTCATTGGAATCGATACTATCAAATTTGAATTGCTGCATCCATCCCTACTATTTGTATGAGTATTTGTTCAATCTTTCCTCTTCTCACGTGTCATATGAACTAATTGCGCCCTCTGGTGGTTGCTTTCTGGTCAACTCAATAGCCTGACCTGATTGATTGCCACATTTTTTGTGAAATTGCTGTAAATAAAATATAAAATATTACTATAAATGTTCAGGCTTTCTGAATGTATAGTGTATGAAACTCATGTTCAGACAATTATATATATATATATTTATATTTATATATATATATAGTTATTTTAAATAATGCAATCATTCCAGTTACAATTGTTTATATTCAGTATTTCACTATAAAACTGCACAAATGAAGCGCTAGCTATTTAAGTCAACCAACCTCATTTTTTTCAGGCACTTGTGTATTACCATTTAATGGTATTATTTATATGATATTTGCTATTTCAGAGGGCGAGGGCGACGTGCTGATGGACCCACTGATGGTTGACTGGTTTAGACTCATCCAGAAAAAGCAAATGTTCATCAGGAGGGAGTCGGAACTCGTTTACACGTGAGTCCTGTTTGCCTTTTTGCCTGATTGTAGAATAGCAGTTTTGACTTAGTGTGAGGATATAACATAGGCCAAATAATAAGCTAATGTTTGTTTAATACTGCCCCCCCCAAAAATATATATATATTTATTTTTTTTTACAATGAAGTTTTTGCATCGATTTTTCAGGCGACATAACTTAAATTAAATAGTGTGTGGCCTTTACCTTTTGTATCATTCTGAAAAACATACCTGCTTTTCCACACATGGTTCTGGTGTGTTTCAGTGCCAGGGCTCAGGATCTGGAGCAGCACCAGCTGCGTGTTGAGCAGGAACTCCGCACGCTGCTGGAGAAGCCTGGTAACATTCTGGTCTAGTCAGCATCTTCATTCATCGGATGCTTTCCTGCTTTGAACCGGCATTCCCGTGCGTGTAACAGACCACGTCAAGACCACAGAGGAGCGAGCGCGCGAGACGACGCTGATGCGGAGGCTGATGGAGATCGTGGACGGCAGGAACGCCATCGTGGAGGTTCTGGATGACGACCGACTCAGGTGGGGAAGATCTGATGTTCCTGTATAGTATCAGACTTGGGGGAAAAAATTTAGGTTTTACCAATAGAATGTCACTTGTTGCTAGGCAGACTTCATAGGGCTCGATAATAATTGCCCCATGGCCAATTTTGCACATAAAATTCACAATTCCCTATTACAAACAGTGCCATCTGGTGGCACATTGTTGCCACTGTTTTCCTCATTGCCCATACAACACAGGTGTCAAACTCAAGGCCTCGGAGCCAAACGTGGCCCACCACATCATTTTATGTGACCCGTGAAAGCCTGGGAATAATGCGTGTCTTTTTCCTTCAAGATGTTTTCATTCTTTAATTTTGATAGAAAATGTGCACTGTCGGCAATTCTTTTTCCAAGCGTTTTTTTGCGCTAGTCACCCGGACGTTCTCACGTCACTTCTCATTTCAAAGTAAATAATGGGCAATTGTGTAATAATTATATTCATATTTATATTGACAGTTACAAGTGGCCCTCAGGAAAAACCAGTTTAAAACCAGTTTAAAATATAGTGTTATTTCTAGGGAAGTGGCGGAGGACGAGCGTTTGAACGCCATGATGAAAAATTTAGGTGAGTAATGTTTATAATCTCCAATATAATGTTTGTTTGTTTTTTTGTTTTGGTACAATTTTGAAGCGCAATTTTGAGTTATTGTTTTGTGGTTTTTCTTTTGCTATCACTAGGGTTAAAGAAGGGCAAACCTAAAAGGAAATCCTCCATCTCAAAACTGTTTGGCCGAAAGAAGTAAGAGAAGAGTGGAGCAATCATGAAATATTGCTCATTATGATGAACTAATAATTTCATTCTATTTTCGGAATAACACGATAACCCCCAGTTACTGTTGGTGTTTTTGTGGAAATGGGTGGTGTAGCATTTGTGCTAAGCGTGGCTTTCCCCGTGAGTGTTTTTTTATTTGTGTTATTTCGGATTGCCGTGTAAAGCATGCTGAAGCCTAATTCCAATATTCACACATTACTTATTTCAGGCTTAAATACAGCACACTATTTAAATACTGTCTTCTTAATAATATGTCACTGTGTGGTGCTTTAACGAGTGGCTAATTGTTTCAAAAAACGTCAGCCTATCAGGTGGCGCCGGGTCAAAAGTAGGTCACCGGCTGTTGAAATCATTTTGTGCACATTAGACACACGTGTAATCCTTCCACAGTCTTCCAGCCAAATTGAAATTATTTCATTAATAATTCCAATAATGGATTTTAACAAATTTTCTGTAACGAAATTAGCAAAGGGGGTGCGGTTAATGAAGTCAGCCACACGGTGTTGGCTCCGTTCTGTACTGTAGGTGGCAGCCTGGCTATGCTTCCTGGCTAACACACACACACACAAGACCCAACTTGCACAATCCAATTTGCCACACTTGCAGACAGTTAATTTCTTTGCTAATTTTATAAATGCCGGGGAAAAAAAAATCGAGCCGTGCCGACGCAATAACGTGAAAGAGGATTAGGCCGGGCGCTAGCTTATGGCGGACCGGGGCTTATAAACTATAGTGCTGCATGGAGCTCTTTTATCGTAATTAAACATTACTCTTTACTAATATCTGCATCACAATTGAGGAGTTTAAAACGTGCAAGCGGAAAAGCAGCGTTTTTAGCTTGTAAGGAAGCTGGAATGATTGGAGCAGCAGCAGCAGCTCACAGCGGAGCGTGTTCAACTCCAGCTCTGGTGGCCAATAAATCCTTTGAAGATTAGCGAGAGAGGTGGAATGATTTACTTAATAGCCTCCTTTTCTTGCCACACATCTTTCCGGCAAAAAAACCCACTTCTCAACTTTTTACCTCCTCGCCGACCCAACAAGCAACAAGCATTTTTTTATTGCGGGAAAAGCGAGTATAACAATGCAAAAGAAGAAGGGGGGGGGGGTAAAAACATGACACACGGCTCACTTTGAGATGCATGAAATCATGAAGTCGGAACAGAGTTTAGGGATGATTTTCGGCGCAAAAAGGAGAAGTGGCACGCGTGTGATGCGTCTGACAGTCCAGACTCGAACGTGTGATATTAGAGTTAATTAAAGCTTTGCGCCCTGTCTCCTGCAAACGCTTGCACTGGTGCAATTAAGAATCAAATGCGAGGGCTTAGTGTCAGGGGGGGTGTCTAATATGTGGTTTTTACAGGAATGGGACCTGAGTCGCCCGGCTCCTAGCGACAAGCATTAACAACAGCATCAAATTAGAGGGGCATTAATATTCATAAGTAAAACAATTCATGCCGTGTGTGTGTGTGTGTGATGAAATGGAATCCTCAGAGGTGAGCTCCGGTGTCCAGGCAGCTCATTAGAATACGCTATTAGCCGTCAAGTGCTTAATCTCTATGAAAAAGTCTGTTTGAACTGCTCCGACACAAAGATGGAATTTGTAATCTCGCTTGATTGCGATTGCAAAAATGAGGTAGACTTGCACACTCTCGCCACTGAAATTCGTCCTTCCCAACAATGGTGATGCCGAGTTATTTTTCTTTTTTTAGATTCTTGCAGCATTAGCAGTATTTAGTAGTTTCTGGAAAAGGTGTGAATCTGAACGTGTGGCAATGTTTCCCTCGGTTAAGTTGACACACAAACTTTAAGCTTTAAATTCACCATAACCTTAGCATATTTTCAGTTTAAATGATTTGGTAAATAACATGGAAATGACACATAAAAGAGGCAAAATACTGAAATTGAGGTTGTAGGGATTTACGAAATGCTCATTTTTTATTGGCCACATTGTGGAAATGGAAATTGAACAAAGATAAACAGGAAAAAGTAAAGCAAAAAAGGCACAAAGAAAGATGAATAATGGACATTTTCATACTAATAACTCATAACGCATCGCTTTGCATTTAAATATACGCATAGTCATCCCTGGCCGCATTGTGGTTTGAATTTTGCAGCTTCACTCTATCACGGGTTTTCCAAAATGTATAAATAAATGATGCTGTTTTTCTGTTAAACAACCCATTATTAGTCAAAACATGCACATTTAAGGGAATGTTACGCATTATTTGCCTAAATGAAGCATTTTCAAGCATAAACATGACAAAATGAACTAAAAAACAAATCTAAGGCATTCAAAAAAACGTTGACGTAGTTTTGTACACTGGTTACTAGGTGTCAGTACCACCAGGTGTCAGTACCAGGTGTCAGGTGTTACAATAATGTTAGGTGGGACACACAAGCACCAGACTTGATCGCCGGGACAACAGGCTTTTATTGCGGATTTGAATTATCTACCAAGAGGCACGATAATGCCTAATAAAAACATGAGCTACCGTTAGGGCCGTAACCCACGGCCAACTGAAACTCGACTCTGAACCGCCGACGTCACTTCCTGTCTCACACTTCACAGCAACACAAAGGAACACAAGTCTTATTTATGTTTTAAATAGCTTATTCACTTTTATTATATCTACTATATTGGGTTATATGAGTGTAAAGGTGACTATAGGGGTGTTATTTCATGTCTAGAGGTTTCTAATAATGATAAAAATTATTATTTATTTAAAAGGTCTTCAAGTTTTCTATGCTGCATTTACGAAAATATTCCATTTATACATAAGGAATCCTACTTTGTGGAAACTATTGTGATTGGGTGTGCAACCAATTAACCGTGATAGATAGATAAAATTATGTATATATTTATATAGGCATAAGTATCTTTGACTAATACATATATAAATGGTCCCTTTGATTTTTCAGTATGTTAGAAGTGAAATTTGCTGCTACGTCCAGCTCACTGTCGCCCCCTGCGGATTGGAGGGAGTACTGCATGAATGAGCTCTCCTGAACGGTTTGGGTGATGTTTGACGGGCCGCCTGTTAGGACCGCTACTCTAGATTCCGATAGATGTGGCTATGAATGGTGCAAAAGTTGGCAATTCTCCAAACGTACAAGCATATGAATCATTTTGAAAGAAAAGCTCAATGAAAATGGCAAATATTTTTCATTAACACCCTAATGAGGATAAGCGGCATAGAAAATGAGAGAGAGAGACATAATAATGCACTAAAAGCTAAAATCTACCCAAATAAAAGTTCACTTTAACCCAAAACTTGGGGCAAATTTAATCTCCCGTGATATATAAAAGCATGATTTTGTTTTTTTAGAACAGTAATTGTGCTGAAATGTGAGTTGCCTTGTGTAAGGTGCTTGAAAAGGGGAAATTGCTAGTATTTGTTATTTGAATGTGCGTTTGTTCGCTTCATTTCGCCAAAATGTTACAAACGGCAGTCGCTATGAGTGCAGTGCACTACTGCCACAATAAAACATAGAACACCTCCAAAGTAAGCCTTATTGTGCTTATTTTGCGTTCATTGATATTATTATAGAGCTATTTTTAGTGGGGGCTCGGCTGTGTCATATTTAGCCCCGCCCCCTGGCAGCGCGTCTGTAATTATGGTCCTCCAGGTAATTAGATCAGGCTCATTAGCTGTGAGGAGTAAACGAGAAGGGCTCCGCTAATTTATTGGGCCAGGATTCTCATCAGCGCCGGCTGAGGTGATATTTGAATAGCGATGTAGATCTACGCTGCACTGCTTGACTGCTCGACACTGCCTTTGCTTTTTTGTTGTTGTCATTTTTAATTTTGCGGTCTCGCATCCTTTAAAAACTCTTTGTTTGCATTCCGTCGCTCACCAAATTGGATTCTCACACCTATGCAAACCCAAAATTGCATTGTTTTGTTGACTATTCAGTGGCAAAGATCCATTTTCTATGTCAGAGCGTGCTAAGGAGGGAAGAAGCATGTTTTTTTTCCGGTGTGTAGAAATTTGCATTGAGAGGAAATTATGCATGGCGGCGAGTGGAAATGAAATATCTAAAGTGCATGACTGGTAGACTTGACAAGTGCAGCTTTCATCCATCTCAAATGAATAATTTTCACTTGCCTTAAACATCCCTAATCCAAGCATGTTATCAGCGGGTGCGCAGGATCCTGACAGACTTTTTCGGCGGAACGGCGCCGCAACTTTCAACTTGCGGGAGATTCCGGGCCCGTGCTTGGCTTGCCGCATTGGTCTGAGCCACTCACTTTTATCCCTCTCCCGCTGCGTGCCTGGATCAGTGAAATTCCCTCGCAACACAATATGTACATGCGACGCCAGTGGTGAATAAGATAGCGGGATGTCTCACTCCAGCCTCCTTTTGGAGATTGCTTTATACCCGAGATTCACCCTGGCGGCCTTCTCACAGGATGTGGTCTAAAACCTCATTTGTCCTCCGTTGCCGGGCACTGCTATGCTAATAAAGTCAAGTCGTCTAAAACCTGTAGCACGGATCTCCTCCGTTCATCCGGCACTGAGCCTTTTTGACCTTTAAGGACCACCGTATGTCTTCTGTTTGCTCAGCCAAACATATTCACCATCACGTTTTTGTCCGTTATCTCAAACCAATAGAAATCACCAATACAAGCAACCAAAATTGAACTTTAAACGCTAGTAAATGCGTCACAGCATATCATAGCAATCCTAAAACACCACGCGAAGGCCCCCTCGGGCAGGGAGTCCCGAGCTTTTTCCAGCGAGAGCCACATAGTGAAAATGAAAAGGATGCAAGGGCCGCTTTGATATTTTCTAAATCTCAACTTTGTGATATAGTTAAAATTATATTCGTATAATTTGTAATAGTATAATTACTATCAACTTTGACCTTTTTTTCTCATTCCTGCTGTATTTTGGCAACTATAATTCATTTTGTTTAGTTTTTATATTACCAAAAAAATATAAAACATATTTTTCTTCAAAAAATTACATTATTTTTCCAATATTCTGAGTTTATTCTGGTAAAATTGTGCGTTTTATCTAGTTAGAATTTTTTTTCTCTCTTTATATTTTGATTTTATTGTTGGAAAATTTCAACTGTTTTTTGCTATTTCTGCTGTCCCCTTTTTCAATGTTTTTCCTAAACGATCACTTTATTCCCATAATATTTTGACTTTATTCTCGTATTATTAAAATTCTCTGCAACCTCATTTCACAAAAATTGCAACTTTGTTTTTTTCTATGTTTTCCATAATATAACAACTTTAAAAAAAGTAAACTTTATGCTACTAAATTGACGTTATTTTTCCTCATACTGTAACGTATTCTCGTAGAATTACTGCAGATTTGACATTTTTGCTATTGTTTTGGTTTCAGCTTTCTTGTTATAATTTAGAATGTGCAGTTGTGGACCTCAAATGGCACCCGGGCCGCACTTTGGACACGCCTACCCGCCCTGGGGGATATATTAAGCATAGAAATGACGTGGAGGCAAAGCCCTGACAACATTACTTTTACGTTTTGTATGTTCTCACCTCAGTGGATAACTGGGTAGCACGTTGGCTTCACAGCCAGGAGGTTCACGGTTCGAAGCACCTTTGTGCTTCCAATATTTTGAACGATAAATGACCCGGGCACATCATTTGCTCCCTGATGGAGTTGAAATCGGTTGAGAAATGTCAATGGTATTAGTTGCTAAGAATGCGTAAAATGCAGTTTTAGGTTATTTTTAGTCTATCGGTGCACACACTATTCTTGAAAATACATCAGCTTCATAACCATCACTGGTTTTTATGTGTGCAGAACACCTGCCGCAGTTTTATATGGATTTGCATTTGTAGCAGTAGTTGCGATGTCAGCATGGCCTAAAATGTCACCATCTTCTTCAATTTTGACAGTTACAACATTTTATTCTGGGATTTTCAATGTGAATCAAAAGACACTTAAAGGGTCACTGACTTGAATTATCAACTTTGCTTAAATATGTTGTATATTGGTTGTAATTATGTTCTGCATTGTTTGATTTTTGAAAGCAAATGGTATATTGGTAAAAATGTCATTTATGACAAAGTAGCTTGCAGCTCTGCCTCCTTTTCCGAAGTGACGTCATTGGGGTAACACCTCTCAGCTATGGTAAGTAAACAAACGCTTCTCGAGGTAGCTGGTCAACTTGGTTCAGTATATTTTTCATCCTAATAGCAGTCATGCCAAAAGGTTGTGTTGCTGCTGGATGTTCACTAGATGTCGTTTAAGACAACAAGTTCAGACGATGAGCGACAGACGGACGCCCACCTTGAGTTCTGTTCTTTGCAGTGATCATTTCACCGATGGCTGTTTCATACGCAGTATGAACACATTGTGAAAAAGGATGCTATTTTGTTGGTACGCAGAAAAAAAACAAGACAACGAAGAACGCCCGCTACGCCAAAGTTGCCACAGAACAGTAAGTCATGCTTTGTTTACATAATGTCTTCTAAACATTATTCCGGGATAAGACTGACAAACATTCTACATGTTATGTAAACATCTTTTGACAGCAAAAGATATAGTGGTCTCCTTCAACCATTATTTCTATTGTATCGGATTATGACGGTTTTGAAGAAATTTGGACCGCTTTGTGCCCACAGCGCCCCACCCGTTTCCACTCATGGCGTAACGTTACGCAAACACTACTCCGACAATAAACAATTATAGGTGTAATTTGTATTTACGCAGCTAATCCGCCGCGATAGCTGCTAATGCGAAGGGTTAGCTGGCTATTTTCAATATCCACTTTCACACAAGCCTCTCTCGCCCGGCGATAAGAATATTAACCTCATCACTTTCAGGTAACTTTCAACGCTTGAACATCTTGTCTTAAAGACCCCGGCGCGCTAGCAGGAGTCTCAGCCGTGGCATTTAGTGACATTTTAAGCCTTTTAACAGAATCCAGACGGGGATTTGCTGTTTCCACCAAAGGAAAATAATTTATATCCTCCTTTTTGCAGAGAAACTGTGGGTAGAGGGATTAAAGGCAGCACAGAGATTTGTATGTGGTGCAAGTAAAACAATGTTGTGACTCAGTTAATACATTTTGCTCTCATCCACTTTCATGTTTTTTTTTTTTTTTTTAAGGGAGCGTTGTTACTCATAGGGCTGAAGCTGGCTTTGGAAGCTTTGAGTGTGAAGTGTGCAGGTCACAGTCATGACAGCACCAATTACTTGCATCACCTCCCAATCAATCTTCCTTAAAGATGCCGTATGCTAAAAATAACTCTGCATCATTTGGATACTACGCCGGCTTATAACGAGCTGTAGCATCACCGAGAACCGACTGAAATTCCATGCTTTAATATTGCTAGGACACTTCTCCTGGTGTGTTAGCATTAGCGTTAGCACTGGCGCTAACAATACTGTTCTACCCAACTTTTCTGCAGTCAGAATTATGGAAGTCAAACAATAAATGAGGTCTGTCTCATGCCAATGTTACAGCGGCTTTCAGGATACCCGTCGATGTCGTGGAAGTTGGGTATTAATAAAGGATGGGAGCCACGACGGCTGGATGCAATTTTGTTCAATTCGTGCAGTTATATACACAGCGTGTCTCTTTTAGCAAAAGTCCAGAGACATTCTCAACAACCACGACACACTTCCCTTCTTCAAAATAAGAGCAATGTTTATTTGCGGTAACAAAATAAGGGCGACATAAAAATAGCTCTCACCAGCATTAAGGCAGCAAAGTCTAGTGCCAATACCAAGACTCAGAGCAGACAAAGCTTTTAGAGCCAGGTTAGTCCATGTTTAACACACACTTACATAAACAGCATATGTGGATTAGATCCAAAAAGAACTCTGGTTAGCGTCGTCATTTAAGCCATGCGAGCCTTTATCACCCTGCCTTCTGAACATGATTCATTCAAATTCTAACGATGCCCAGCTCTAGTTAGAGGCTGTTTGCAAACTTCTAAATGTGGTCTTTAACATTATTGGAGGCCTTCAAACATGAAATTACCCCTGTAGTCATCTTTACACTCCTTTTAATAGTAGACACAATAAGAGTAAATGGCTATTATAGACATCAATAAGACTCGTGCTTGTGTGTTGCTAGAAATCTGTTTCTAGGGGAGCTGAGCGGCGGGGGGACAGGAAGTGACATCATCTGTTCAGAGTTTTTCACAGTACTTTACTAGTGCTATTCTTCTGTCGTTATTATTGTGCCTGTGTGAGGTAAATGAAACCTGCAATAAAAGTTGTGACCATTGTAGATTACTACAGTCGCAATTTTAATAATCTTATTAATGGCTTATTTTTGTGCTTTAGTTCATTTAGCCATTTTTATGCTTGAAAATACTTTATTTAGTTAATAAATACGTACAGTTTGCTTAAAGAAAACATTTTTTGACTATCATTAGGCTGTATTCAGCTTGAGTAGTTTATATTAAAGGTGTTTTTTTTCCCAGTTGGAGGCCACACCCGTTTAGCATTGGTCTATATTGACTAATGGACCAACCAGTTGTAATTGTGATGAAAAAAATAAGAGAGTACACTTTTTTTTTAACATGTAGTTTTTATTTTTGTACATGCGCAGATCTTTCTTTAAAAAAAGTATTTTGTTAGTTGCTGTGTTAAGAATTCAGGTTAATGCTGCCAGGTTTATTTTAATGCTTATTTTGCACTGAACAGGAAGTAACTGGTTTTAATGGCGTGTAATAAGACGCTGTTGTCATTTCACGCTGCATAGCAACAATGATGCTAACAGTACTACAATGCATCTTGTATGCATTTTATGCCACCATCGACATAAGTGTTTTTTTTTAGTAGTAATAAGAACACGGCGGGCCAGGATTTGATGAGTTGGTGGTCATGGAGGGGTTTGGGGATTTAAGGTAACTTAAGTACTACAAAATGACTCACTCAAACAATGCGTGTGCTAATTATAAAGCAGGTACTATCTGGACTGTGCCGAGAAGGTACCATATAAGTCATGTATGCGGTTTTGTTATTGTAGCTTTTGAGGGTAAACATAGAAAAAACACACACGCTACTCCACAATCTCTAGCTTGCTTTTGAGATGCCCTCAGTCTCCTCTTAGATCACGTTTCTTTAAACGTGATCTAAGAGGAGACTGAGATGCCCTCAGTCTCCTCTTAGATCACGTTTAAAGAAACGTAAACATCATTCTCCTCCATTGTCTTGGCTGATGCCTTCAATGCGGTCTCGCAAGACATGACCAAACTTGAATTAGGTACTGTTGCTTTAAATCTGTGAAATAACTCCTCATGCATGACTGCTAGCTGCACAATGACAGCCTGTGTGTGTGTGTGTGCAGCTTTTGATGCGCTGCCTGTGTCTTTATCGCACGCCAGGCAAGGTTAATGAAGTGGTGGCACTTTTGGAGGAAGTAGAAATGGGATGATGAGTAGCGAAAAGACCAGAGGAAAGCTAGGAGATGAAACGTCCGGCTCTTAGCGGCTATAAGTGGCAATTGTGCCGTGTTCAGTGCAGACAATAAGAAAGGCAAAAAGAGGGTGGGTAAGAGGGGTCGTCATCCTCTTAAACACAACAGACGTCTGAATCGGGGAACAGTTGATTGCATCTCTTTCAGCGCGGCGGCTCATGAGAAAATTACATTAACATTCCAGACGTCACCCGCACGTTGATCCATCCGACACGTCCTTATAAGGAAGTCCTTAATCCCCTTTTTGGGCTGTGACTTGTCCCATTTGTATTCACGCGCAAGCCATTAAGCGCCGAAAAAAGATGCGGTTTGACCAGTGAAACCGAAAGTTTGAGGGTGTGGTGTGGTGTTTGGGTCGCTCACTTGCCCTTGGGTGCACCGAACAAACACGTGGACTCTGGTTCCGTGCGGTTTGGTTCACTTAAGCTCAAATGTGAACGCTACATGGACCAAAGATACCAAATGACAGCAAAAATCATGCCGAAATTTCCAAAATGTAGGAGAAACCGCATTGGAAGTGCCGTCTCTCTGCTATGCAGAGTTCTTTAATAGTATATGTTTGAATCTTTGTGTTAAAATAGCAAAATATGAAAAATAACCTACATGCTAAACATAACTTATGGCATTGTCTAATTTGCATAAATACAATTCATTAATAATTAATTGCACGTCCATCTTGTATGCCGCTTGGTCTAGAGTATGCTGGAGCCTATCCCAGCTGACTTTGGGTGAAAGGCGGGGTACACCCTGGACTGGTCGTCAGCCCATCACAGGTGAAGTGCACACGAATACGGATATTTTTAAATCCTTATTATTGTTTGCGCGTTTTGGCCTTTTTGTGCTTTTTGGAAAACTACTGAAAGTTCTAAATAATCTAATAACACACATTATGAAGTGTTACTCATGTTTTGGTCTGACAAATGTGAAGAAAGTTTGATCAAGTGTAGAATTACTACAGCTTCTGCTGTTAAACTCAAATGGGGGGGATGTCTCACTTCTCACCCGAGCTACCGCGTGATGCTATGAACACCAAGTGTAGGTAGGACTGCAAGGTTTATAGTGTGTCTGTTCGTGTAAACACCCCATGTTACAACGTGGACATAACGTAGCCTTTATATGTACAAACATTTTTTCTCTCTTACTTTGATGCTTACATGCCCGAGCGCCCAATAGTTAAAATTACAACTTGAACTATGAACTTTTTTCCTTACAATAAACTTTTTTGCTTGTTTTTCCTTTTTAAATAGAAAATAAATTATATTATTTTTAATTATAATTTTATAATTATCATTTATTATATTGTGTATTTGATTATTTTAAATAGATTATTTATTAGTATATTATATACAAATATTTCAGTATTTTAGTACATTTTATTCTCTTATTTGGTTATGTCTTAATTCTCATAAATGTTTGATTTTATTAACATAATTTTATAACTTTTACCCAACCTAATTTTTCTAAAATTGTCTTTGTTTTTGATATTAAAAACAACTATATCTTAGTTTAGTTTTTTCCCCTTAGCACAATGACTTTATTCTCGTAATGTTTTGTCTTAATGCTATCCCTTGTTTGAAGGTTTTTAGAAAACATTTTCTAGTTTGACTGTATTTTTTTTTTAAATAGAAAAAACACAAAGATAATAGGTCTGCTTCTATGAATGACTATGGAAATGAAAAAAAAGAACGCACGAGAGGTTGAAATCAGAAGATGTCTACATTTTTAAATCAAAAAACGATTAACTGAATACCAAAACACTTGTTGATTAATTGGATAATAGATTAATCATCGATTCCGTGATGAATTGTTGCAGCCCTAGTATGTGCTAAGCTTTATCCAAATAAATACTGTAAATGACTGTATGGGAAAGACTGACGTCTGTTTTGGGTCAAAAGCTACCTGACCTTTGAAAGGCAACAAGTCGCTTGTGCTTCATAACCAGCATGGAAGTTTGGCTGCTTGCTGTTCCAGCGTAGACAAACAGGAACAGGAAGCTAATGTGAGGCTGATGTACTGCTAATGCTGTCCATCCCTCATCTTTTTTTTTTTTTGGCTTTTAAGGTTCCAATTCCCTTTACATCCATGTACGCTAATAGGTAAACAGTCCTGTATGGAAGAAATGAAGGCAGTGAATTAGCATATAGATGAGTTCCCCTCGTGCAAAGTGCGTAGTGCTGAGCGGAGATCATGTATGTAAAGCGAGCCCCCCCCCTCCCAAAAAAGTACATTCATCAGTTTCAATCATCATTCAGTCTCGTCCACGTTATTCCCTCATTGCACCAAAAGGATGCATCAAAAAGAGGGGAGGCGGCGGAAATCTCCCCAGAGTGGCGTAATTGTTTCGCCGAATAAAAAGGACAAACAGAGGGATGTAAACACCAAGAAATTAGCGGCCTTTTTGCGTGTAAATCTGCATTCATGGGGATAAATAAATGAAAGTGCACCTTATCCTCGCTGGTGACTTGCTTGTGTTTGATCCTCATTACTGTAATTCCATCAAAAACAAACGCTGCCTCTGTCAAGTGTTTGCGGCGTAGCTGCAGTTAATGTGCCCAAAGAAGCTTATGGAACTGGGTCAGCTAATTAAGCAATTAGCTTATTCCGGCTCCGTGGTCAGGCCGCCGCTAATCTGCGGCGTCGCCGGGCTGGCGCGTGCCAAAGCGCGAGGGCTCGTCTGCCACCCTGACAAAGGATCTCGTTTGAAGCCATCTTTTCTCCGTCGCCGGGCCCCCGCGCTCGGCTGATGCCGGCATTCCCATGCAAATCCCCGGAATTGAATAGCTTGTTTGTTGTCAACTTGCTGCATTGAGACATTTATGTAGCGCCGCTCAAGTGTTTGCAGGGCGCGTCGGGAGCTGTGTTAACACACGTGAAATCCCAGACAGATTATGAGCCAGCGTGAAAGCCAAAGACGCGTGTTTTTTTGTCGCCCGAGTGTTGAGACTTTTGCTGAATACTCTCGATAGCACAAGTGTCATTTCCTTTTGCTGGTTGGGAACTGGTCATTAGCTTTGCTGACCAGATTACATGAGATTATGGGATGTATGATAACGTGTTTCCATCTTTATACCCCCTGACTTTCGGAACCTCTACAAGTCATGTAGCGTTTTAGCATCATGACAACAAAGGCAAGCAAAAACTCCCTTTGGACTGAGAAACCTCAAACAGACTGGGAGTTATTCTGAATATTTTGTCCCTCTTGTGTGGCTAAATAAAGTGGTTATTTTGCACACCGCAGGGGTAAAAGTACAGTTCTGGTCCACGCACGGGATGTCATATGCATGCCGAAACAACAGGGGGCGCAGCACTAATGGAATAAACTAGAAACAAACAAAAAAAGGTGAATCATTCTTGTGGCGTGTGAAACAAAAAGTAAACAAATTCCTTTAATTCACCCAAAGTCTGTAATCATTTTTAATAAATACTAGGGCTATAAAAGTTAACACGTTAGTAACACGTTAACAAAAGTGTTCTTTAACGGCACTTTATGACGGGCGATTAACTTGTGGACATCTTGTTTGACCCTCGTCCCACTCCGTAGTTTGAGGGACTGCAGCGGCGGCAGTTTTTTGCGGAGCTAAATGGCAAATATTGAGCATATGTAGACAAAAAAAGGACATTTTGAATGGCAAGAATGGCATGTGAAGGGCAGATGGCTTGCTGTGACTTGAGTTGTCACAGAGTACGTCGCCTCTGGGAGAAGAGAGAAGATACTGGCCGACCGCAGGCATTGTTTTAATTTCCACGACTGTCCCAACTATCGAGAGTTTTTAGATTTGAAACGTCTCTTGTTTTGCTTCGACCCGCTGGCTAAAATTTAGGCTAGTAGCTGCTATCTACCTGCATAGCCAATGAGAGGGCGCAAGCTAACATTAACTATTCTTTTTATTTAATTGGGAGTTGTGCTATTTTTGCCATGACAAGAACATCAAGTTACAGGAATTCACTGGAGGTCATTACTCAACATAACCGTGTGACTCGCGGTGTCATTAAGAAAGATAGCCAAAATCATCACACAGCAACTTAACATGCCAAAGGTACGTAAGAAATATACAAGTATGGAATAACGGGAGTGCCAACATGAAAAGGAAATGTAAAGAGAATCAATAATACAAAAATATACAAATGTGGTCATATTCTTTTTCCATTTTGTCTTTGCCTTTTCTTAGTTGCTTTTTCTCACTGCATTTCCCAGGGTGACTGGTCCCATCCAGCCTGTCAGGTGCATCTTCGATACGGTCTCCATCGTGTAAGACGTTCGCGCATGTGCACGATATGACGTTACTTCCGGTGCGTGACATTTCTTCCGGTCACCCGCGCTAAGAGCTACATTGAAACATAGCTACTGCATGTCCACTGTAAGCGGGAATCATGTGATCGGGTATGGACCCTGGCAGAATGACCCGCCCACCGCCTTTTTTTGCCTTTGCTTTTACGTGCCAGCTTGATCCATCATGTAAATCCAATGACAAAAAGCAAAGACAAGATGGAAAAAGAATGACTACATTTTTTAAATTGTTTTTAAATGATTGATTCTTAAGTATTCCATTTAAATTTTGGCACTCCTGTGTTTCCAAATGCCAGTACAAGTGTCGAATAAAACTGCTGCTTCCCATCATGCATTGCTTGGGGCTCATTGCTGCAGTTTCTGATTAGCTCGTTTATAAAGACCTTTCTGTTCCTCACGGACTTGCCACAACATTCCAGTAAACGACGCTGACATGTGCTGCTTATATATGTACTCCAAATTTAGTAGGTGTGGCTTAAACTCCGGTGTGTCTTATGCGCCAGAAATGATGGTACTAACCGTCAGGGTTTGGTTCGTATGGATTTGGTCCGTCTAGGGCCTGACCGATTACTCGATGAATCGAAACAAGCGTCAGATGAACCCACTAATAAAAGAATCGGTAGTTGCAGACCTACTCGAGGAACTCGAGGAACCCATTGGAAAATCTATTTCGAGCCAAACCAGTTGTAAGTGAGGTGAGTTCCACAGGGGTTAGTTTCATGTTTGAAGTTTTTTCCGTGTGTTTTGTCCACAGATGCCAAGGAATAATAGGGCTGGGCTTCTATGTGATGGAGCACCACCACAGTATGCTAATAGCACTTTAATGAGAGAAATGTGAGACAGAAGAAGTGCACCTAATTGAAGGAAAAGGCTTAAAATGCATTGTTAACGGGTCAGGGGGACGCCACTTAGGCCCCCGGCCCCTGTTGATGATATGCGAGGTGTGGAAATGCATTTCTCATCTCATCACTTCTCACCGAGCAGCGTGCGCACTTGTTCATTAGGCTTATGCGTATCATCATCACCGGCCGCACTCATCAGATGGCAGGGATATTAAAAATAAAAAAAGAAACGTGAGGGACGGGAGAGAATTCCAACAAGCATTCTCATTCGCAAAGGTCATTAAAGCCTGGCATACATTAGAAAAGCTGCTAATTATGAAATGGCTTAACTCCACATTCAGTGGGATTATGTCTGCTCATTCTGAATATGTTGATTCCCCCCCCCCCATCACACACTTGATGTACGCCGCACAACTCATGTTCGCAGTCCTTGTCGGTCATCTTCCCTGTCCCCGATTCTTATTTGCATCAACACTCGCGTGGCTTTCAGATAAAAGCAGATGCGTTGATGGAATTTCCTCTATTGAGATTTAGGATGCGTATTAAAGTCGGGAAGCAAGTCGTTGGGATTACTGGGAACCAGAGCTCAGCCTTTTTCCCCCCATGTGACATTTATCACCATTAGAAACTGGAGATTGAATATCACACATGCATTATGGATGTTTGAATGCGCAAAATGACACAATCTAATCATGTAAATATCGGCGGGGAAAGTATCACGCTTGTTGAAATATTCGTTGGCAGGCGATGTATATATTGTATACATTCATGTCGAGAAAAGTACAGTTCAAAAATCTAGATGTATTTCTACAATTAAGTACTCAACGCCGCACAGACGGTAATGCAATATAATATTTTACAACACATGAAGGAATTTAAATGTCTTTACATACGTATTTTATTTATTTATTTTAAGTTGACAAAAGTAACTTTGGAGAAATTTGATACGATATGGAAAATTATTTTAGCACATTTATGTATACAAATATACATAAATGTGCTAAAATGTATATATATATATATATATATATATATATATATATATATATATATATATATATATATACATATGTATGTATAAATAAATATGCTATTAGGATAAGCGGTATAGAAAATGAATGAATGAATGTATTTATGTATGTATAAATAAAAGTGCTATACATATATATGCATAAATAAATCTGCTAAAATGTATATATATATTTATATATATATTTTTATATTTATTTATATATATATATATATATATATACATGCATAAATAAATGTGCTAAAATGTATTTATTAAAATCTATTTTATGTATATATATATATTTATAAAATAATAAATACTTTTCCATATTGTATGAAATTTCAAGTAATTTGTTTATACACACACACGTGTGTAAATAGATGTGCTAAAATAAATGTGAAATGTTAAAGTACAATGATAATACATAGTGGTATTATAACCATACAATACACAATTATGTCAAATTATCAATGTCAACCTTATTATTTTTATTTGTTTGTTCATTTTTGGTTAGACGTCAGCAATATTTAGACATGATCAAAAAGTTTAAATATGGTTCATTTAAAAAGGAGAAATAATGATTAATGCACATGAATGAAATTAAAATAATTTTCTTGTTTTCATCTTAGTAATGGAGAGAAAAGAGGAATATTTTGTATCTAATAACGCTTGGTAAATATTCTTTTTGGTGTATTTCAATGTTTTTTTTGATGATTTTTGCTTTGGCACAGCTTTCTTTCATCACAAGTGTTCCTTGTCTGAAATTTGCTTTCACATATCGGATCGCCACCTTGTTGTACGAGATGACTGTGATTTTGCTCTATTTAATAATCCAGCGGCCAATTAAGTGGCGAGGCAGAGCTGGGATCTATAAAAGGTTAATAAGCCTCAGCTGCAGTGTGTTTCTCTTGAGCAAATGTCACTTAGACGCTGGCCAGCACGGGTCAAGATCTCCCTCCAGATCTAAATTTAATCACGCCGCGCAGCCTCGCCCTCATTAGTCCTGGCCTTGTGCACCAGTTGGATCTGTCCCCACCTTAGCCGCTTTTACCTGCTACACTGCCGCACGGCTACAGGGTACAGCGTCTCCAAATGATGTCCTCTGTTAGCCGCTGTACCCGATGACCCACACTTACCCCAAGCAGTTACCCCAAGAACTCCTATACTACCACAACCATACCGCAAAACCCAAACCCTTTCCTCCATGATCCAAACTAAAGAGCCAAACTCTACACAAACATACCCATAACCCAAACCCTAAAGCATTCAAACCAAAACATAACAACACTATACCTAGCCCTAACCAAACTCTGTCCCCTGTAACCGAAGCCATGTACTCCTAAAATGATAACCCAAACCTTCTGGACCCTATACCCCTTGTCCACCTTGTACCCAGAGACAGAAAAAAACTCTAATACCCCAAAATCAGTCCTTGTAACAAAGATTGTTTACTCCCTAACTCGGCACAAACTTTATACATGGTCACCTTAAACCTACACACACAGTCAAAAACTCAAACTTTATACCACAAAACTAAAAACCCAAGCTATAACCCAAACATTTTACCCCAAAACCCTGTACCCAGAACCCCATACCTCTTATTTAAACCCAATTATACCTCACACAAACCCAAAACCTATATATGAAGTCCTGTACCCCAAGTCCCAAACCTTACACCACATACTCAAAAGACCCACTCCAAAATGATCCAGAACTCAACTCTTATATGAGGTCACCTTAACCCTATACCCCTTCACAAAAACTTCTAACCAAATACCTTATACTTAGTAACCACAACCTAGAACCCAAATGCAATACAAATCCCCATGACCTGTAACCCAAACAATATAACCTGGACCCAAAACCCTGGAACCAAATCGGTATACTCCAAAACCTAAGATGATTAAGCCTTGAACCCTTGGAACTACCTGAACCCTAAACCTGTACCTCTTAAACCGAATCATCCATTCACGTTACAAACCAAGAGTACATGATGCGGTCACATGGTTTCTCAGCGTGCGTGTGTTTGCGTGTGTGTGTGTGTGCGTGTGTGTGTGTGTGTGTGTGTGTATGCATGCCGAAAAGCAACTCGGCGTGCAAATGTTAAAAGGAATTAGGCGCAAAATGGGTAATAATTCTTCTGGCGGGCCCCTACAGAAATGATTAACATAATTCTGATAAATAAGCAGATGGCAGAATGTGAGAATTGAGCTCGATTTATCTTAATTAATATCTTGAACCTGCTCGGAGAAAGGTAAATGGCTCCAGCGGGGCCACAGTAATGTGTGTGTGTGTGTGTGTGTGTGTGTGTCATTCTCGTGGCCTGACATGTAGTAGCGGCCTGAGGATATTCAGGGGCTCTCCAGGTATGCATCAAACACGGGCAGGATGCTGATAATCAACACACACACACACACACACACACACCGGGGTGTTTGTTTCACATCAGAGGACGACGTATACTTTCTGTGGCGTTCACTTCCCTGAGATTAAGTCTCCGAATTAGACTTCGTTATTTTCCTAGTAAGACATCCTAAAAAGTGGAGACTTGCTGCTTCAGTGTCACTTTCTCAGATATATAATAATGAACATGTTAATTATTGCAAGTGGAAAGGGGACAAATGAATTCAAATAAATGTGATGTATTTTTTTCGGTCATAATTAATTCACAGGGTTCCGACCGCGCCGGGTAATTACGCTTAAGTGTTTAATTACATATTTTGATGGGCTTCTCAATTAGCGCGGCTTAATAAAGTGTCACATGACCATCTCCCAGGTGCTGGGGCCGCCGCGATGGTACTGAAATCAAATATGAAATGACACAGCCGGGCCGGGAGGCGTGTTAGCCACGCGTCAATCCGTGCGGAATCTCCCCACGTCGGCGTCTGACAGCGCCGGAAAACAAAGAATGTGTAAATTTCCGTATTAATTAGCTTCGCTGCCGGCTGGGAGTAGAACCGTGTGGCCCGTGAGTGGCGCCACCTCGTGGGCGATGAAGAGCGCTTTTAGACACGGCCTTAAAAAAGGGCCACGCTTTTATTTCCAAATGTAAACATTCCCCATTCCCCTTTCAGCAGCAGGGAGCCTTGCAAATCAATTTGCAGTGTCATGACATTCAGAGTGGAATATGCCAAGCACAGATAAGTCAGCCGTCCCGTGTTGCCGTCCAAAGAATATCTTGTTTAAATCCTCTAAAAAGGTTACCGCCGCAATTATGTGTCACTTTGAGCGCACGCAACATGCTTACTACTGGGCTTTTTCTCTATTTCTTCTTTTAAAACATGTCATACATCCTTCCCGCTGTAGGATTTGCAATGGCTGCTGGGCAGGAGTCCGTAATTAGAACACACTTCAGTTGCTTAGCAGGTAATTTACCTGGAGGCAGGAGAAGTCTAATTATTGTCTTTGAAAAGCTCATTTAGCTTCAAACACTTCAGGTGTCTTTTCTCCTCTCCACGTTGGCGGTGGCGGCGGCAAAGGTAACCGTATCCCCGAGCGCCAAGGATTCCCATCTGCGTTTCAAAAGGCTCAGTAACAGAAATGCTGTCAATCAATATGCACATTATTAGCTATTTTTACAAGTTTTTAGCCTAAATGATTTCCAAGCATTAAAATGTCTATCAGAAGTAAAGTACAAATATAAGGCATTCTGAAAACTCATTCAAAAATGTGATGAATGACTTGTAGTAGTATATTGTGGTCACTAGGGGTCAGTAATGGAACAGTATATATAGTGTACAGTGAGGGAAAAAACTATTTGAACCCCAGCTGATTTTGTAAGTTTGCCCACTAACAAAGAAATGATCAGTCTATAATTTCAATGGCAGCTTTATTTGAACACTGAGAGACAAGTTTCAAAAAGAGTTATATATTCATTTGCAATTCCATGAAGAAATAAGTATTTGATCCCCTAACCGTCAGCAAGATCTCTAGCTCCCAGGTGGATCTTATACAGGTAACGAGCTGACATTGGCAGCCCTCTCAGCTTGTTACCTGTATAAAAGAGACCTGTCTGCAGAAGCAATCAATCAATCCAGATGCCAAACTCTGCACCATGACCAAGACCAAAGAGCTTTCCAAGGATGTCAGGGACAAGATTATGGACCTACACAAGGCTGGATTGGGCTACAAGAACATCGCCATTTGGTGACAACAGTTGGTGCAATTATTCGCAAATGGAAGAAACATAAATTAACTGCCAATCTCCCTCGGTCTGGAGCTCCATGCAAGATCTCACCTCGTGGAGTTTCAATGATAATGAGAACGGTGAGGAAACAGCCCAGAACCACTCGGGAGGAACTTGTCAATGATCTCAAGGCAGCTGGGACCATAGTCCCCACAAAAACAGTTGGTAACACACTCCGCCGTGAAGGACTGAAATCCTGCTGTGCCAGCAAGGTCCCCCTGCTCAAGAAAGTCCATCTACAGGCCCCGTTTGAAGTTTGCCACTGAACATCTGACTGATTCAGAGGAAGACTGGGTGAAAGTTTTGTGGTAAGATGAGACCAAAATTGAGGTCTTTGGCATCAACTCAACTCGCCGTGTTTGGAGACACAGTAAAAACACCGTCCCCACCGTCAAATATGGAGGTGGAAACATTATGCTTTGGGGGTGTTTTTCTGCCAAGGGGACAGGACAATTGCACCGCATCAAAGGGAGGATGGATGGGGCCGCCAAGTGTTGGGTGAGATGGGTCGTGGTTGGGTATTCCAGCATGACGATGATCCAAAACACACGGCCGAGGCAACAAAAGATTGGCCCAAGAAGAAGCACATTAAGGTCGTGGAGTGGCCTAGTCAGTTTCCAGACCTTAATCCCATGGAAAATCTGTGGAGGGATCTGAAGGTTTGAGTTGCCAAACATCAGCCACGAAACATGAATGACTTGGAGAGGATCTGCAAAGAGGAGTGGGCCAAAATCCCCCCTGAGATGTGTGCAAACCTTGTGGCCAACTACAAGAAACCGCTGACCTCTGTGATTGCCAACAAAGGTTTTGCCACCAAGTACCGAAGCACGTTTTTCAAAGGGATCAAATACTTCTTTCCTTCATGGAAATGCACATTAATTTATAATTCTTTTTGAAACGCATTTTTCTAGATTATTTTTGTTGTCATTGTTGTCTCTCAGTGTTCAAATAAAGCTACCATTGAAATTATAGACTGATCATTTCTTTGTTAGCGGGCAAACTAACTATATCATCTGGGGTTCAAATACTTTTTTCCCTCACTGTATAGATATAGTCAAAAAAAGTAGTAGTCACTAAAGGAAGTACTGAATAGAAACAGGAAGTAAAAAAACAACAAAGAAAAGTGTGAGTTAATATTATGCCTTATTTTGTTATGTCAGCGATATTGGGTAGTGCGAGTGTAAAGGTGACTGTAAGTGTGTTATTTCATGTCTAGAGGGCTCTAATGATGTTAAAAAATGTATTTAGAAGGTCCTAAACAGGTTTTCTATGTGCTAACTGTGAAAATATTCAATATCTAAATAAGGAATCCTACTTTGTGGAAATTCACTTCTCACCGTCCGGTCCGGAATCAATACACGGCATTTTTAAGTAGAGTATGTTGGTGGGCAGAACATTGGGCTTGCTGGCCCATGACTTCCTCAGATGGCTCAAATGACACGGTTGTAGCAGAAAGAATAGCAACTATCTTACAGTGACAGCGCCACCTGTTGTTTTGGCACGAACTTGACAGCCTGTGTATGAAAGGAGAAAAATTCTCCCTTTTAAAGAAGTGCCCAGCAGCGCCCCCTGTGTTCTCCTAAGGGAACTGCTCTCTAGCAGGCTTGGCTGTTTGCTGAGTGACAAAGACTTCCAGCACAACCTCACACACACAGTCTCAGTGGGGCGACGCAGCTCGGTATGTTCTACGGCAGGCCGCACCTGCCGAAGGACGCCGTTTACACCGCGGTCCCCGGACTCCGCCTCTGCGGGGAAAGCTGCTAATCATAGCTCACCACGCAAGACGGCCACTTTTGGTATTGTGCAAATGAGCCGATAGCCTTCGGGGGGCCCGGAGATTCCCGGACCCTAACTGCAGCGGTCCCCCGGTGAACTGACTTTGAGGCCACGGCATTTGACAGTCAAACAGCTTGAAATGTTACGTAAAATACAATACGGCCCAAAAGCTCAAACAAGAATCCGAACTAAAACAGCTTAACACGCCTTCTCATCCGTCGTTTTATATTTCCGAGTTTGTCTAGCTAGTTCCGACAACAAACTTGGTCTACTGTATTGGCCAAACATCACCGTATCTACACCAAGTATCTTTTTCCCTAGAAGACGTAGAAGGAAAAACAAGTAATCTTCCATGTGTACCAATTTACACATGCATACCAACTGGTGGCGCAAAACTTTTTCTCAAGCGAGTCAGAGCTTTTCTGCCTGTCACTCACATAGACCTGGAGAGACGCGGCTAAGGCACGGAATACTCACTCGTGCTTGACCACGGTACGGCTGCAGAGCGTGAGTGCCCCCTCGCGAAATTCTGTCCGAAAACGTCGTTTTCGAGTGACTTACTTTACATTGTGCGCTTTAGGGATCAAATTGTCTGAAACGTGAGCTAAAATTTGATACAGCCCAAAGCTCAAGCCTAAGAATGCAGTAAGAACTGTCCCTATTTTCTGTTTTCTTGTATTTACAAGGCAAGCTAAAGTGAAAAAACTAAGCAAAGCTTCTGTTGACCGTAATGACCCAAATGTAAAATCTAAATGAATTATTAGATTTTATTCTCGATAAAAAGTGGCAGATTGTCTTATACTGGTGCTGTAGAGATTGATGCATGCACGCCAAGCTACTTCTGGCTGAAGGGAGTCAGAGCTTTTCTTCTTGTAACTCACAGGCAGCGCCAACCCGGACAGATGCAGCTGCATTCTCATTAAGGCAAAAATAAAGACTTTTGAAAATGATCCATTTTTTATTTAATGACTTCATTTCTACAAAAGGGTCTGGAAAAAGAGGGGGGGGGTCTTATATTGAAGATTGTTTGGTATAATGTTGCATAAGATGTTGCCTTTCCAAAGCCCAAAAGTCTCCTGAGAAGGATCCATTTCTGAGGTTCTGCTAGTAACTACTGTACTGTTCTGGATCAGGCCTTGGCCTGGCTGTTTGCTGTTTACTCCTAGCAGCAGGGACTATGATGACAATACAGTCCACAATCAGTCCCCGGGACCGCCAACAGGTCCGCTGCCGAGAATATGTGCAAAGTGTCAATAAATGGCGAGCAGATCCCCCGTCCAACTGGAAGCCTTTAAGCGGCCGCGACAAAGCTGGCGATTAGGACTTCGCCGTCGCCTCGCTCTGTGCCAATTCCGCCGTCTCCCTCCCCTTCCCAACCCTTCAGTGTCATGGCGGTGCGAGGCTTCCAGCTGGAGCAAAGATCCCCACTGAAGCGTGAGATAGGAAAGCTCTCCATCTTGGCACATCTTGGCCGCCGCAATCCCCTGCAGGCCATTAGCCGTAGAATATGTTGCCTTGCTCGCTCCGCGAGAAAAATACAGTCTGTCTTCCCGCCGTAACAGCCCTTACTTAATTGTGGTGGATTTTTCACCAGCCCGAGTGTTGCCTTAATTAAGCAGCTAATTGCAATGTAGCTCTTGATTAGCTTAGGGGGGATGGGAGCGGCCTGATATGTTGCGCACACTTCAGAGTCATTTACAGAAATTGGAGCTAATTTCGCTCTCTGTCTGCGGCTGCATTAATTTAATTTGGGCTGCTTTTTTAGCTCATTAACACTTCTAATTAATACGCTGACACCACTATTAAGATGTCTCTTTTGAAACCGCCGTCTCCCGATAATCAGGACGGAGGAGGCTGACGTGCCACATGGAGGGAAGCGCTGCTTTTTATTATTTTGCGGATCCATATGAAGCTTTAATGGTACGTGGTGGCCGACACTAATGGGGTGTTGTGGCAGGTGGCTAAATTGGAAACGAAAGGGATGCTGATTGTTTTCAAATTTGATTGGGCCGACGAGTCGTGTTTGCGTGCACGTGACCACGGCCTCGGGGGAGCGGCGAGATGAGGAGGGTGGATGGGTGGGGTGTCAGGGCCAGATGCCATACACAGCTGAACATCACGCCTCAGTAAGAGTGTGTGTGTGTGTTTGGGTTTGTCATTTTAATGAGCAGAATTTAGTGAGTGTGAGCCCGCTGGTAACGCTGGGTGAGAAGGCCCATTACGTTAGCATCACTTTGCTTTGTAATTTTCTATTCTATTTTTTTATTGCAAAATTAGAGGAGAAATGAGCTCAGCCTCATCAAACATTTACACTCCTGATCAAAATTTTAAGAGCAGTTGAAGAGTTGCAATTTACATTTTGTGCTGTTGAATCATGAAGGAGCTTCTAAGTAGAGCTTCAAAATGCAAAAAGAAGAAATGGGAGTGAGGTCAAAAAAGCATTAAAGTGACATAAGTTGTTCATCAGAAGCTCAAAAGTTTAAAGCCTTGGAACGCCAAAATCTTGGCAAAGATGTGGATTCATTTTCATTTTCTGTCAGGGAAGGCAAAAAGTTTTTTTCTCTTTGAGCACAGTCGGATTGCTGAGTACATGAGTACTGAGAACATTTGGAGATGGATGGCAAGGGAAGTTTATGAGAAATGGACATCAGTTCCAGACTGTGGATGCAGTTTGAAGCTCAGTTTGAAGCTCATGAAAATTGCTGCGCTAATTCTCTATTGCTCTATTATAATGACAGCAATATAAATATACCCTATAATAGTAATAGTTTATAGCAGTTCTTCACTTTGGCAACATAATTCATGTAATACATTTAAATGTCTAGTCTGCCAAGACAGTAAAACAACACATGTCACATGTGAAAAATGAATGTAATATGCATAAAGATAAGGAAAATTGGTACAGTCAGATAATATGCACGTAAGTAAACATATATACTATTTATGTTTGCCAGTGTTTACATCATTAAAATACTAATCGGAGTGGAGTGCAACTTTTAGGATTTTTTGCCCTGATAAAATGTAACAGATTAGCAAACGGGCCAGCGTGTACCAGCATTTGAAACTGCTTGACTAGCGTTTTTTTGCAACGTGATCCCATTTAAGGTGCAGCGTTTGAGTGAAATGACAGAAGCAGGCGCCACTGAAAGGTTCAAATCCACCCGGAGAGGTTTTATTTCTTTCTTATTTTTGTCTTCCCTGCACAGTGACAGCCACGCTCGCTCTAAGCAACGTTAACACCTCCCTGATTGACTTCCTCTCACGCTGTCTTCCACCAGCTCCCATAAGATGAGAAAGGAGCATTGATTTTGGGGGGTGGCGGTGGGGTATCTGAAAGGATTCGACTCGGGGACTGTGTGTGTGTGTGTTTTCCCTGCAAAGCGTTTTCTTTGCTGAGTTTTCCTGAGGACGGAGCCCAGTGTAGGGAAGCTTTGTGTTTAGCACTTCATTAAAAGTGCCTCTAATAGGAGCCGCTGGGGAGATGCTCCTGGCGTCATGTGGAAAAGCCATCAACATCTGCATCAATTAACCCCTACGTCCCCACGGGGCCCATTAGGAGGAAGAAAAAGACCCCTCCAACGCTGCATATGGCTCACAATAGAGTGGGAACAAACATAATTGCTTGTTTTGTTTTTGTTTGTCAAATTGGACGTAAGCCTTGAAATGAATGAGGGATTTAATGCAACATAAAACTTTAATCACAACTAGTGACTCTCAGTCATGTGACGTGATATTTAATTCCCCTTTTTGTCGCTCAAACCAGTCCAATTACAGCGTCTGACAAAATAGCAATAAGCATTTAAAAAGGCCTCCCTGTTGAATCCAATAAGCTCGGACTGGTGCAAGGTAATTGTTCCGCCTCTGAATGGCTTGTGTGCCTGTTAACATTTACATTCTCAGCTGGAATATTTTATGCTATTGATTTAGACGCCTTTCGTTAAAGCGCTCCACCCATAGCGTAAACGCGCACTCAAAGAATGCTCGCCTAATTAGATCACATTTGCTCAATTTGCCTTGAGTGTATTATGTTTAAATTGCGGGGGACATGTCTGGAAAAGTCATTAAAAGTGGAGATAAGTTTAGTTAGCAAGGAGTTGTGTGCTTTTTTTCCTTTACAAAATATTTTTCATCTCATCAAAATATGCCTTTTTTGACAACCAACAACGTTATTATCATAAGATTATGCCTTTTTAAGCTTTTTAACTTTTAGACAGGACACAGAGCTGGAGGGAGCAGAGATGAAAATGCTGACGTTCTCTTTGGGTGTGACCAGGATGGACAGGATCAGGAATGAGTACATAAGAGGGACAGCACATGTTAGAGGTTTTGGAGATAAAGTCAGAGAGGCCAGCCTGGGAAGGTTCGGACATGTCCGGAGGAGAGATAGTTGATTTATTGGTAGAAGGGTGCTGAGTTTTCTAGAGGAAGACCAAAAAGGGGGTTTATGGATGTAGTGAAAGAGGACATGAAGGTAGCTAGTGCGAGAGAAAAGGATGCAGAGGACAGGGTTAGATGGAGACAATCGGTGAACCCTGAAGGCTATAAGCCAAAAGGAAAAGAAGAAATTAAATTTGACGCCGTTCCCCCACAAAGACATCATGACGTAAAATCTTTTTTCTAAAAAAGTCTTTTTTCTACCAATATGTATGCTGATATATATTACTCTTGCAAGATTATGCAATTTCACCCCAAAAGGAAACTAACATTTTTTCTGCTAATAAATTTTTGCTTTAAAAAGTCGGACTCTGAATTCTTGTAAGATTAAGATTTTTTTTTCTGAAAAATATAATTTTTTGTATGTAAAAAATGTTTTGACTTTGTTGTTTGTTTGTTCGTAAAAATGAAACTTTTGCTTATGACATTTTGTTTTTAGACAAAATCTGACTTCATTCTTGTAGGATTTAGACATTTTCTTTTCAAAAATTCATTCGTTTTTTAAAATTATGACTTTTTTCTTGTAAGGATCACCATTTTATTCTTGTAAGATTACACCTTTGTTTTCCACACCAAAGAAATTAAAAAAATGTTTCCTTTGGAATCTTTGCTTTAAAAAAATCTGACCTGTATTCTTGTAAGATGAATTTTGTTCTTTAAAAGTACAAATTTTATTCTAATAAAAGAAATACACATTTATTTTTGGAGAAATTACAACATTATTCTTGCCAGATTATGCTTTATTCATTTCAAACAAACATTTTTTTTAATCCAATTTTACAATGTTTTCCTGAAAAAATGTGACTCCAACTTTTTTGTCCATTTTTAAAACAAATTCTGACTGTTTTAGTAAAGAATTTTTTTTTGAAACATACTAGTTTTACTTAAAACAAAAAAAAGACACCTTTTTTCCTGAATTTTTCGTCAGAATCTGACTATTGTTGCAGTATAAGCGTATAATTTTTCATCTTTGCATGAAACTGTGTAACTATCAACATCAGCAGCTTAAAGTCTGTGCAGATATTTGGGAATGTTCTCCGGACTGCAGAGGTGGGTGTTTTGGGCGGGATGAAGCGTTGGGTAAAAGTGGCGACGCCTGACGAGTTGAAGAAAGCCCAAGCAAATGAAGAGTAATAAAATCGGTCATTTTGCCTAATGAGCATATTAAGAGCGGCGGTGGCGTTTAAGCACAAACAGGAACAACAACATTAATAATTGCGAGTCTCTGGTGTGGGCCTGACGTGAGCTTTAATAATTAACAGGTCTTTGTCTTATCCCCCGGAGGCCGTGTTCCTATTATCCCACTACGTTACAAGCCAGTAATTACGCTGTCACCTAGCGGGGTCGGCGCGCTTTGCAATATCCCAAACTCTAATCGCCGCTTTGGCCGCGTACGTCACCACCTTGGCGGCGAACACCTGCCGACATTTAGACTATTTTAACTTATTTATTTGCCTTTTTCTATGTTTCCCTCCCTCCTCCGCTCTCATTAGAGGATTACCTCCTGTGTTTACATATTAGTGCTAATCCAATTGAGTCAACAAGGGCACTTTGTGAGTGTGAGGGGAGAGGATATTAATTTATTTCTCCATATTTTGGGCTTCCAGGGAAAATAGTCAAATGACAAGTGAGAGGAGAGAGAGGCCTGTCGGCGTTGGCCTGTAGAGGGCGCCCCCTAGTTGCCAACCACTCCAGCTCCAGTCCTCAGTATTAGTATTTCTAAAAATGCACCACAAGTGATAAAAGGATGTTCCATTTAGATGTGCTACCAGTTAACGAGGCAGTTCCTCCACCTCCCCGCCATCATCCGTGACCTTTGACCCCCCCAGGGCCTGCAGCGGTGTCAGCTCACACTAATTAGCGTTTGATCGTGCACGCAGAAAAACACACTTTTAGACTTTTAGATAAATAAATAGCGAAATGTCGAAGGATCGTCTCCAGCATCCCGACGAAGCCGACACGACCTCCACTGGAAAGGTGACGCGCTATCATGCGCAAGTCAATTAGGGTGGCGTGCACTCTATCGGGTCGTTACGGAGGGTGTATGTGTTTAGTTCAACCGTTTATCTTTGCCTAATTAGTCGGAGGGGGATCAATAAGCCAATTGATTTTTGTGCAGCGTGGCGTTAAAGCGTGCAAAAATATAGATGCTGACTGCCCTCTGACACATGCAGAGGGAAATCAACAAATATCCAAAAACAAAACACAGAAATCTGCTCACTCGTTAGCTCTCGGCCGGCGTCTCGTTAGGAGGCGCCGGTGTATACACAGCAAGACTGCTACTCGTAGTGCTAAAATAAAAGGAATCATTATAATAATAAATAGTATACAATAATATACACTATATAATAAAGCAACTCGGTGATGGTGCAATAAAGTGTTACAATTATGACATTATTATATATTATTATTATTTTTCTTTTAAAAAATGGTGTGAACTATTTGAATTGAGAGTATACAATAGTAACACTAAACAATAAAATGTGTTTTTATTCATTCTTCAACTTTATTTTCTTAAAATACAACTTAAATTGTATTAATATTGTGATATTACAGTATTTCTTCTAAGTTTACAGTTTGATCTAAAACTACTAGTAATAAATGGCCTAAATACAGCATGTCTGTATGTTTGTTATGGATGCTGTGGAAGACAAAAAGTGACAAATATGTTTAGAAATACAAGCAAACTGTCTTCTGTCGATTTTTTTATGTTTTTTTGGGGGTCCAATAAAACGAGAAGAAGATTTGAAAAGTAGGTAGCACCCAATCTGTTTGTGGCGGTCCAAATGTATTAGTGGCGGGCCGAAAACAAATGAATGTATGCCCTTTACTGACTGATATAATTGGGAATACTATAAATATACTTTAAATATGACATTATAATAAAATAAATATGGCATATTCAATATGCATTGTATTTTTGTAAACAAAGAATATGACTATAGATAATGTATTATGATAGTGTGTCAACATAATGTATCTTTTTATTGTTATTCAGATTAACTTTTAATATGATTTCTACAAAATTCTGGTGAGATCGGGGCAGGTGCTTTATTTTCCACCTAAAGACAGCAAACATGCCCGTACGTAATATTTGTGTTTTATTTTATCATAACTGGAGACGATACATATTGTAATTGCTTTTTCTCCAAAGCACTCCCCCCCCACCCCCAAAAAAAGTATCTTTGTATGTGGTAGCAGCAAGCTGGTGAAGTAACACCCATTAAAAGCTAATTTGCACCTTAAGGCACTTCATTAATAGTGAATAGTAGAATCACACCAATATAGTCTGTCCTCACCTTAGGGCACCATCTCTATTCATCAAACACACACACACACCTCTCATTTCCAATAACATCACTCACCATTGTGGAGCTGAGGGGACAATGGACGTGTGTGTGTGTGTGTGTGTGTGTGTGAGAGAGAGAGAGAGAGAGAGAGAGGGGTCAGACAGCCCATCTCATGTCATTCTTCGTCAACAGTGAAGTACTCGCTTAAGAGCGCAGGAAAACGGGCAGTAAATAGAGTTTGACATGCTAGCATACGTGCAGATGCAGATATCATCAAGTTTTTGCATCATCAGACAAATATTCATTCTGTTGTTATCAATTTGTTTTGAGTGATGGCGACCCGTGTTTTCAATTTTACACACATGCTTGTCAGTCCCCAAAAGTACCAAGTCCTAAAGTCGGAGAAACCTCCAGTCGAGCCAGCCTTTGGGGGTTATTAAAGCCGTCCTGTAGGTGTCAGTAATACACATTTAAAAGTGAGAACGGGAGAACACAGTTTAGACGGGTCACTGCCCCACCCCTGACCCCAATGCAAGCGGATTCAAGTCCAAGAACTCTACCTAACTCCTGCATCACCCTTGTGCTTTACAAATATATGTAGTTCAACCAGTCACACTCACATTTAAATACTCATTCTGTAGAGCAAAAATAAAAATTTACCATACTATGTACACCCTTTCACCGAAAAATCAAAATATGCAGAGGGCCATTTTGATTTGTCATTTTATAAAGATCCAACTCTCGACCGATACCGATACCAATATGTGTGTTTTTGCACATTATTTATGAGTGCTTTTGGCCAGGGGTGCTGTATGGAGGGGAAAAGTCAGGACAATTCATTGTCTCTAGTCTGCAGTGGACTCAAAAAATAGTTAATTACGAATTAATTAATTATTGTGGGGGCAACATTTTAATTAGATTATTATTTAGACAAAAACATATTGGACTTACTTTTTGAACAGAACATAATATCACTGCATGGTGAAACTTCCAAAGAATGACACGTCTTCTTTAAGGAGACTTTGGAAGTGAGAGTTCATTGGTGCAGCTTCCTGGTATGTGGAAAAAGCACCCAAAAATAATCTGAAAAATTATTTTTCGGGTTATTAGAGTAACCTTCTGAATGTCACACACATACACTCGAGTGTGAGCCACGTGGTTGCCGTCTGAATGATAGTGGTCACACCCTGAGCCTCCAAAACACACCGTAGTCCATCAGTTGTCTTGTTTGATGTGTAGGCAGTTCATAAAAAACACGTCTGCAGTGGGGAACTTGTTTTGTGGGTGAGGAAAGTGGGAAAGACGACGCTGCCGAAGATGTTAGTCAGGTCAAGATACTACACTGGACCAAAAGTGGACTGCAGTGGTGCTAGCCACGGAAGATCGGCTTTTGGAATTGGTGTTGATATTTTGATCTTCCCCCAGTTTTGGTTTGGTTTTCTCTGAAGGCAAAAAAATCAAAGCTATTACATCCCTACTAAAAAGTTTCAGTATATGTACAGTGAAACCTCAGTCTTCATTATTAATCCCGAAGTGTTTGAAATCCATGCAAATGTCCCCACCCAGTATGAACAAAAACTACATTTTATAGAAAATACATGTAGAAAACAATGCAACATAATTATAAATGAATGGAATGTCTTGACAAGATTGACTTCAATCGTGTTTTAGCCTTCTTGAATTAAACTGCTGGTACGTCAAACAGTTTTTGGCCCCATAGCGGGTTATTTAGCCGTCACACTCAATTAAAAATGCACGGGCAGTGAGTCCGCAACACGTCGGGTGTTCTGTTTAGTACGGACTATTTTGTTACGTGCAGTGTTGTACGAAATCAGGGCACATTTTTGATGAAAACCCAATCACACACACAAAAACTGAAGTTGGACTCTATTTAAAAGAAAACAACAGCCTGCGTGTGTCAGCTTTTCAATTTTTCTTCCTTACATTATGCATTTTTGCTGTTTTTTTCCACATTTTTTTGAGGAATCACTTTTTTATACCATGCCGCAAGTCATTAAAAATTACCTGTGGGCCACAAATGGCCTCCGAGCCGCACTTTGGACACCCCTGGCGTGACTCTTCTCCTCCAGAAGCGCTGCACACAAAAGGGTGAGAATTGGTACACCCCTACTGTGTTGCCTGGACGGAACAGATCAGATTGGCTTGAAATTTCACTCACAGCTCACAAACACCCACTGGGAAGTGTTCAGCTGAATGCCTGCACTTTTTTGGGGTACGCACCTTTATGGGACAGACCAACATGTGTGTGTAAAATTTGAGCAAGGTTGGTTGCAAAACATGGGCGGGACTTAGCAACTAACTGCCCGCAAGTCACTGAGAATTTGTGGAATGATAATAAAACTAAGGATGTCTGTATTACATGCATGCTAGCATGTCATCACATGCATTTTGACAACAAACCAATAGGGCGGCGCCACCAATGCCAGCCTGTATGAGGCCTACAGCCTGATGGGCCGTGAAACTCATCATAAGTTGTGACTTTTCCACGTGCACGTGGAGGTCAAAGCAGATTGGCTGCAGTTCTGCTCCCAGCCAGCAGATGACCAACCATGAATCCTCCCCCCCAGCATGTCTGTCTTGTCCCCAGTGGAGCGTTTCAGTCTCTTTCCTTTTCATCACTTTGTGATGTCCAGCTGCTGCTGTCAACACCTTCTTGCAGCCAGCAATTCATGACTGGGCGGCGGCAGCTGAGACCCCCGTCATGAACTTCAATCTGCTGTTTGCAGAGGGGGCTTCACCCCCCGAGTCAGCCCTAATCAAGGGAAACGCCCCCCTTTTTGCAAGAGGGTGGGATGCTTAGCCGCCCCGAACCCCCGTAAGTAGCCGGCTGCTGCAAGTGATGACTTTCCAACGATGGTAAAAACTGCAAACAACAACTTCAGTGATTTAAAAAAAAAACAACCTCCAAGAACATTTCTAAGAGTGTAAATGTCTTTTGCCTCGCGGCTTTCGATTATTTCCAACTTGTCCCTAAGGGGGGAGAAGTGTGTTGGGAGGGGAAGGGGGGCACTTTCTGAATGTTATTAAAGCCTCTACAGCTGATTACTTGGAGTGAGGTGCACAGGTTGGCACGTTTTAGCAGTGGAGTGGAGGCCTGGCAGGGTCATGTTTAACATGTCCACAGGCAATCAATTCACCTCAACCCCTCCTGCTACTCCAGCCCTCTCCACCTAAGCTGTCCTTAATAACCAGGCAATGGCGAATTACTGATAAGGCGCCGGGGTCTCTGACCCATATATACCCACCGCCACCGCCACCCCTTAACCACACAAATTGGAGAAATCCTCCCTGAAAGAAATGTACATTTATAATGCATAGAAAAGGGGAATTAAACTCATTCAGCTGCTGGGAAATTCACCTTTTGTTCTTCAGGCTGCCGCACATGTGAGCGTCGTAAAAGCATCCTCGAACTTTACCGAAAGTCTGAAAAAGGAGGTTTTTCATTTCATTTTTATTATTTTCAAATTATGGAGGGTTAGTATTTTCATTATGTTTTTTATATTTTTATTTTATTAATAAATTTAATGTAATTAATTGTAATTCTGTAATTGTAATAACGTTTTTTATTTTATTTTAATTTCACAAGATAAAATTCAAAATATGTATTTCAGTTACATTCCTAAAATGAAATTAAATTAAGTTTATTAGGATACAACACATTAGTCTGCAACAATGTGACTGTGATGTCAAATGCAACTTAATTTCAAGCATAAACGGGGCATTATAGGTATGGTATACATGACAAAATATTCTTACTATTTAAAATGATACATTTAAACAGTAACACAACAAAATATTTACACATTCACAAAATCAAAATTGAATTAATTAATTAATATTAATATTTAATTGTAATTTCTATAACAACAATGATGAAACAACCACTAGTTTAAAAAAGATCATATTTTTACTGGAATAAAGTAGCAAATTTTGAGAAATATTTGAGTGATTTTGCAAAAGTAAAATTGTAACTTCATGAGAAAGTGATAATTTTACTAATATTAATTTTGTGATATTGCATTGCGATGGGGGGAAAAGTTATCATTTCCACAAATAAAGTTGAAATGTTATAAGAGTAAAGTCAACATTGCACAAAAGAAGGTTTGTGAAAAAAGTGGACATTTTTGAAGGAATAGTAATTATACCAGGATAAATGTGTCATTTTCCAAAGCTAAGGTGGCGTGAGAGGTTTTTTTCAAGCGTAAATATGGGAAGAAAGTCAGGAATTTTTCCAAAAAAAAAAACTGTTTTGCTAGCATTTTGAGAAATATTTGCAATTTTTACGTTTTATAAGAAGTAATTAATATTGGGAGAAAACTTGTTATTTACAATAAAGTGAAATACTATTTTCATGTTTATTAATGTGAGGATAAACAATAAATGCCTCTGATAGTGTCAGTCAAAGCGTATATGTTTTTAAATGTATATATTTGTACATTTTATATATACATACATAATGTTGTAATACTTATTTTTAGAAGTACTAGTAGTATATCCCACAGCTTATTTGAAGTTCTATTGAGGTTTATTTTCACGGCCAAATGTTCTCCACTGCATTTGTCTTTGGAGTCAGTGACCCTCGTGTAAGTTTTTACTTAACAAGCATGCAAAAGCTTCCACATTTGCCCTCATATGACAGTGACTAATTGCCCTGACGATGTGAGCTGCTCGTTAGGCTAAGGGACTGTTCTTTCCTCTTCCTCTCCTCCTCGCAGCTAAATTCATTATTCCTCCGATTCAACACCTCCTCCTGTTAAAGGTTAAGAGAGTCAAGATGAGCATCCTTTGTCTCTAATTGTATGTTGCTAATTCTGCGTATGGCATTGGCATACACGTTATAATTATTCGCAGCAATTCTGCTGATGTTTTGCTTGATGCTGAGCTAGGGGTGCATCTATGTCTTAAAATAGTTTTAAAAGAGGCGCCGTCTTTGCTTGAAGTGTCTCTCGGACTTGATGTTGTGCAGCCAGCTGGCGCCACAGCTGAAAGGCTCGTCTTTTAGCTCCCCTCACCTGTGCAGCTGTCGGGGTCGCGCCTGTTTAGACAATTAAAAATGCACGACCTGCGGGGGTGGGTGTTGGGCGGGCCAATCAGCGAGAACAACAACCGGGCTGGACGTTGCACTCTTGCATTACCGCCATGCTGTGTCTACGCCATGTTGTTGCACCGCTGTTTACGCAGAACACACGCAGGTTCAATGCTGTGATGTGTTCCAATGCTACCAGTGCCTCAATGGTGCAAATGTGTGGCATTGCAGCAGCGCTGTGCGCGTTAAGCATTGATGTGTCACTGCATCCAGGTTGTCTCCAACATGAAGTGCCAACTGCATGATGAGCTGAGGCGTCCGTGCAACATGCAATACATTTTGTGAATACTTAACCAGACTTAAGCCAAAATTCCATGACTTCTTACTTGAGCCATGCTAAAAGCTTCCACCAAGCCAAGTTAAAATCTGTTTGATAGGTTTGTATCACGCTACAATACAAACACACTCATCAGCTACAACATTAGGTACACCAGCAATCTGCATTATCCATAATGGATATATAATAATAATTATGGATCAACTATGTTAAAATGAGGGATTCATGTCAGATTCAGTTTAAAAATGGCAATATTTAGCATTTTTACAACATATTTATGCCAAAATTGTATGACTTCATATATGACTCGCCGTAAAAGCTTCCACCAAGTTCTGTTGAAATCGGCTTGGTAGCTTTTGTGTTACGCACCAATACAAACACTCATCAGCCACAACATTAGGCACACCAGTACTCCGCATTACATGCAGTAATGGGTGCACTATTGTCACTGGGGGATTTATGCCAAATTCAATGTAAAAGTTGCAATATTTACCATTTTATGCCACATTTGGGCCAAAAATGTTGTAACTTTGTACATGACTCTGTCGTAAAAGCTTCCACCAAGTTCTGTGAAAATCAGCTTGGGAACCTTTATTCTAGTCTACAATACAAGCAAGCCACAAAACATCCACTAATGAGATCCATGTTTAGGATTTCTCCCTTTACAAAGATATTGCTCAGTCAAAGCTGTTTCTAAAATGTTGGTTGCCTTATTTAGCTATTATCTTATGTAAAAAAATAAAATAAAAAAACCCAAATTGTTTACAGCTCTTATATGGAACTATGTGAATGTAACTAACAAAGTGTACATAAAAACACACCACCCCCTCCCCATGTGTTCAGCATCGTTTCACGCCCCCCACCCCCAACCTTTACCACCTTGTGTCAGTCCCTGGACGGGTTTTCAGCATATAAATTTGAAAATGATTTGTCCTGGCCTCTTAATAATAGATGAGAGAGCACAGAGTCAGGGTCCCTTCAATAAACTCCATCCTGGCTTTAATTAGTGAAAGGAGAGGGGGCGGGGGTAGATAGAAAAAAAGCACGCAGGGCCTGCTGAGGACTTTGGCTCAGTGTTAGTAATTAAAAGTGAAACCAGCAAAAGGAGAGGGGAGAAGGAGGCTCTATTTTTAACGGGCAGGCTGTTTGGTGCCAAGTGCCAGTATAAGGTTGTGCAATAAAGAGTGATAACGAAGGTGTGAGACCTCTGGGGGCTGACTGGGCGCTCGCTACAATGGCTGCTCTCGCCACAGACTGAAATACGGGGAGCAATTAGAGGAGGCGGCGCGTCGACTGGCCACCAGAGATTAGTTAACACCTCAGGAGCCGCGCTTCAGGACAGGCACATGCTTGTTTTCCTCTCCCTTTCATTTCTCCCTCCCTCTTGTTCTCTTTCAACATATCACAGGCAAGGCCTAATGGCCACATTTACTTTTTGAAGCCTTTCAAGAGTTGCACGTGGCAGTCACTGATCATTTCAACAAATGGAGATTACCCCTTTTAACTACCGCAAGACGCTTTTGGCGAGACCAAACAAAAAAAAGACAAAGGAAATCATACCGGTTTTGATAGGTACCACACAAAACTGCCTTCTAGATGTTTCAAGCAACATAAGGAGCAATGTTATTGGATGTCTCTACTATGTGTCGGAAAAATGTGTCTCCTTACTGTAGAATGACAAAATCCAGAGAATCAAGCTCAGAAATATTGTTTCTGCAGTGCAGTGAGGAGTGAATGACCCCTACCTTGGAGAGACCAAACAACCTTGTTACATTCGTTATCTTTAATCCTTCCAAATAAGTCTCTGAAACAATAACGCAATTATGACCGTTTGATGCACCGGGAAGAATGATAAACAGCTTCACTCGTTTTCTAGGCACTTCAGGTCAGGTGTCCTTTTTACCTAGGTTAGCCCCCCGCGCAGTATGTGTGATTCAGCGGCCTCGGCTGGTTGGTGCCGGCCAATCTATGTGTGCCAAAGGTTGTGATAAGGGACAGGATGAAGACCAGGAGCAAGCAGTAGATACAGCTGGTGGATAGTCTGCTCTGTAGACCTACTGCATATACAGTCTGAGGCCTATAAGTAACAACATTTATAAAAATGCATGGCACAGCATAGGAGAGCAGGGTCTTTGGCTGTTCAAACTATTTCCAAATTCTGGGTAGGGGGGTTTGAAGGAGGTGTGAAAGAATCCCTTCACATCAATGTCTTCAATATTTGTCCCCCGAATAGTCTCAATACACAAAAAGAGTGGCAATCAGCTGAGATGTTTGCCACCAGTATTGTTATGCAGGATGGGCCACAAAAACAACAACTCTACTGTAGAGTTGAAGAAGGCTTTTGGACTAAAGGCGAAACGTCCTGCTGACTTTGTTAGCGTAATGTTCCGCCCTGTGCTCAAACATCTTCTGCAGAATGACACTTGTGAGCCCTTGCTGAGCTAAAGCTAAAAGCCCAGACTGTCAACCCGACGTCCAGCGTGAGTCTTAAGATGTCAGGGAGTGAGGTTCACCAACATACATCCGCAGAGCCACACCGGCTCAAAGGCGTTACACTCAAAGGCGTTATGTCTTGTTTTGGTTGCCGTGTTCAACGCAGCATAGTTTTGGGGGTAAGCAGGGCTGGTACTCTGAAAAGGTGACAAAAGATGAGACCGAGGGCTACAAGAGACAAGAGTGATGCAGGCAAATGTTGCAGCCATAACGAATCGATCAGTAGTGGTTTTCATCACCTAAATGATATCAGTTCAGCACGCTTGGACCAGATACTAGAAATAGCACCTCTAATAATAATATGTTGAGTCAGTTGAGCAGTGGTACGTACTATACAGTGGAAAAGAAGCTTTGTATGATTGTCTCGCTGCGCCATGGCATTACTGATTTTTTTTCCTGCCCATAATCTCACCTTTGCAGTCCAGTATTTCACTGATGAAAAAGTGATTAGCATGGAAAAAGTCTTCCTACTCCCAATGGCTGACTATTTACTTGAAATAGCAACTTCTTTTTTTGTTCGTAAAGCATCAACAGCCAGTTGAGTCAATTTTCTGACCATGATCTTCCATTTAATGTCTACGCATAATTATTCAGTAGAGATAAGTATTTAGCGTGGAGAACGTCTTTGTTCCTTACAATGGCTGACTATTGCCTAGAAATAGTACCTTGTAGTACCTCCATCTAGCAAAGGAATAATCAATGTACAGTAGAGATGTGTCATAATCCCACCTTCAGTGTCCCTGCAGAAACTGTAATATTTCAGGACTGACATTATAGTTGGCGTGACCCAAACGAGACGCACATTTCATGCTTGAAACAAGATGAAGTTTGTCAGGAAATGGCGCCAGCATTCCGCGTCATTAAACAGTCGTTTTTATTTTGATTTTTTTGTCTCTTGGAGGAATTGTGTGAAGCAGCGTTCTCTCGATGACTTCCTGTCACACAGCCACTCTTCCTCTCTGCAACGCCGCGACATTTTCTACGAGTTGGACCTTAAGCCAAAGAACCAATCAAGAGGACATTGTTAATAGAGGCCACACATAAGCCGTTAAGCCAGTATATGCATAATGTTATTTAATTGGAATCATAAAAAGCCAATTAACCCGCCTTCCCCACACCCCTCTTCTTTTTTCTGTGTCTCGACGTGTGTCGCTTCCACTCTGTCAAATCACCACCACATTTTTTCCCCCTTTTTTTGCATCTCTTTCTAAAAATAGCGTATTTTAAATGTTTGGAGGTGAGCACACAAGAGAAAAGTGATGAGCTCTCACGGCAGCGGCGGGGACGACTGGGACAATATATTAGCTGGGAGGAAAACAGCAACAGTGTGTGGCAATATTGGATCTGTCAGGCTCAGGCCATTTAAATTTCAATGCCAGTAAAGTGGAATGATGGAGGAGGGAGGCAGCGGGGTGCAGACACTGTTAAATATGATGCTTGAATGAAAATCTAAACCCTCCAATACCTCTAAGCAATGTAACTCAATGAGATGAATTAACTGTAAATGCCTCATTCTCTGTGTGAGTGTCTTCCAATTTAAAATCTCATTATTCCTATAAGATCCTGAACAAGGTGACTCTTAGGATAGATGGAATAAGTGAAGATAATCTTACCGGACAGTTTTATGCAAATAGGGAATGTATTGAATCAACTATGAGGAGAATGGGGAATCAAATAAGCTAATAAAGTGGAGTTAGGATGAAAAAAAACACCATGAATAATGTTTCCCGCCTATCTGGGCTCCGTGTGAACACCGCCGCCGCCTGTGAAGTTCCAAAGTGCATTAATCCAAAAGCTCTTTTAATGTGCATTCTCTTAACTGTCTTTTCAATGACACCAAATCAGTGAACTCTGCATCTTTTAATCATCACCATTTTGGGAAAATTTGCCCCCCAAATGACGCCGAGTGCAGGTAATAATGGCGCCAGTTAGCGTCTTGCCTAATAACCGAACGTGCCGTCGGACCATTCGGGCGAGGATTGATGGCGAACCGTCGTTTTTTCCCGAGCTGTGCCGGTCTGCCCCCGACTTCATCCATAATTTATTGTATAAATAATAGAACATTCATTACGAAGGAAATATGAATATTTTTTGGTGCTGCTTTAATTTGTTGTTGCACGCAGAGACGATGATAAATGTGACAATTGAACTACTAAACTGCAGAAGATGACACTGTGTCAAACCCACCAAGCCATCACGGATTAGCAAAAAAAACGTTGAAATTTGCAACTGGTGGAGCGCTACTAGGAAAATGTAGCTCTGTGACATTTGACCCCGGAGTATTGTGAAGTCATTTGTACTGATTGTGTTACAGTTCAGCAACTGTAGCTACACTGCACAGTCAAAATCAACAGCGCTCTTGCATCAACATAGGCAAACTGTTTGGTCAACTTTTGTTGTGCCAGAGTGCTGAATAGAAACATGATATGGATACCGTCTTTAACGACATCTAGGTGTTTGTTTAAAAAACTATAAATGGGTTCTTGCATGGGCAAAAAAACAAATGGACTGGTAGAACGCTGACTAGAAGCAGGAGCCAGGCTAATTTGAATATACCGTAGTTTGATACTGTTTTGTTGCTAGATGGGAGACAAACATGGCACTTGTGATCTTAGACTTAGATTCTTACAACGAACAATGCACAAAGGAAATAAATATTGGGATACAATTTGAACCGCTAGAGCACCGAATAGGAAATCCACTATAGAACCGCGTGTCCGTCTATTCTTTGTTTTGAAGAGAAACCATCCTTGATTTTTTTCCACACTTCAGCCTGCCGCCGCCGATGGATACTATTTGCAAGACGTTTGACACTATTTGGACTGCTAGAACACTGAAAAGAAACAATACTAATATTATGATTGATCTCATCTTATTTCACAACCTTGGGCCAGATTGTGTTTTAAAAACCAGTACCGACTATACACAGGATCCAGGCAATGGTCAACAGTTCAATATCCTTTTGACTGTTAGAGCACAGAAAGGATACATGCTCATTGGCCAAAACTCAACAGGGTTCCTGCATTGATATAGAAAAATAAAAAATTGGACCGTTAGAGTGCTGAAAAGAAACATATACATTTATACTTTTGTTTGAAAAACATCAATAGCATCGGCAGGAAACATAGACTGGTATTGCTTGAAATAGAAACAGGATACGGGCAAAGGCAATTTTTTGACAGCTAGAGCGCTGAAAAAAAACATGGAACTGATATGATCATTGACCAACTCTGCCATCTTGGTAAAGATTTACTTAAAAATTCAACAGGGTTCTTGCAAACAAAGAAATACGAACATCGGCTTAAAATTTGGACTGGCAGAAAAGAAACGGGATCTAGGTAAACTGGAAACTTATTTGAGTCAATTTTGTTTGCCAGACAGAAACCATACAGATATCGCCGCCAGCTAACTTTTGAATGCATTTTGTTTAAAAAAAATCAATAGGGTTCTTGCATAGACAGTAAAAATGGACTGGTAGAGAGATGAATGGAAACAAGATTTAGGCACATTTCTAAATGTATTTTGTTAGATAACATGAGTGCTGGAGCGCTGAAAAGAAATGTGGTGCCAATATAATCATTGACCACAGCTAACTCGGTCATCTTGTTCAAAATTCAGCAGAGTTCTTGCATCCATACAGGGCAGGTAGAGAGTGCTGAAAAGAAAGGTCAACTGGCAGCTTGTTTGAGACCATTTTGGCTGCTAGAGTGCTGAAAGAAACATGGCACTGATATGATCATCAATCACAGCTAAACAGCTTCCTCAGGCATGATTTTGCTTTAGGTAAGCAGAATTTTTGCAAAGTTACAGAGGAAATTATTAAAATTGGTTTAAATGTAAAAACGCTGCATAGAAAGTTGATGCCGGTCTGACAAATACAGTAATTTTCAAAATAATAGCAGTCCAATCTGACTAACCAAATTAAGCACTGTTATTAGTCTATTTTTATTGCTACATGGCAAACAAGTTACCAGCAGGTGCAGTAGATTCTCAGAAAACAAACAAGACCCAGCATTCATGATATGGACGCTCTTAAGACTGTGTAATTAGATAATTAGTTGAAAGGGTTGTGTTAAAAAAATAGCAGTGTAGCACTCGATCAGTGATCAATTTTGTGAAAAAAAACAAGTGTGAAATAGGTGACCCCTATTTAAAGATGGAACCATTACTTGGTGAACATGCATTTCTCTTTGAATGCCTGAGTTAAATGGGTCCTTCAAGGCACCGATAAGAAGAACAGCGAACTTTGATTAAAATGTTGATTGGAGAAGGGGAAATCTTATGAAGAGGTGCAAAAAAAATTGGGCTATTCAGCTAAAATGCCTTAAAATGGAGAGCAAAACCAGAGACACAGGCCAGAAAACAAAAGACAACTTTTAAAATGGAAGGAAGAATAACCAGAATGGCAAAGGCTCAGCTAATGATCAGCTCCAGGATGAGCAAAGACAGTCTGGAGTTACCTGTAAGTACTGTGACAGAAGACGTCTGTGTGAAGCTAACCCAATTTCACAGCCTTAAAAGCATGCATATCATGAATGCTGGGTCTTGTTAGTTTTTTGAGAATCTGCTGCACCTGCTGATCACTTGTTTGCCATGTAGCAATACGAATATACTAATAACAGTAATTTATCTGGTCACATTGGACTGCTATTAGATTGAACACTACTGTATAAGGGTAAATATAACAGTGCCCTGAAAACTGACATGGTACCAGCATCTTCTTGCTTCATTCTTGCATAAACATACCAGAGGGACACCAAAGAGCTGAAAAGAAAAGGCACAGATATGATCATCAACCACAGCTTCCTTATTTTGTTTTAAATAAGCATGAGGATAAGCGGCATAGAAAATGAATGAATGAATGAATGAATTCAAAGTCACTGGGGAAATGAGTAAAATTTAAACTGGTAGAGCGCTGCATAGAAACTTAAAGCAGGTCTATTAAAAAAGCAAATATAACATTATGTGTAGTAGAGCACTGAAAAGAAACATGGTGCCTCTTCTTGTTGCCTGATCCTTGCGTAAACGTATAAGAGGCAAATAGCAAGATTGGTTAAAACAATGCTGCTAGAATTCTGAAAAGAACCATGTTGTCGTTAGGATCTTTGATCTCAGCTAAGTAAGGGTCCTTGTATCAAAATAGGCAGATGTACGATTGGTTTAAAAACATGGAGCGCTCAGGAGAAACACTATACTGACATGAGTCTGATGTCATTCAAAACGAGCAGTGTTTTTTGCCGATACGTAAAATAGATCTCAAAAGTATATTTATGACTAAAATGGAGTGACTCACAGCTGAAGCGCAGCAAAAAGTCTTTTTTCCCCCCTGAGTGGATTTGCAGCAAAGATTTACGGCAAAGACAGCTGCATGTCAGCGACTGCGAGGCTAGCGTGGACCCGCCCATCACTCCACATTAGAACTCCTTTGAACATAAGCATATTTTCACTGTGAGGTGGTGGCGTGTCGCGCCGAATGTGCGCTTGTGGAAAATGATCCACAGCACAGCACAACAGCGAGCGGCGAGATAAGGCTGCGAGCGGAGAAGCTGGGAATTAGAAAAGAGGCAAAAAAAAATGGATGCGTGTTTTACCGGCTCAAACTAATTTCCTCGTTGGCTGATGACATTGTGTCCAAATGCCGAACACGTCTGTGAACATGGTACATTGTTCCAGAACCTGCAGTTAGTCCTTTTTGATTAAAAAAAAAAAAAATCAGCCGAGCACAAAATAGTTCCTCCCGCTAAAAGCAACATGACAACACGGCGACATGTGAAAGCCAACGAGGAAGGCTGAGCAAGTTCAGCCCGGCATCGCTTCCTACAGAATATTTCTCATTGCGTCTCATTCTGAGCATGGATCCACTTCCATGCTGGGCGTCCGGCTGCATCTGATTGGTTATTAGACACTCCTGTCAATAAAAAGCGTGGTGAATGTTAATTTCGAAGCCCTCCCGTCAATAAATGGCCGTGAAACCGGTGCAAATTAACCTCCAACTGTCATGGGAAATGTCCGGGCCATTACTGTTACTGCAAGAGAAACACATGGCGACACAGCAAATGCAATATATTTTATTTTTGTATGAGTGGAACTCTTTGTAGTGATGAATAATTTACACCTTGAGTGGCACAAGGAAGGTAAAATCTACTTCAAATTTGGACTGGTAACAAGGGCCAGGCAAATGGGAAGCTTATTTGATACAATTTAGGCTGCTAGAGTGCTGAAAAGAAACAATGGCACTGATACAATGAGTGACCTCCTCTTATGTGTCCATCTGGAATGTTCTTTAAAAAATCAACAAAATTATTGCATCAGCAAAAACAAAATGTGGACTTGTTTGATACAAGTTTGGCTTCTAAAGCGCTGACAAGAGTCAAGTCAAGTCTGATACAATTTTTGACTGATTAATAGTCGGAAATAAATATATATAATAGTAAGATGTGAACTGCTAAAACGGCGAATAAACATCTACTTAACAACCGTGAGTGCAAAGATTTCTTTGCTACGAGGTCAAGAAATTCCAGGCAAAATGTGAATATAGTTGCTAGAGTGCTGAAGAGAAACATGTCATATGATCTTAAACATCGGTTCATTCTGACAAAAATGATTAAAATCAAGATGCCTTTGCAAAGGCATAAAAAAAATTAATATTTTGTGTAAAATTTAGACTGCCAGAGCACTGACTAGAAAATCGGTGACGATTTGTAGAAGTATTTTAGAACTGCAAAGCAGTGTACAGAACGTTTTTTTTAATGATGACAAAAATCTGTATATTTCAACATCCATTTAGAGTTCTTTGCTAAGAAGACAAGAAACTACCTGATCCTTTTTAGTATCATTTAGTTCAGTTCAGTTGAATTCAGTTCACCGTCCGCCAAATTGTTTGATACAATTTAGGCTGCCAGAGCGCTGAAAAGAAATATGGCATTGATATGATTAACCTCAGCTCTTTTCACCACCTTGGGACAGTTTGTATTTGTCAAATCAACAAGATTCTTGGCACAAAAAAAGGAAAATTGGTTTAAGATTTGGACTAATTGAATGCTGGAAAGAAACAACAGTTGCTAGAGTGCTGAAGAGAAACATGACACCGATAGTCCTCGGAATGAGTAAAATCAACAAGATTTTTGCAAAGGTGTAAAGGAATGATTATTGGTGTACAATTTGGTCAGCTAAAGAGCTGAATAGAAAACCAGTGGGGACTTGTTTTCTATTTCTATCTTGACTAACAGAACCCCTTTTGAATGCTGCCAAATCCGATAATGGTGTGTCAACATCTGCATCCATCCAGAATCTTTTGCTGAAAGGACGAGAAACTCTCCCTGATCTTTTTTTTCCATGCTTCAGTCTGCCAATGAATTAATAAAAATTTGGTTAAGAATAAAATTAAGACTGGTTGAGTTCTGAAAAGAAAGATCCAGGAGATCCAGGCAAACAGGAAGATTATTTGGTACAATAATCAGGCTGCTGGAGCACTGAGAAGAAACTCGGCACTGACATCTTGATTGACGTCAGCTTACTTTGCCACACTGGACTCGATTGTGTTTGAACAAAATCACCCAGATTCTTGCATAGGTACAAAGAAACAGGGGCATTTGTTTAAGATTTGGACTGATAGAGCGCTGAAAAGAAACAGGATCCAGGCAAATGTAAATATAGTTGCTGGAGTACATGACATGTACTTTTACACCTCAGAATGTATACAAATCGGCAGGATTCTTGCAAAGGCACAAAGAAAATAAATATTGTTGTACAATTTGGACTGCTAGAGCGCTGAATAGAAAACCCAGTGGGGATTTGTAGCAGTACATTACAACCACTAAGATACAAACAAAACCTTTTAATAATGTCACTGCTGCATTCATCTGGAATTTTTTGCTGAAAAGTTGAGTAACTCTCCCTGATCTTTTTGCTACCGACGGGACAATATCAATACCTGACGAATTAATAACGTAAGACCCGAGGCGACATGCGCATCAGTCTGTAAGAAATTGGGTGAAAAAAACAGATTTTGACCCTGTTGAATACATTCCTCGCAGCAACGTATGCAAAGATATTTAATATTGCTCTGCAAATAAACTTCTGACGACGCGCTCATATCGCTCAGAAAAAAAAAAGCGACACTTTGCTGTTTTCCCAAATGTCAACCAATAATAAACAAGTGGATATTTTCCTGCATAAAATCCCAGATTACGTGCGCTGTAAGGCCGAGAGGACGCGCGAGTCTTAGATCACATTTGTACGGCGTACAAAATATATAACCAATAATCACATTGCATGGGAGGGAGTGTGTTAGCTTAGCAAAAGGCCAGCCTTCATACCCAATGAGGGGATTTAGCTGAGCGACCATGACCGACTCACTTCCTGCCAATATCTGCTGACGAAAGGACTTTGTCGGGACTTAGTGGCGTCGCAGCGACACACCGCCGTCATAGATGTTTTTTTTTTTTTTTCTCCCTCTGCCGGGAAAAACATCAAAATTCACAAATGCAAAAAGTCAAAGTGGCAAAAGGTGATCTATGTAAATGGATAAAAGGATGAGGGTTTCGCTGTTTGTTACGTGATCCCGAGCAGATTGGCTCCCACACTTAGCGGCGGAATAACTCATGAGGTTAATGGCAAATAATGTGTATCATTAAAACTGCACTGCATCCCTCTCACTTGTTGTTTTTGTTTGAGGCCCTAATGGATGAAATGATAGCATACATAATTCTATGAGCAGATAAATCTACTTTTCATGAATATAAAGTCATAAAAAAGGGTCAACTTTACACACAGCACTAAACATGAGGTGGTATCTCTTATAAAAACATTTTACAAGTGCAAAAAGAAAGTGTAAAAAGGTTAAACATGCTCAAATGTTTAGGAAAAATTAGGAAAATTAAGAAAATAATCAGGTTCTTAACTATGAAATGCAACTTTCGATGTATATTCTTATTCTTCTCTTCTCCCCTGAGCCTTTATTCGGAAGAAGTGTCGCTAAAAAGACAAAGTTAATCCTTTAATGCTGGCTGAAGTTTTGTAAGATATGTCGCACACCATTGTGGCTCAACATCAAAGGTTTTGTGCAAATTTATATACTTTTTTGACCTACAATGTTGGAATTCTGAATTGTAACGTACAGTACAGTCATCCCTCATCACATTGTGTTTCCAATTTTGCGTCTTAACTCTGTTACGCTGTTTCATGGTTGTCTGCTGCCTGTTATTTGTCAAAATGATGCGTACCATTGGCCCAAATTAAACATTTTCTAGCATAATTATTAAATGAACTGAAATACAAATATAAGGCATTCAGAAAACGCACTGAAAGACACATTAATATGTAGTGTTCAACACTAGCGACTGGGTGTCAGTAAGGTTGAATTATGGAACAATGATGAGACAATAGCCACCACAGGAAGTACGGGAAGTAAACAACATAAATTCTCCCAAAGATAAAATGTATGAGTCTATCTTATGTCTTATTTTCTATTATTATGTTAACTCTACTGGTTCATAAAAGTGTAAAGGTGACTATAGGGCTGTTAGTCTAGAGGGCTCTAATAATGTTAAAATCAATATTTAGAAGATTGTAGGTGCTGTAACTATGAAAGTATTCCATGTATGGATAAGGAATCCTATTTATCACTTGACAAACAAGAGATTAGTTGAGATTCTTGAATTTGCTTTGGGATTAAAAAAGAATCTACTGTACAGTCTCTGACAAAAGTCATTTCAGCAAGCATTTGTATGATTATTTCAAGGTAAATACTTAAGGAAAATACTAAAGTAGTCTGTGTGCAGCTTGTACAGCAGTGTAGATTAGCATTCTATTGAAAATGAGTCGGCGCACGGCCGTAATTGTCTACATTGATGGCAATACAGGTGAGTACCAAGTTAAATGTGGAGAAAGTGGTGTTGGTAGCGTCATGATTGGCGGCAGCACCAGTGCCGCCGGCGCTGAGGGAGCTGCGGTTCACTGAGTTGCAAATCCCAGCATGTACTGTGACTTGTGAAGCAGAGCCTGGAGGAGAGTGGATATCATTAGGTGGTGCAGGTGTACCTAATAAAACAATGAATATCATAATTTTTAATCAAGTTAATATTTTAGGAATATCAAATAAAAATAATACAAATTTATATTGACTTAAAATAATATTTAATATACAATTATTTACAATTTTTTGTCAGTAACGGGCTGCACAAATCAGCTTGCTAAGACGCCCTTGTTAACATTTTAAACCTCAAGAATCATACAAGGAGAAGGGGGGGTTGGCAACATCAGGGGAATTTTTGACTTCTTTAACCCTTTTAAAATGACACACTCTTGATTTCCTGTCATTCCAAATGTAGACGCTAAATAGGGCGCCTCTGCAGCCACACCGAAGAAAAACTTGAATAGATTTTTTTTAAAAAGCGAGATCAAATGAACATCACACAAAGGCGCCAGTGAGTGGAATTGAAAGTGTGGTACAGATGAGGAGAGGGGGTGTCTATATCTATGTATGTATTTATGTGTGTGTGTGTGTGTTGAAAACAGGATTAGGCTCCACAGGCCTGGTTCCCACAGATTGCTTGAAATGGGGAACAGATTTAGAGCAGGTGTACTTACTGTGTGTTGACAGGTTTTGATTTCCTTTTTTTTTTTTTTTTTTCACATTCAACCCCCCTCCGCTCTCCTTTTAAGCAGACCCATGTCAAAACCTGTTTACATGTCCTGAAAAGAAGCGTAACATGTTCAAATCGGGTAAACTTGGATGATTTGACACTTTGGGTCGACCTCCATCGCGGCTGCCTTTGCCCTGTTAAAAACAATTGCACCCCCCCCCCGTCTTGATTTTTTTGAAATGCCTTTTTTGCACACATCACACACGCTAGCTTTTAAGCGCTTCCTCGTACGTGTCAGCAAGTTTGAGAGCTTAAACTGTTTCATGTTTAATGGGATAAGCAAGCAACATGAGCTTCTTCCTATCCAATCCTGGACCAATTGACTGTATATATATTTATATATATATATATATATATAGATAGATATACACATGCAAAATATATATATATATATATATATATATATATATATATATATATATATACACGTAAATATATATATATATACATACTTTATGTGTGCGTGTTTTTAATGCAATTTGTCAACTCCCCTGCGCTGTGTGGGATTTGTTCCATACTGTTACATGTGCACTCAATTACATAGCATCTCTGAAGAGTATTTTGCTTGAGAGATTGCTCATCTGGCAATATTAAAAGCTACTTAGCGCACGCCGGACCAGAGAGGAGCAAATAGCCGCGCTCCACGCACACTTTTTCAAGTGCTATTCATTTCTCAAAGTGTTGCATTTACATTTACATGAATTCATGTGTACTTGTCAGTTTCAGTTACAGCCTCACTGAACGGCTAGAACATTAGGTACAGGAAAAATATACAATCCTTACTTTTTAACCAATTTCAGACGAACCTATTCCATTTTGGTGCAGATCCAGGATCAACGTCCAACTTTTGTGCGACTATTTTGAGATTGGTTAAATGTTGTACCAACGGAGGCACATTTGACTTTAAAGGTATTTCCTTTTACCGTTCAGGGCCACCTGCAAACGGTGCCTTCAAAGACCGTCGAACAGAGTGCAAAATCCGACCGCTTGACGAAAAACTGAAGCATAAAAACATAAACATGTGAAAATTTGTAACTGTGTTACATGTATGTTATTCATTGTACCTGTATTATTATGTATTTATATATGATTATGGACATTTTTCTGCAGATTCACTCTACCTTTTAAAGTGTCAATCATTGGTATTTTCACCCAAAATTTGGGGGGAATTCTTTTTATCCAAGAATGTTTGACAAAGCTGTATTAAATGCTGGTGCAGATCTGGGGATGGGTACATTTTCTTTGAATTTGTAGCCTTAATTTCTCAAAAGACATAGAACTTGTGTATACATTGTCTTTATTGCACGCTCTTAAGGCTGTGCAATTAGTGGAAAAGGGTGTGTTAAAAAATAGCAGTATGGCATTCAATCAGTGATGAATATTGTGAAAAAAACAGGTGTGAATCCGGTGACCCCTGTTTAAGGATGAAACCAGCACATGCATTTCTCTTTGAAAGCCTGAGGAAAAGAGGTCGTTCAAGACATTGTTCAGAAGAACAGCGTACTTTGATTAAAAAGTTGATTGGAGAGGGGAAAACTGATGAAGAGGTGCAAAAAAATGTTGGCTGTTCAGCTAAAATGATCTCCAATGCCTTAAAATGGAGAACAAAAAACAGAGACACGTGGCAGAAAATGGAAGACAACTATCAAAATGGATCAAAGAATAACCAGAATAACTCAGACAATGATCAGCTTCTGGATGGTCAAAGACAGTCTGGACTTACCTCAAAGTACCCTGACAGTTAGAAGACGTCCGTGTGAAGCTAACCTATTTTCAAGAATCCCCCACAATGTCCCTCTGTTAAAAAAGCCATGTACAGAAGAGGTTACAATTTGCCAAAGAACGCATTAACTGGCCTGAAGAGAAGTGGAGGAACTTTTTGTGGACTAATGAGAGTAAAATTGTTCTTTTGGGGTCCAGGGGCTGCAGACAGTTTGTGAGACGTCCCCAAATTCTGAATTCAAGCCACAGTTCACAGTGAAGACAGCGAAGTATCATGATATGGGCATATTTCTCTTACTATGGTGGCCTATTTATCCCATAGCAGGGATGATGGATCAGTTTGCTTATGTCAGAATACTTGAAAAGGTCATGTTGCCTTATGCTGAAGACCACATGCCCTTGAAATCAACGAGACAATGACCCCAAACACACCAGTAAACCAGCAACATCTTGGTTCCAAACCAACAAAATAATGTTATGGACTGTCCAGCCCAATACCCGGACCTTAATCCAATGGAGAATTTGTGGGGTGACATCAAAATGCTGTTTCTGAAGCAAAACCAAGAAATGTTAATGAATTGTGGAATGTTGTTAAAGAATCTTGGAGTGGAATATCAGCTGAAAGGTGCCACAAGTTGGTAGAGTCCATGCCACACTAATGGGAAGCTGTTATAAAAAACTAAATATTAGTTTAGTCATTCACAGGATTGCCAAATCCTAGAAACCAAAAGGTTTGTACAAAATAGTTTTGAGTTTGTAAGGTCAACAGCAGACACTGCTATTTTTTTAACACCCCCCTTTCAACCAATTGTACAGCCTTAAGAGTGTGCATTTCATGAATGCTGGGTCTTGTTTGTTTTCTGAGAATCTACTGCACCTACTGGTAACTTGTTTGCCACGTAGCAACAAAAATAAACTAATAACAGTGACTAATCTGGTTGGTGGCATTGCATTGCTATTATTTTGAACGGTACTGTATATTTTAAACAAAAAAAATGAATCACAGGAGGAAGAGAAACAGGTGAAATGTGCAAACTTATAACTAATATTAACACATGGCTTTGCTTTTAAGTATGTATACCATTTGTGGCCTTTTTTACAAAAATATTAAATTGGCCCCTGCCTCCTTTTTATTTTCAGTCAGTGGAAAAGTTCTGTGTAGTAAGTACAGCAGTACAGTATTTTTTGGCTGTCATGTGATTATGCAGGCATGTGTGCCTAATGTTGCGGCCTTTTAATGTGTATGAAAAATGACTGGAGGGTTAATGATTGGTGGCAAATATTTTATTAATCATTTCATATGCTCTTCAAATATTATCCCATCCACCTGCTGCATATGATCCCCACACAACCTCCCTTTGCTTTCTTTTGGTGATCATACATAATTTAGTCCCCGGCCACATCTAATAAATGATGTTGACATATGCTCTTGCAGGGAGCGCCGCCTGCAAGTGTTGCTTGATAAGCGTCTTTGCATTTTTCACTGGATCCAATTTTGCCCTATCAGTCAGTCGGCGAGTGTGTGGCGCGGCTCGCATGCTCCGCCGGGGCCCCCTCCCCCCACCCTCCCGACCCCCACCCCGACATGTCCCGGGGCGTCCGATTAGCAGGGGGAGGAAGGGACGGCGGGGGTGGGGGTTCGGTGTGAGAGATGTGTGTACAATTTAAATGAGTCACCAATAGTGTGTTTATATTTACATGTGGCGATAAGGGTGGCATTTAGGAACATCACCGTCATCATTCAGTTTCATGTGGCTTTTCCGTGAGGGGGGGAGGGGGGGTGTCAGAGGTCACAGCCAAGATTGAATATGGAGACGAGATTAAAAATTGAAACTTGCTCTAAGCGCTCATATATCCAAATATTTGTCTTCAGCACCACCTGGCTGCAATGTATCCCCCACACCCCCTCCCCCCCTGCATTGCAGAATCAATTCAATCGATTCTTCACCGCCAATTGTTTGTTGTTGTTTCTTCACCCTCTCTTTCTGCTGACCACACCTCAAGGATTAATATTTGATTAGCCTTTAGGAGAGGTGGAAAGTACTTATTAACCTTATTTGTCAATCTGTCAGTGCCACGCTGCCGATTGGGCCTTGAGGCGGGGAGCGGAGGGCCCGGAGGGGAAGCGAGGGGAGGGTGGCGGTGGGTTCACAGCGGAGGGGAAGGGAAGGGGGGGCGAGGATGGCTTCAGGGAATATCATGTCTTCTGACGACTGCTCTCCTCTGGCTCTTTCATCCTAATTATCCAGTTTAGGCGTCTGTCACACGCACAGCAATCACTTCAGCATAACGGACACTTCATTAGGTACACCTGTGCAGTCTAATAATAATAATAAGATAACGCTCACGTTGTATTATTTTTTTTTTTAGCCTGAATGAATTCATACAATGGTAAATGCATATCTTTTGATGGAAATGGTGCAATTTTAACACAAAGTTGCATGTGGGAACAAACAATGAAAAATTTGTAATCGATAAGAAAATGGTATGAGAACTTAGCAGAAAAAAAATTGTAAATGTAAAATAAATGACATGTTTTTGCAACTTTCTTTGCTAAGCTAATAGTTCTGAATAGTCCTGCATTTTGTGATATTTAGTGTATTGGTTGATGCTGACAAAATGTTTCATATTAAAAAGGAAAAAAAAGTTTTTTCAGTGCATTTTGATCCAATAGTTGATATGAAGATTATGAAACAATGTCAGGGATACGAACATTTTTGTAAATGTGGATATTTGGCTCTCCAAATGGGTTACTTGGTGAATGGCAGGTGCTTTTTGATGGAAATGACACAGGAAAGTTGCCTTTTTTTTCAACTTTCTCCAAAAATGTTATGTAAAAAAAGTGTATTTTTTCTGTATGCATGCAAAACCAAGCTTCTAAATGTATAATTGATTGAAAGTTCTAGGTTATGCTTAAAGTTACCCCCCACAAATATGAAGATATGAATGATAATGAAAGAAATAAAACAACAATGCAACAACTCTTGCCACTTTATTGTGTCATTTCCACCTTTTAACACATGCAAAAATCACTTTAAATCAAAATTTGCCTTGCATATGACTAATTTTGAGATGAATAATGATTTTTAAATAATTGTGGCAGTATTTTGCATTGATTGCAGCTGTATCTGTAAGTAATGTAATGGAAATATTGCAGTGTGATGCAAAAATAAAAATAAAAAACATGTAAAACTATTCAAATAATCAAAACCACCACCACTGCACAGTAGCAAGTAAAACCAGAAATGCATGGCGGTAGACAACCACAATATATACCACCATGCACCCTCTCTCTGCCAAAAAATGTGATACATTTGTTCCAGCTCTCAACTGTCCAAGTGTACCTAATAATGTGGCTGGCAGTGTAGCGTCTCCTAGTTAATTAATAATGTGCTGTTGTTCTGGGCTGGAACAGTGCTGTGCTTTTTTTGTCCAATCAAATATGAGCTGAGGAAAGCCGCCCGTAAAGCAAACAAATAAAAAGCCACTCAGGTCATTTTCATTAAAAGGCATGAAGACAAAACATGGAGTCATTTGAAGATCGGCCCGGCAAACCCTTCCGCCTATACGCCGACCCTTTTTTCATTAGTAATTTTAATTAAGTCTTTGCACACAACACCGAAATTGACTTTATGCATAATTGTTCATTATACGTCTTGTTTTCTACAATGGGGAAATTAAGGGGCCTCAAACGGATGAACGCGAGACGTGATTAGTCTCCTTCCTCCCAAACGTATCGTCCCCGCCCTCCTTTTTAATGCCCGCCTGAAAGTGATACTCTGCGCGTGAAAACATTTAATGAATTGCCAATTTTGTTGTCAAATCAAGATAACGGAGACTACGGGGAAATTTAAGGTGGAGGATGCACGTTTTGAGCAATCATGCAGAGCGCTGAGGCGTTCACGTGCACACACATACTTATTTTGGCTATCAGTGACACCCAAATTGTTTTTCCAGACTTCAGCGCTCAGGAGTCACTCTATGCCGTCTGTCCTTTGTTTACTCGCTGCAGCCACCGCGTCGCCTACCAAGTATTCGCGTCCACGTGGTAACACCTCGCCGGATCCGTCTCCTCAAGCGCTCTCGTCTTATCTGTGATCGTACACCCCCGCGCTCCATTGAGCTCAGTCAAACAGCGTCCCGTGCTTTTGCCCGTGTTAATTACAGATCCTTTCATGTGATAGAAGGCGGCGCTGTAGAGATTGATTACTCTTTGAGCTAAGTTGTCTTCCAATTACTTAGACAATTAGCCAACTAATTAAAATACTTACCCTGTGCATTGGAGAAAAAAAAGGATCTCCCTTGATATATGAGCTGCCAGGGATTCTCGCAGTGTCTCACCGCCCGCTCTGGTAGCCCTGCAAAGGAGGCCCGGAATCATCATGTGGATTTAGGACTTACAGTATGGGAGTGCTTGTTCACTGTGGAGAAATATGTTTAATATTAGGATTGATGACTATTCTTTTATAGGGCAAGGAACTTCAACTGAGCCATGTGATTTATTCCATCCAATCAGCAGACCTGCCAACCTGCACGCATTGTTCCTATACTCACTCATTGTGTAAAGGCTATGATTAGTCAGCTTGTAGTACAGTACATTGTTTCTTCTCTGCTTTTGGTGAGGGTAGGAACGTCCATAGAAGTAATGAACAGAATCGGTGGGTTGACAGAGTCCAACCCTCACTGGAAACGGGTCCGACTTATTGCCGGCAATGCGAATCAAACTCTGACACCGGCAGAGAACGAATCGCATATTCCCCGAGGGACTGGTTGGGCATAATCCCATGCACCCTCAACGACCCTGCAGAGCATAGAGCTGGTCCACAGATCCACGACCAGGACGAAAACCACACTGCTCCTCCTGAATCCAAGATTTAACTATCCGACAGATCCTCCTCTCCAGAACGCCTGAATAGACCTTACTAGGAAGGCTGAAGGGTGTGATTCCATGATAGTTGGAACACACCCTCCGGTCCCCTTTCTTAAAAAGCAGGACCACCACCCCGGTCTGCCAATCCAGGGGCACCGCCCCACTACTGTACATTACCTTGCATTGCTCCTCAGAGTATGACAGCGGCCCCACTTCTACCCTCCGAGACAAAGAGACGGTATGACTAAAAGAAGGGCTCACTCTATTCTTGTCGTTGTTCTATGGGACAATCGTGATGGCAAGATGCTGAAAGCAATGCACAGAGTGACCTCTCTTCCGGCCTGTTTAGCGGCGGCAGCCGAGGAAAACAGATGTGCATGCACATGGATGTGCATGCACATGGAAATATAATGAGGCAAGCAAACGATCCGCATTCTCATTTATTGTGTGATTGATTAATTCATTAATTTATCATTTATCGTCCCAGGCCTCGTGCCCACAAGATGAATGTGTGACACCCTGACTCATTAGTGTTGCACATTCCATGTAGTTATTAGTGGAGTGGTCAACAACATACATACAATACCCATGCAAAAAAAAAAAAACATAGTCCCGCCGCAGGGCATGCCGGGTAACTTGTGGTACGCTTTCTCCCAACATTTTGCCATATTTGTTGCATTTTTGCTTGATTGCAAAATCTGTTGAGGAGGCCTCCTGTCTCCCTCGTAGCAAGTCAGTAAACCATCACAATTACTCCCAAGTTGTTCAAAGAAATTCATAATTTAAACATATGTCTGTTGCTCAACTTATTTCTTTTATCTCTGTCATCACCGATCTCCATTTTCAACCAAATTTTGCCGCCACCCATAGTGCCAAAAGAGACCGACATCGCAAAGAGAGAGGTCTTTGTGTGCACTGATTACGATTTTTGGGGGGGATATGGGCTCTGTATTGTCACCACATAGAAATACTGTATATATCTGGCTCACAAAATCATAGATGGGAGAGAAAAATAAAAGGTAATTGGTCATGGCGGCGAGGCAGTGATGAAAATCAGACAAAAACAGCACGACATTCATACCCCGGACCGCTGATGTTTGGCTGGCCAACTCCATTATTCCTCCCCCTCCATTCTAATGTTAATTCTCTGTTATCAGTGCAAAAGAGGGGGCGACAAATACGGATGCACGGGACAATGAGGATGTAGACACGCGTTCAATTTATGCATCCGTAATTGCTTTTGATGATGTAGATAATTATGTTGCACTCGGGAGACTTATGTGACGGGGGCCAATTACAGCCAAATCTTATAACCCCATCAACTCTAAATACTATTTTGGCATCGTGCTATTTTTAGTTGAAGTTAGTCTGATTACATGACAGTCAAATCACATGATTTGATATCCACTTCATATGTTGGCTTCAGAGGTCATTTTTCCCCACAATTGGTATCGGTGAGGATTCTGTCAAATTTAAGCCAAATGCAAAAGGTCAATGTTGACTGGTAACAAGGTCAAACTTTTTTTTGTTGACAAACCGCACCGAGTCGTATCTCATTTGAAAGCACACGACGAGAGCTTTCCAGATCTGTAGTTTTTTTGCCGATATACTCTCGTGTGATGGAGCACAAACGAGGATGGTCAGAATAACACTGTTTTTGTTTCATTCAGAGCTCGTTGAAAAGTGCCTGCCCTCAGTTGACCTTTATTAAATGTGCAATATCTCAAAAACGAAAGCAGCACAAACGTTCATTTCAATTGCACAAAACTACACTGAACGAGACTGAAAAGATGAGACTAGTTTGATTTCATTCGGAGCATGTCGGGGGGCTGAGTGACCTTTGGTTGACCTTTAAGAAACGCTTAATATCTCCAAAGCGAAAGCAGCACAAACGTTGATTTCAACTGAACCCAACACCGCAAACCAGGACAGTCAAAATGCAACTATTTTGGTTTCATTCAGAGCGTTGATGGGCCGATTATGTAATGGTGCAAAACTTGAATCGTTAATATCTCAAAAACAAAAGCAGCACAAACGTTCATTTTAACTGCACAAAACAGCACAAACGCACCACAAACATTATTTTGGTTTCATTTAGGGAAAATGCGGGGGCTGGATGAACTTTGGTTGACCTATAAAAGAAACTGTAATAGCTCAAAAATGAAAGCAGCAAAAACGTTAATTTTCATTGCACAAAACAGCACAAACCAATGAGTTTTACGTGAGGTGGGGGGCTGACTTTACTCAGGTAGCTTCAAGGTAAAGATTAAAGGTCACAGAAGGTTCATTCAAACGTGTTATTCTTATCATATCCAAAGTTGGTTGACTTAAGTCATGTTGATAGTCACTCAATTGATCCGTTTTTGGTGCTGATTCACCCAAATTTAAGTGAAGAGCCAAATTTTGAATTTGACACGTGACTTTGTTCGACACAACCTATCAAGTTATACCTTATATCAACTCCCCCGAAGGGAGCTTTTCATATCTGTAATTATGTTATTAATTTGTTGTCAAATGAAAATGCGGCCTAACATCATACCTCACAGTTTTCTGCCATTGCTTTCCTGATCTGTAATTTATTTTCATACGGGACAACACAAAAAAGTAAAGGATGTTCTCCCCTAACGAGCGTTCTTCAGCCTGCAGGCCGTCTCCAACTTGCACGTCCAAGGCCGTCTGATTGAAGGAGGATGTCAGAAGGACGGGAAAGTCAAAGCTTCGCCGTGGTCTAATCACCAACTCTATAAAACAATCTTAGCACCACTTAACCTGCACGCCGGCCCTGATGTGTCTCGGCATGCTCTGTCTCTGTTAATCAATCAGCTCGGGAAAAATCCGTCGGCCGGACGCAATCGTCCGAGAGGCTGGCTTTGAAGGTCAGACCTCCCAGTTTGTTTTCTTTTAATCACTCCTCGGAAATAAAGTTTAGGACATTGAAACGTTTGGAATCGGATGTGTTTTTGCGTCCCGTCTGCCTGGAAAATGAACACGTTGCATTGAAGAACACCTTGTGTGTGTGTGTGTGTGTGTGTGTGTGTGTGAGGATTTATAAGCAAATGAGATTTTCTCTGGTGCACGTTGCGGGTGTCCCGTTCTGTCAAAACTGTCACCCCTCCAGTTTATTCTCAGCGGAGAGGTGCGCTGATGATGCTGACAACCTCATTTAGCGGGCAGAACAAACTCGCCTCTTTTGTTTCCCACTGACAGCTGTTTGTGCTCGCTAATATAGACTTAACCGGCGTGGGACATGATAAATACGCATCATATACGCCGCACACTCAGCCGGAATGAGTTGGCGGCGCCTAATTATTGAAAATATTGTGCAAACTGGTGGGTTTTTTTCAAAGAAAAGTGCCATCGCTTTGTAATCAATGCTAAATCAAGCGCCAAAGACACCTTGCATGTTCAAAAAAGCCGGCGTTCGATCTGAAACGATCGCTGCTAACATGCTAAGTGTTCATTTTAGCATACAATCAAGTTTCAAATACCTGAAATGAATTCAATGTACTTGACGTCTGTCTTTTAGTGTGTATTTGGCCACTACTTTGGCACTTACTGAACCATTGGAGTTCATAAATAGGCCACCCTGACAAACAACAGCTAGCATGGCTCAAGCCAAGCTAGCTTGTTATCACAATAATGGAAACAATAAGAAAAGGAATCAAATCATACCAAAAGAAATACGACATTTCATTTACTTACATATTGTTGGCCTCAAACTCGGACATCTAGCTGGAAAGTAAACACAAAAAACATTCATTGTAACAATTTCTTAATATCAGTAATGCGTTTTGAAGAAAACCTCCAAATAACCTAAAATTCACTCCGAGAGCGCAGACCTCCACCATAGTTGCCCTCATATTTACGCCACAACACAATACTTATTAATATTATTCTTTTTAGCTACATATTTAGATTCCTTGACCATGAAAACATGTCAGGAAAGTGTTTGATTGACTTTAACAATGCTAACAATGCTAACATTAGCATGGCAACACCTAGCTTAATAGCGCTTATATAAGTGCCTACCTCTGAAAATACTAAAAATGTTAGTATAATTATCTTAGCATGTTACCATGCTGCCATTAGTACACCACCTAGCATGATGACGCTAAGTGCATGCTCATGTTAGCATGCTAGCAATGCATGCTAGCAAAAAAAAAGCTAAAAGCTAGAAAAAACCTAAAAGCCTGCTAATGTTACCATGCTAGCAATGCTAACATACCAACACCTAGCATGACAGTGTCTACAAGTTCGCCTCTTGGCATAATAGTGTCTACCTAAGAAAAAGGCTAAAAGCCTGCTAATGTTAGCATGCTAGCAAAATAAAAAGCTAAAAGCTAGAAAAAAGCTCAAAGCCTGCTAATAGTAGCATGTTAGCAATGCTAACATACCAACAACAAGCATGACAGTGTCTACAAGTTCGCCTCTTGGCATAATAGTGTCTACCTAAGAAAAAGGCTAAAAGCCTGCTAATGTTAGCATGCTAACAAAATAAAAAGCTAAAAGCTAGAAAAAAGCTCAAAGCCTGCTAATGTTAGCATGCTAGCAATGCTAATATACCAACACCTAGCATGACAGTGTCTACAAACTAGCCCCTTAGCATAATACTGTCTACCTAAGAAAAAAGCTAAAAGCCTGCTAATGTTAGCATGCTAGCAATGCCTAGCACCTAGCATGAGAGGAAAATTGCAGGATACAGACGGTGACGCAAATCACCCCCAAAATGTATTCAGTTCTTGCATATCCCATTTGTGACGCTTTTTTTAGTTCCCCCAAGGCACTGATCTAAAATTCTCGTAAGGTAATACGGGTGTCACGTTTGCGATGGTAAATGGCGCCTGCTGACTTGGAGCCACGCTTGGATGTTTTTACGCCATTTAACGTGACCGTTGTAATATCTTGACTTTTTTAGCCCCCCCCCCCCCTCCTCCCTCGATGTAGATGTAATGATCCTGCAGAAGGTCAGCTTCTTTGTGAGTGCACTTTGAATCTGCGGAGCGCGTAATGTTCCTCCCCCGCTGCTTGTGCGACAGTTTGGGATTGGCGGCGGAGGCCGGGCCGCGTGATGACTACCGGGCAATGTCCCATTGTCTGCGGCCGTCGTTGTTGGAGGTTATTTGGCCCTCGTGAGTGTCAGCGACGGGTGATTAATGAGCGGCCGTGGACTCAGTCTGGAGCAAATCTGCTGAGGAGACACTGGATGAGGAAATTCCAAGTCCCGCGGGGACCTTTGTCCTCTTGAACCTTTTGGTAGCGCTTGTATGATTTCACTCATAATTGAATTTCACATTTTTCAATCAAGTATGAAGAGGCGTCGGTTGTGTTTTGTAAGTAAACAAAAGTATTGGGACACCCTGCGGTTATCCTAATGGAATGTTGTGAGCTCCTGCTTCCAAACCAGCAGGTGGATTGAGGAAAATAATGTGGTCACTGGTCAACTTCTTGTGTGAAAAGGTCATAGTTTTTTATACCGAAATCCCTCGTTTATCACTGTTAATTGGACCTGACTGATAAGTGAATTTCCACAAAGTGGCATTCTTCATTTATAAGTCTAATATTTTTGCAGCTGCAGCATAGAAAAACATTTTAGGATACACGTTTAACATTATTAGAGCCCTCTAGGCATTGAATAACACCCCTATAGAGCGACTGTATTCAGTGTATAACTGTGATTAACTTATTTGTATACTTTTGTGATAGTAAGGAACACGGTAGATCTGCCCGTATTGTCGATTCAGCGTTCATGGTTGGGGAAATTTGCCAATTTTACTTCAAATAATAGTTTTTTTGTCCCCAAAAAACGTGTTTTATTCACTCAAAGTCTGTAGTAATGTATACGTGTGTGATAATATGGATAAAATGTACACTTTACATGTACCTCAGTGCAAGAAGCCAACAAGTTTTACATGCTTATGTTTTTTTCGTCAAGTGTTGAGATTGCCCACTTTGTTCGGCAGTCCTTGAAGGCACCATAGTTATGCGCATGACATCTTTACCCGGACTCCATTGCTCATTGACGATGGTGAGTAACTCCACTGTTTATACTTAAAAGGCGTTCATTAGGTGTGTGAGACACGTTTAGGGTTTCAAACTGGAGTATTTAGCCTAATAGCTTCTGCTGCTAGTGAACGATGGAGCTGAACGGAATCTAATGTAATAACTGCAGGAGGACTTGGAGGAGGAGGAAAAACAGACATTAAGATGGGCCGATTTTTGCATTTTTTACCGCGATAAGTGAATTTCCACCAAGTGTAATATTCAACCCTCTGGACATGAAATAACACTCCTGTAGTCACTCTTACACTTGTACTACCTGATAGGGTGGACATAATAACAGAAAATAAGACATCTTAAACATACATAAATAAAGTATCTGGTGGCGGTTGTCTCATTAATGCAACGTTCCTGACACCTGGTGGCCATTGTAGTAGCAATGGTGGGGTGAACATCCACACAGGAGCTGCTGTCAGTCAGTCACTGGCACTCTCCTCACTGCTAAGTACTAACTCTACAGTAGCTACAGTACACAAGTACACTTCCCAGGCTCCGCCTCTTAAAGGCACACACAACGTCACAGATATTACACTACATACAACATCTAAAAGCCTTATATTAGTATTTTTCTTCATGTAGGCATTTTTGTGATTGAAAATGCTTGATTTGGGCCAGTAATACGTACAATTTGCTTTTGTACTATATACATATGTCTTGACTAATAATAGGCGGTACTGAAACTCAAACATTTTCTTTCATTACGGGAAAATTGCCTTCAAAATTCAAACAAGTTTTGCGTGTGCATATAATGAATGCATATGCCTTGACCTGTCAAGTATGGGCATTATTAATAATAGAAGAGCAGTGTAAAACAAAGTAAACATCATGCAGCAAAGAACCTCGGTTTCCTTAACCAGAACAATGGAAAAGCACCGGAATTTTGAAAGCGTTATCTCCGTCCCACGAGGCACGCCACTAAACAGGACGAAAATAAGGAATGCATTCGGTGCTGGGTGGTTTCCCGGTGATGCACAGAGCCACCTTTGTTTCCTGACCTTTAGCATCAAAGTCTATTCTGGTTTCCAGAGCGCCGCAAGTGGAGGAAACAAGCAGACTCTGCTGGGGCCTATAGCGCTCAAATTATATCATTTGTCCAATTTGCTATTGTTTCATCCATGTCAGGATAATTTGCTTTGGGTTTCCCGGGAATGTCTTGGGTTTTGTCTGTCTCTCCTGAGAGACCCGCTGTACAGCGCGTGCCCTACATAGACTGTTTATCAAGTGCCCCGCGTTCCGTCAAGATGACTTTGCGGCGGCCGCCACGCACAGATAAAAAAAAAAAAAAACACATTTCGCCGACCACCTCTCGGGAGGAAGGCGGCCCGTGACCGTCGCGTCGAGTCTGTTTACCTGCCGTATTAATTGGGTCAGAGTTAAGAGCGCGGGCGGCTGGCTCGCGGTTGAAGTCGAGACGAGCGTCGTTACTCAACGAGCTGCTGTATAATGACGGCTTCATCTCTCCCCCAGTAGCCATCGCCTCCCTAATTAATCTCATCATCTCTGCCAACCGTCGGACGGGCAGCGGCCAAGCAGATTGAGCATATGCTGGCGTGACGGCTACCTCCAGGAAGCCATTGCTCTTGGAAAGTAAAGGCTAGGAAGTCAGTCTGGCCTCAGCCAAAACCTCATAGCAGCTGATGTATTATATTGTGTTTTATATTATCTTAAGTTATTATCATGACATTTTCTGTGCATTTTTCCCAATGCAATGCTTGGGCCAAACCACTGCCCCACAGACCCCCAGAGATGCTGAGCGTCTAATGGGCCGGACAAAACCTAGCACTTAGCCAATGACCGTCCAGTTTTTGCGCAGCGGAACAACCCACTCTCCGCTTCCCCATCAAAGTCAGTAGACGCTCTGCATCCGACCATGTACAAAAACAGATCATTCAGTCATCATGCAGAAGCAGAGCGTCCGGGCCAGCCCACTGCGCCATAGACCCCGAGAGATGCTGCGCGTTTAATGGGCGGGACAAAACCCAGCGTTTATGCAATGATCGTCCAGTTTCTCACAATGGAACAACCCACTCTACGCTTCCCCATCAAAGGAAGTTTAAAAAACTAAAGTCACAAAAAATAAACACTGTGGCGTTGTGGGGGTGAATGCGAAGGAATTTGTGTCAGTTACCTGTGATAAGTAGCTCAGCGTTTGACCATTTAAAAAAGAGATCATCCAATCGTCATGCAGAAGACAAGCGTCAGGGCTAGCCCACTGCCCCATAGACCCCCAGAGATGCTGAGCGCCCAATGGTCGGGACAAAGCCCAGCATCTATCCACTAACCATCCAATTTCTGCACAGCGGAACAATCTGTGTACTCTCAGTTTGATTGATCAGAAAATGCATTCTGACAAAACTGCCATGTTGTGGTCTTCGGAATCCCCCTTCCCGTATAAGACTGCGGCCAATTCACACGCGTTATCAGTCATGTTGAAGTGTCGAAACATCTTTTTTTCGCAGGCAATGTACCGCGGCGCGCTTCTCCGATTAATTGCTCGCTCTCCGACCGTATCTTGGCACGCTATCGTGTTCTATCATTTGATTGCATGTGCTTAATCCTTATCGTAATTGGAGTTGCACACTGCCACTGGGCCTGTCACGTCTCTTGCCAAATTAGGCTTTAAAAATGTTTACAGTTTCTTTTTGGGTGGGTGTGTGTGTGCACTTAATGACATTAAAACAATTACAAAGACAAAAGGTTAGGAATAATATGACATTTAGTGGGGGTTGCTGTTGTTTTCGTTTGATTTGTGGGGGTGGGGGGCGGTTGTTTGTTAAGAAGAAGAGGAGACATCCAGGCGCTGAATCTTATTAGTTCCTTCCAGAACACAAATAATACCCGGGCAAACAAAGCAGACCTTTTGCACCAACACCAGTGATGAGAGTCCACCTGAGTGCAGAGCGTTATTGCACTTTATTTCCATGCAAGCCTGCAGACGTTATCGCGCCGTTAAAGGTCAAGCGGTCGTCTATTTCCATCAGCAAAAAGGTGAGGTGTTAATTCAATCAAGCATCATTACAACACAGTGTCTGCATTATTAGATGTCCTGAGACGTGACGTGATCGGCAAGACAGAACATGGAAATCTACTAATTAAACTCAGCTATTGCCTTTGCAGTGTGCATTTCCATGACAACAAGGACCGGAAAGGAAGAACTTCGGAAAATGAAGCCGGACATGATGCTGCACACACTGAAAAATTGAAACGATGCAAAGACCGAAAACGTCACGCTTTGCTCTTTATTCTCATTTTTATTTTATTTTAAAATATTTCAACTTTGGATTGGCGGATTGCTGCGGCGTCTGCAGTGATGCGGACTCTGCACCGATCTGTCGTGGTGAAAAGAGAGCTGAGCCAAAAGGCAAAGCTCTCGATTTACCGGTCGATCTGCGTTCCTACCCTCACCTATGGTCATGAGCTTTGGGTAGTGATCGAAAGGACAAGATCGCGGGTACAAGCGGCCGAAATGAGTTTTCTCCGCAGGGTGGCTGGGCTCCCCCTTAGAGATAGGGTGAGAAGCACTGTCATCCGGGAGAGACTCGGAGTAGAACCGCTGCTCCTCCGCATTGAGAAGAGCCAGATGAGGTGGCTCGGGCGTCTGGTTAGGATGCCTCCCGAACGCCTTCCTGGGGAGGTGTTCAGGGCACGTCTAACCGCTAGGAGGCCTCGGGGAAGACCCAGGACACATTGGAGAGACTATGTCTCTCAGCTGGCCTGGGAACGCCTCGGCATCCGCTGGGAAGAGCTGGATGAAGTGGGTAGAGGGACCTCTGGGCTTCCCTGCTTAGGTGGCTGCCCCCGCGACCCGACCTCGGATAAGCGGAAGAAAATGGATGGATGGAATTTTTTTCTAAAAAAAGCCGTGTACATACACATATGACTTTAACCCGTTATATTTAGATTTTTTTAGTATATTATATTGTGACCTGACCACCTGAAGCAACCTCCTACCTATTTCCTTACCTAAATCCAGGTGGCCACTTTTTTTTTGGGCCAGGTAGTGTGTGTGTTTTGCTTTGGTTTGTCATAACCATACTATGATTTTTTTAAATAATGGGTTATTTTTGTTCATGTTTCATTTCAATGCTACTATAATGACATTATTTTTCTTCCTAATATTAGGAGTTTACTCCCTTTAAAATAGACAGTAATATTTTTCCTGTTAATATTTCACCACATGTTTAAACAATTACAGTTTTTTCCATTTCTGCATTTTTTTATTTATTTTGTAATTATTCCGATGATTATTGCAATGAGGGCCGCCAGGTGAGTGGGTAGCACATTGGCCTCACATTCAGGAGGTTTAGGGTTCGAATCTCCATTGGGCATCTTTGTATGGAGTTTGCGTGCGTTGTTTTTTTCTCCGGGTATTCCGGTTTCTTCCCACATTCCAAAAACATGCATGTTAGCTTAATTGGCGACTCTAAATTGTCCATTAGAGTACAGTATGAATGTGAGTGTGAATGGTTGTCTATATGTGCCCTGCGATTGACTGTCGTCCAGTCCAGGGTGTACCCTGCCTCCCTCTCAAAGTCAGCTGGGATAGGCTCCAGCATACCCGCAACCCTAATGTGGGTATGCGGCATAGAGAATGAATGAATAAATGATTTCAATGTTCTCTCAGTAAATGTTCTTCTCATAATTACAACTTTAATCACATAATATTTTGAGTTCATTTAGCATAGCATTGTAACTTTTTCCAATTTGTGGGATTTTTTTTATGCTGTTTGAATTGAAAATTGAATTTCTCTTAAATTATTCATTCATTCATTCATTTTCTATGCCGCTTATCCTCATTAGGGTCACGGGGATGCTGGAGCCTATCCCAGCTGACTTTGGGCGAGAGGCGGGGTACACCCTGGACTGGTCGCCAGTCAATCGCAGGGCACATATAGACAAACAAACATTCACACTCACATTCATACCTATGGACAATTTAGAGTCGCCAATTAAGCTAACATGCATGTTTTTGGAATGTGGGAGGAAACCGGAGTACCCGGAGAAAACCCACACATGCACGGGGAGAAGATGCAAACTCCACACAGAGATGCCCAACGGAGATTTGAACCCAGGTCTTCCAGATCTCCTGACTGTGTGGCCAATGTGCTAACCACTCAGCCACCGTGCGACCCTCTTAAATTATATGTATTATTATTTATTAATATATTTATTATGTTATTATTTTTGATTATATTAACTGTTAATTATATATCTATCTTTTACCAAAATGTACAACTTTATTTGTTGTTTTGTGTGTTTCTCATACAATTAATTACAATTAATTATGACGGCTAAAAAAAAAAGCAACATATGTTTTCTTTTTATGCTACTAAGATGACATTATTTGTCCTTATAATACTACAACATTATTCCCATAAAATGTGGACTTTTTTTTGTTAGATTCCAACATTTGTTCTCTTAATATTTTGACTTTACTCTTTTAAATTAGTACAGATTTTTCTATTTTGCTGCCGTTGCTGGTGTTGTCGTTTTATTTACTTTTTTTTTGTTGAATATACTGTATTTTTAGTATGTGGGGGGAAAAAAATAGCTCTGGGCCGCACTTTGCACACATTGGCTTGTACGAGTCACTATTCTTAATAGTGTGGATGATATAGTAGAATGACACAATTGAAGACAGTAAATTCATAATATTATTAGTGTATGTTATAGTTCAATCTTGAGACATTGCAGTCATTATGAAAGCCACGTCTTATCATCTGCAGTCTCCGAGGAGATGTAGCAGCAGACGCAGTTTGCTCTGGTAATTAAATTTCGGCCTTGGCCACAAACTTAAGCTTTTATACCGCCGTCGACCTTAAAGTATCCCCCCTGAACAGCGCAGGGAATGTCGGAGGCGATCCGTCTTTGCTGAAACAATCACTGTTCGCCTGTGGATCGATATTTTTTCGGCAGCGTTGCCATGGAGAAATTTGATGCCGCCGCTTGTGCTTTTTATTGCTTCAATTTTGCACAGAGATGGGATTAATGGGCTCGCTGGTCTCGCGAAGAGCGTCCGTGAAACAAGAGGGCAATAATGCGGAACAGCTCGGTGTTATTCTGACACCACACGGGACCACGTCGTTTGTTTTCATTCAACTTGTTAAGAATCTTTCTCCTGGTTTGGTTGAGTAATGAGGCTAAAAGGCTGACGACATGCAGGATGAGAACAGCAACAAAAGCAATATTTGAGGGAAAGTCTTGATGTTGTAGCTAAACCCAATGTTGGATTATTTAAATATGTTTTGCCCATTTTTCCCATAATAACGTAATATAGGACTAGCTTTTCATACAGTTTGCTCCTATACTAGCCTGAAAACACGTCACAAATGGCGGTGGAAAATATACTGTACAGTGGAACCCTGGTTAGCATGTTTTTTTCAGATTTTTCTTGTAATCTTCTCGGTACTACACAATGTTATTGCTAATACATGGAAACAGGAAGCGGAAATCAGCTGTGTCGCTCCCATCTATGATGTCATCAATGGGTGACTGTGTAGTTCTTTGCTAACTAACAGAGTTACGCCCCTCCATCCATCCATTTTCTATGCCACTTATCCTCAGGGTCGCGGGTATGCTGGAGCCTATCCCAGCTGTCTTTGGGCGGGAGGCGGGGTACACCCTGGACCCAATTCTCCAAAATGTTAACGCGAAACAGTTTTTTACTGTTATAGTTTTACATGCATAAAAACTATTTAAAATGCATGTAAATAACTAATGAGAGGGCTAAATGAATGAATTAATGCACGTTGATGTTCATTTAGTTCTTTCATTCATCAGTTTTACAAGCTGTTTTCTGCATGTAAAAACCATAAATATGTGTTTTGTGTTCAAATGTTTGGTTTTGTGGAACAGATTTTGTTATGGAAAAAATGTATTTGGTTGGAGAACAAGAACATGCTGGCAAGTTGGTTCATTCATTCATTCATTCATTTTCTATACCGCTTATCCTCATTAGGGTCGTGGGGATGCTGGAGCCTATCCCAGCAGACTTTGGGCGAGAGGCGGGGTACACCCTGGACTGGTCGCCAGTTAATCGCAGGGCACATATAGACAAACAATTATTCACACTCACACCTATGGACAATTTTAGAGTCTCAAATGACGTTCTATTGATCTTTTTGGAGGAAAGCGGAGTACCCGGAGAAAACCCACACACGCACGGGGAGAACATGCAAACTCCACACAGAGATGCCCAACGGAGATTTGAACCCAGGTCTTCCTGATCTCCTGACTGTGTGGCCAATGTGCTAACCACTCAGCCACCGTGCGGCCGCAAGTTGGTTCAATGAAGTTTGAATTAACAAAAGATAAAAAAGACAAAAGTCAAAGAACCAAAATAACAAAGAAGGCTACAAGGCAAACACAGAACTCACCATGGGAGGTGGAAAATGGGAACATGCAAGAGGGGAATACTATCAGGTAACAGGATAGCAAGATCTACTCCCCCCAACCAAATCTATAGGTAGTGATAGATATTATACTCTTTAAATACAAAGCTTTTTATTGGTTGTTGATTTGGTTGTCGACATTTCAGCCTTTTTTTCATTGTGCCTTTTGCTCTATTTTTTGCTATTTTTTAGAACCCTATGTCAGAACCCTAATACCATATCAAAGACAGGTGCTCCCCCAAGCTCCCTCCAACCAGAGTAAAGTAAGCTAACACATTCAATCCAAACAGTAAAATGACATGACAAAGTAAAAGCGCGGACCAGGAAATAATGGTTGAAAAAGAGACAACCCATCCAAAAGTCCAAAATTGTCATGTCACAATTGTCACACGTACAAGAAACGATAAGATAGGAAAGCCTTTATTAGTCCCACATGGGGAAATTCCAAGCACAAGAGCAAGAGTAAGTGTAAAAACAAGATATTAATAATTGTATAGAGGTTATATACACTAATTATAGCTGTGTACATGTTGAACAAGCCACCGATTTATTGCACAGTTTATTGCATGGTTATTGTATAGGATTTTTGAGCATTTTTGTTACGCAGTCCGAAACTAAAACAACATTGTTTGCTTTCTTATTTTGCTTTATGCCCTTAGATTAGACAACAGCTTTAAATCGCAGTCATTGGAAGGCATTTCTCAAAAAGGACAGTGTGGCGGTTTCCAGTTTAAACGCTAAAAACGGTAGTTGAGCATCTACCGCACATTCGCCAATACATTGCCTCACCAAACCAAACTCTTGGCGTTCACACTTTCAGGACAAATAACAGAAGGCCCTAAAAAGTCCAACACACTTTTGACGAGAAAAGTTGTGTTCTTGAATGAAAAACGCCCACTTCAACCGAGTGAGGCGCGCTGCAAAGATAAGTAAGCGCAAGCGGCCGTCCAATTAACCAGCAATTGGAACGGAAATGTTCCATTTTCTTTTGTTAAGAGACACTCAAACGGAAATGAAATTAAAGTCGCTTTTTTGATTATTTACCTGTCGTATGCAGATAGGACGTTGTCGTTTACGTAAGAAAACGCCGCGCGCGCCTTTTAATTGCTTGCCAATTTGGCGTGACCAAAACAATTTAGGACTGGCTAGACGCTCGCTGAAGGTTTTTCTGTGCAATTTAATGTTTCAACTAACACCGATGACAGCCAGTATTGCGTTTCACGTGCTTACTATTTCCCTGCCGCATCTCCATTAAAACCGGCCACATGCTGGAAGTTCATTAATAATCATTTGCATAACAATAGCCAGCCCGCCCGCCCCATCGGAGCCTGCCGATGCATCCGTGATGACTGCGGTCACATTGTCGAGTCGGCATTGTGCGGCAACAACAAAAGACGCGACGGTACAATACACGGCAGCTTTATTAGCTGCGTGTTTGTGTGTGGGGACACTTGCACTTCAGCTCGTGCTCGGTCACCATTAAAGCGGCGCGCACCAAACCGCGGGGGGGTTGTTAATGAATGCAAATGGGCAAAAATCAACTGGAGACCATTAATGCAAATCCTGTTTACATATGCAGAGAATGGGCCTGTCCTTTTTGAAAAAAAAAAAAGTATTTTTATAGTTGTTTTTTGTTCATTTTACTGTGGCGCCTAATGGAGAGACAAAAGTGAACCATATTTAACCAAGACTGTGAAGTATATGACTGACTTTTAAGGCTTTCTGCAGCCTCAGCAAGTTTATTTTAACGGACAGTGTTGAGATACATACATATATGCAGCTGAGCAAATTCTTGATTTGCCCCATATTTTATTATACCAGTTAGGAACTATGAGGCGTTAAAAATATATATCTTAAAAATCATTATTTTAAAAGTCATCATCAAAAATACGTGGAAAAAGTTGCATTTTCCAAGAGAATATCTGATTTTCTTCAAAAAGCCGTCTACAACCAATACAAAAAAAAAGACGCATTTTTCAGCAATCCAAAACCTTTTTTAATAAATAGATTTTATGATATGATGCATGTATTTTTTATTTATTTTTTTTACACCAATTCAACAGAAATGAGACAAGATGATATTTTAACATTACTTCTCAAAGGAAAAGTAAGACAAAAGATATAAACAATTACCTTGCAATGCTCCCCATGAGGCTATACCCTTGTGCACTGTGTGCATATGTTACCAGCCCCGCCTCCACCCACCAAAGCAAAGACACTGTATGACTGATAAAAGGGCTCGCTCCGTTCCTGCCGTTGTTCTATCAGACTCGCCAAGGTGCTGAAACGGATGCGCAGATTGAACCCTCTTCCTGACTGTTTGAAGGCGGGAGATGAGGGAAACAGACACGCATGCACATGGCAATAATTTGGGGTGGGCAAAATTATCCAGTTAATTTTCATTTATTGTGTTTAATTTATTTATGTTTTATTATGGGTGTTTTTTATGAACGAGAAAAGTAAAAAGCTCCCTTTTTTTAAAGTTAATCAGTAATTGGATGTTAAAATTGCACGTTACAGAAACATGAACCGGATATCAGCTTCGTCACCCGCCTATGATGTCATCGGCGGCTTACTCTGTAGTTCTTTGCTTACTAACACACTTACACCTTAAGTCTCTGCTTGTATCTTGGGCATGGCTGCAAAATAACCCACAATGGAGCCTAAATGAGTGCCAGCCTTTTGATAAAGAAGGTGAAACTCATAGCAAAACACACAGGTGGTGTCTAAGTGAATGTCACTGCCATCTTGGTCCGCAATCTCATCTTCATTGAAGGTAAAAGTGACGATAAATGTTTGTTTATTCCTTTTAGTCCTCATTTATATGCATTTATACTTTATAAGTGCTTTCTGCATGTAAATCTGGTTGTGAAACTATAAAAATAGGTTAACATTGTTGGCTGAATTAATTGGATTTACATGATTTCCTGTGGGAAAAATTGAGTAAATACTTAACAAACAAGAACCCCACAACATATTTAATGTGCAAAAACACACAGATGTTAACAGTGCTGTCGGCTGGTTGGCCGAATTTGGCCTTGGCTACATTTTTCTTGGGTTGTCGTTGTGAAAATGGAATATGTTTGCTTTTATTGAGCTTAAAAAGTTCAGGGAAACCCTTCATGACTATAATGTTATAACTGAACGCGACCACTCTAAAAGTAAGTGCAATTAAACATTATTCTTGGTGCAAATATTCAGACGAGGCCTCTGCGTGATTAGATAAATAAAAGCCTGATTTAACATCCGCGTAAGTGTTTTAATAATCCAAAACCACCACAGTGCAGTTAGACTTGGGCTGATATTAGGGGCCTACAGCCGGAGAGGCCCATAAAAATCTTTGTGGGGTGTATGAATTAATTAAGCGGGACCCACAGCAATATTCCTTCAATGATCTCAGAATTCCAGCCATGCCCCTCTATTGGCCCGGTCATTGGATGATGTGGTCTAATGAATAGAGGGAATTTATACTCATTTATTTGTAGCTTAGACAAGGTTCTCCCTGAACTACCTGGGAGTATATTTGTGTCGGGCTACGGGTGGAATTATTACTCAGCCAATAAGATTCATTCAGGAATTCCTGAAACAAATGAAAGCCTAATGACTCGATTTTCAGCCGGTGGTGTTTAATTAACATGTAATGAATTAATTAATTCAAGATGGGTAAATGGAGCTTAGTAGTGCTGAAGCGGTGCATGCCGTGTTTGTTTAGCCTGACGTACCAGGCGTGTCCAAAGTCTGGCCCGGGGGCGATTCGTGGCTCTTTATTGGCCCTCGGCATATTTGAAACACATAATTAAACACGGACTCACATTAGAACGATGTCAAAATACTTGCTTTGTTGCCTAAAACACAAATCTGAGATGTTAAGGTTAGGGTTTGGCTGTTTTATCATGACACGTAGCTAACTTCTTAGCATATTTTGACCTGCTACCGAATTTTTTTTATGCATGCCATTAGGGATGATGATATCGCCCCACCGATCGTTATGTCTGTATAAGCGACTTGTCCCTTCAATACTTCCAATTCCCACGGCGAAAGCCATCTTTTGGAAAATCCTGGAGTGTATCGCACTGGATAAGCAGACCCTTTCTATCGCGCAAGACGCCGTATTGACCATACTTGCCGAGTTCCTGGAGCCACGCTTTGATCACAATTTCTCAGATGTTTGCTCACGTGAGTTGTACAATGTAGTTTACAGCCACGCCCACAAGCTAATTGCTGATGGTGTATGCATTAAACAACAGATACAGTATGTGATGTTACACATATCGGTATCGATATCGGAATCGGAAATTGACAGTTGGACGCCATATAAGAAAGCCAATATCGGAAATCCCTACTTGCAACCCTTGCTGGAAAAAGTTTGGACACACCCGCACTATGTTGATTTCGAGTCGTCGGAATGGCGTTGACATAAGTGGTTCCCAACATAACTAGGCATTTCGTGCACGTCTCATTTGTGACTTTGTCCGCAGACGTTAGAAAAATAAAAACAAATGTCGACAAAATCGCTTGACCATGTATAGTGTATTGATAAGAATATCCATCATTTTCTATGCCGCTTATCCTCATTAGGGTCATGCCCAGGTTGTTCCACAACATTAGTTGTAGTTCAACTCTTTCCTAATAAATAGGGTTGTGTTGCATAATGACGTCAATGATTAAGTTTGAGGAAGCCTGGATGACATTTGCATGGCGATATTTGGTAGATGTGCAGCCGGCGGGCTCCACTGGCCAGATGGCCACTCCAGAATGAGATTGACATAGTGTTTCAAACCGATTTCATGGTCTCTCTCAGGAGAGCTGGGCGGGCCGGGCCCTCTGTAGGGAATCGGGATTACAAAATAGCCAATTAAAAAGGGAGAGCGGTGAAATCTCGGCTTGATAAGGTGCAGATTAAATCGGTTATAGTTTATTAGGGAAAATGACTTATTAGGAGCCGGTCCTCTCCAAACACATTTCCATTAGCTGCCCCCCGTGCCCTGTCTTATCTGCTCTTCTTCTTTTTTTTAATCTGATGGCTGCACGCTGTAATTATGACTCCTCCAAGTAGTAATTATGACGGCACTTCCTCATACGTCGCAGTTTATCTCCTCCGACTTTATCTCATTCAAACGTCGGGCGAAAAGCAACATTTTTAAACGTCCAATCGCTTCTTGGCGTCCGTGGCGTCGCCCCCGTCGGGTGCCGGGTTTAATTACCGCGCCAGAGAGGCCGAGCAGATGCGGGGGTTGTTGTGTTAGACAGAATCGGGAAACTCCAGCGTTCCCGGGTGGCTGGCGCTCGCTCCGCCTCACCTCGGAGGCATCTGCTCAGCACCTGTGGACCCGGCAGAGCGCCGTCCCCACCTGCTACCAAACATCATCTGTCTTCTTGGCGAGGCCTTGTATGGCCTCCATGAGAAAGGAGCCTCCAAGACTTTCTCAGCTAGAACTATTAACCATCAGAAATGGTCCTCACAGAGAAAACTTTTATCCTTCATTTGCTAATAATATTAGAATTATTAATAATAATTAATCATATTATTGCTAATAATAACACTTATTATTATTATTATTATTATTATTATGCCATTATATATAATACAAATATATACTGTATATAATAATACTATTTATATATAATTATAATAATTATAATAATTGCCATATTATATTATTATAATAGATTATTATTCATATTAATCAGGATGATAATTGTTATTATTATTGGTATTATTAATAATGATATTATCATTAGTGGTAACAAGCCTGCAAACAAATTAGTATACATTACAGTAACAATTGCATTTTTTTTAATTATTTTAGATTTTTAATTTTTATTAGACTTTTATATATTATTTATGCCCTGCGATTGACTGGCGACCAGTCCAGGGTGTACCTCGCCTCTCGCCCAAAGTCTGCTGGGATAGGCTCCAGCATCCCCGTGACCCTAATGAGGATAAGCGGCATAGAAAATGGATGGATGGGTATATTATTTATTTTTGTTTTTTTTCATTTTATTTAGGTTTTCATTTTATTTTACATTCCTCCTGATAAAGCAGAATTATTATAAATTAAATAACATTAATTTAACATATTGATATATAAATAATTGCATTGCATTTACCAAGATTTAAGCAATCTTTAACGTTATGTTTTATGTTAAAGTGAAAGTGAATTTTTATAATGCATTAGAGTAGTCAGTGTACAGCTTGTGTAGCAGTATATGATTTACTAGCCACTGAAAATGAGTCAACAAAGTCATTATTGTCAAAATAACTGGCAACACAAGTGACAAGCAAGATAACTGTGTGCGTGGTAGCGTGATGTATTGGGGCTGCACGACTGCTGCCGGCACTGGGAGAGCTGCGGCTCATTGAATGGAAACATGATTTCCTAAAATGTACTGTGACTTTGTGAAGCGGAGCTTGATCTCCTACTTTTAGAAACTGCTCTCCCAGCTGTACGCGGACTACTCCAAAGTATATCCAAGTTTTATTCCTATATTATAGAGAAGACATATTAAAATGGCTGCTGGAAGTGACACCATCAGGGTAATATCGCACAGGTAAACAAACATGGCGAAGCACCAGGTTGTTTACAGATATTATTGCAAAGATTTGAGCGGCGTGCCAATTGTTTTTGAAGAGGAAGAAACATTTGGAGATGAAATAGAGAGGACTTGCAGAACATGGATTTAAGCCTTAAGACGTGCAGATGAAGACTGATGAGTGTAAGTTACTCTGGAGTTGCTTATCCTTGTTTTAAATCGGCTTCTTACTGGGCGTAAAGAGGTTTTATAGCCTGATTTATTGCACTGTATATGTGGCAGTACATCAAGGAAGAATGTAGTAAACATATTGCTGCCAAAAATGTTTATATAACATGCATGGAGTAATGCGTTGTCTCCTATACATAGTATAGTACATACACATAGTACTACATAGTACACAGTAATTGGTTTTTTTTTGTCTTGTTTTGTTTCTGTGTACCAGCGGATCGGCATCCTTTTTCCAAATGCGTTTTCAAAACCGTACTTTCAAGCCGAAAGCTTCTTGAAAAGGTGTTCCTCCGAAGCAATCATCAGTGAAATGATCACCGCAAAGAACTGAAGAACTGCATCACTCGGATATTGTACACATCCAGCAGCAACACGACATTTTGCCATGACGGCTATTTTGATGAAAAATGTACTGAACCAAGTTGATGATCAACCTCAACCCTGGAAAACCTTAACTGGAAATGTTAACTTTCTCAATTACAAATCATATATAAGCAAAATTGATACATCATGAAAGGAATCGCCATAAAAGATCTTACTTCACTGTGATAGTTTTTTGTCATAAGTATTTTTTGACCCCCTAGGCTTCACCTAAGACATCAGCCCCTATTGGCTAATTGCTCTTTGAAAACCTTCAGGCTTATATGTGAAAATCTGCCTTCATTTTTTTTTTATTCCTTTATTATTTTTCTTAAATGGCCCCGGATCTGATTGCCTTATAGAGCGAAACCTCTCCTATTGTGTGCCGCCATTCGTATTCATAAAATCACAGCATTTAAGTGCGATATGAGCATCAAGTGTTGATCACGTGCTGCAGCAATGATGATAATAATAATAATAATAATAATAATAATGCACGGCACCTTTCATGTGAGCGTCTTAAAGCTCCTCACTTTGTGCGTAGATAAGATGCCCCACTGCCTATACAATGCACACACACACACACACACACACACCTCTGTGCTGGTAATTGCAGCCGGGAGATGAAGAATCGCGATGATTCTTTTTAATATAAATTAAACCCACAGCGCATTTAAGGCCTGTAAATGCTACTGCACCATCTCTGCTATATTTTTATCCACACGTCCATCCACACATGTGCTTTGCACATAAACACTTCCTTTTGGGTGGAAGATTACTGGGATTGGGATTTATATTCATCAATTCATGCATGTTTGTAATGAATAAGTGAAATGCAAGAGTTCTGAGGTCATATGCGGTGTCTAGACCACATTTGCAATCATCAGATCAGATGTATAGTGCAGTCTCAAACACCTCCAAGGTGCAAACATATGAAGTCAACAAAGTCTCAGTGACTTTTTTGATTTTTCTTTTGCTTTTTGTGACTTTTTTTTGCAACAAGAATTTGAGAAACATGTTCAAGCAAAAGTCTATGCATGTAAAGTCATAAAACAGCTTGAACCTCAGATCAGTGAGTGTTTGGCTTTTTGTGTCTGTTTTTATTGCTTATCCCCCTTGCTTATTTACATGAAAGCAGCTCGTTTCAATGAGTTTGCTTTTTTGGGGGGACCCTTTTTTTTCCAACACTTATTTCAAGAAGAGTAGCGCTGCAAACTTGACCAATATTTTCAAGTAAAAAAAAAGACATTCAACCTCGGATCAGGGAGCGTTTCGCTTTGTCCTTGGCTTTTGCGGCTTTTTTATTCACTTAGTGGAGGGGTGTCAATCTTATAGTCATCAAGGGCCATATCACAGTTATGGCTACCCTCATTGGGCCGATAATAACAGCAAATTTACTGTAAATGTATATGAATGTGTGATTATACTGTACAATTTTCCAAATATTTTATGATTATTTTTATGTTATATTTTATAGCTATTTTTTTTAACAATTTAGCAGATACTTTCCTTTTGATTTTATACGTACATCATAGTATTTATGATTTAAGCTTGGATTATGTTGTTGCATGATGAGACAACAGTAACATTTACATTTTTTATGTAAAAATTGAAAAAACAGACTTTCGCGGGCCACATTAAATGATGTGGTGGGCCAGAGTGGCCCCGGGTCTTGAGTTTGACACCTGTGACTTAGCGTTGAGATTAGTAAATTGCATTGATTTCACATAGCAACATAGAAAAGAAAGCTAGCCGGCTAGTGGCTAGCTGGTGTGGTGGGGTGTCACTACGCCAGTGAAGTAGTTCTTTGGCGTAACAGTGTTAATAACAATAATATAACCATTTTTCTGGAGCTTGTAACAGGTCATATTATGCAAATTGAGCGTTGGTGGCAGTTTTTTTTATGTTTTTTCAGAAGGCTTTATTGGCAGAATAGTCGCATCCCATTATGTGAATTGTCAGTTGCCTCTTTTTTTGCTGTTTTTATATCTTAAAATGCACAGTAAAGAAAAAGATATGTTCACATCTCACATAAAGATTGCAAACAATGGGCAATTTTTTTTTTTAAAGGTGCAATTTTTCTTCAAGCCCTTAATATGCCTTGATTAATAGACACTTTTATGTGTTTGAGAAAATACAAAATCTCAACAGCTGCCAAAAATCATTATGAGTGATGCTTAGAGACATGCCGGTAATGTAATAGATGCATGCTGTATAATTATTTTTGTATTATCATGTATTTAGAAGCATTACCTAAAAAACAGACTATTTTCAGATTTTGCAACAAATTCTGATAATTTGGACCGAACTGGCAAATGCGCGAGTATTTTCTTGCAATTCCGGCAGTATAATTAAAGTGCATAATTAAAGCGTCTGGACTTCAGCATTTGTTGGCAGCTCTTTAAAGCCTGCAGTCAGTCATCATGTTGGCTGCATGGTTGTATACATACATAAAACAAACAAACACACATGAAAAAAGCTGCTCAGCTGTTCTATCAGTGCACCGAAATTGGTTCTTGGCAAAACTGGCGGCGTTTCCTGGTGCCGTCTTAATGACATATGTGATGTCTTTTCATATGCATGTTCATGTTTATTACTGGAGACAAAAAAACAAACAAAAGAGGTGGACTTCAGATGTAGTGATGGAGGGGGGTTGGGTCCTGTTTGATTTCATTAGAGGGAAATATTAGATGGAAGTCCCGATCTCAGAGGACGCCTAGTAGCGCCTCGGGCAAATTGACATAATGCCGCTTTATTTGCAGGCGCGAACAGCTGACTGGCAAAGAGGCTGATTTATAAACAAAAGCGTTTATGCATGCAGTAGAGAAGAAGAAGCGGGAGATCACATTACAGAACATCTCACTGACGTGCTCCATTGTGACACATTCCATCACGGGGGCCTTGTGTTGTTATATCATGACACTAGACTGTTTAACTCTCCTTTCATCTAGTTTATTTGCATCTGACAAATGGATTCAGCGATTACGTACGCCCAGCTTGGACACTACAAATTCAGCTGGAACAAGTGAAAAAGGTGTTAACCATATCTGTCCATCTACTTGTCAGATAGCAGTCTATTTCCTGGTTTATGGAGGAAGGCATAAGATGACAGGACTGTACCATTTTTCAATTCCTGGGTGAAGAAAATGGTTCTGTTTTGACTGAAACGCAAAGAAAATAGGTAGATTTAGCTAACAAAAGTGAAAAAACTGATAAATGCTGTACCTGTGTTTGTTTTCCCATCTATTTGGTAGCTAGCTGGCTACTTCCTGGTTCATGGAGGATAACATAAGATGACAGGACTGTACCATTTCTTTAATGGTTCTATTTTGACTCAAACGCCAAGAACAATTGGTACATTTAGCTAACAAAAGTGGAAAAAATGTTAAATGCCATATTTGTGTTTTTTTCCCCTGTTTGTTAGCCAGCTAGCTACTTCCTGGTTCATGGAAAAAGGCGTAAAAAGTACCATTTTTGATTCTGTTTGTTTGTCCATCTATTTGGTAGCTACCAAGCTACTTCCTGGTTCATGGAGGAAGACATAAGATGACAGGACTGTACCATTATTTTTATTCCTGGGTGAAGAAAATTGTTCTATTTTGACTGAAACGCAAAGAAAAACACGTACATTTAGCTAACAAAAGTGAAAAAACTGATAAATGCTGTACTTGTGTTTGTTTGTCCATCTATTTGGTAGCTAGCTGGCTACTTCCTGGTTCATGGAGGATAACATAAGATGACAGGACTGTACCATTTTTTAAATGGTTCTATTTTGACTCAAACGCCAAGAACAATTGGTACATTTAGCTAACAAAAGTGGAAAAAATGTTAAATGCCATATTTGTGTTTTTTCCCCTGTTTGTTAGCCAGCTAGCTCCTTCCTGGTTCATGGAAAAAGGCGTAAAAAGTACCATTTTTGATTCTGATGAGGGAGATATGGTTCATTTGTGACTCAAAAAACCCAAAAGACATTTCTGCAACAAATGTGAAAGAATTGTGAAGCACCGCATTTGTGTTTTTTTGTCCACCTACAGTATTTGTTAGCTATCAGGCTACTTCCAGGTTTATGGAGAAGGACGTAAGATGACAGGGCTGTACCATTTTTTTATTCCTGGGTGAAGAACGTGGTTATATTGTGACTCAAACTCAAAAAAAAAAAAGGTACATTTAGCTAACAAGTGAAATGCTATTTGGAAGCTAATAAAACTACTTCCTGGTTCATGGAGGAAGACTTAAGATGACAGGACTATACCATTTTTTTACTCTTGGGTGGAGTGTTATATTGTGACTCAAATACCAGAAAAAAAGGTACATTCAGCTAACAAAATTCCATAATCCTGTTTGTCTAATTCTATTTATTAGCCAGCAAGCTACTTACACACGTAACGTGACACGACTGTACCATTTTTTTTTTAATTCCTGGATGAAGAAAATGGTTTATTTGTGACTCAAATGCCAATCAAAGAAGGTACATTGAACTAACACATGTGGAAATAATGCATTTGTGTTTGTTTGTCCATCTGCTTACTAGCCAGCAAGCTCCTTCCTGGTTCATGGAGAAGATCTAAAATGACATGACTGTGCCATTTTTATATATTTGTGTGGAGGAAACTGTTTTATTGTGAGTGAACTGCCTTTAAAAGAAGACACATTGAGCTAAAAAAAAAAAAAAAGTGAAACAATGGTAAATGCCTTATTTCTCTTTGTTTGTCCATTTGTTAGCTAGCAGACTGCTTCCTTGTTGTTGGAGGAAGATGTAAGATGACAGGACTGTACCATTTTTTTCATTGCTGGGTGGATGGAATGGTTCTGTGACATGCGCTATTTGTGTTTACTTATCCATCTCTTTGTTAGCTAGCAGGCTACTTCCTAGCAGGAATATGGGACTTCCACTATGGCACGGGCGGCAGACTACTTCCTGGTTCATGGAAAAAGACATAAGAGGTACCATTTTTGATTCTGAGCGGGGAAAATGCTGAAAATGTGGCTCGAAAAAAATCTAAAGACATTTCTACTATAAATGTGTTTGCTTGTCTATCCATTTGTTAGCTAGCAGGCTACTTCCTGGTTTATGGATGCAGACTGTACCATTTTTTTGTCCTTGGGTGGAGGAAATTGTTCTACTGTGACTGAAATGCCAAGAAAAAAAGGTACATTTAGGTAACAAAACTGACCAAAAAAAAGTGAAATGCTGTATATTTGTGTTGTTTGTCCATCTAGCATTTAGCTAGCTAGTAGCCTGCTAGCTGGCTACTAGACATTCTAAGGTGGGTCCATTGTGGCTCAAACCGTAAGTGTCATTTTGATAAAAGTGGAAAAAAATCATCAATTGTGACAAAATGGACACACTTCTCTGACAACAATGTAAAAGTCTTCTTTTTGAATGTTCTATAAATAAAATGTGCTACATTATGTACTCAATTCTGGACAGAGCACAATGACACGGAGGAGGACAATGGTGGCCGCTATGGAACATTTCTGCAGGAATAATACAAATTCAATAATCATCATTTTAGTCCGAATCTTTTGTGAAAAGATTCGGTACATTTTTGACCTAATGGCCCGTCCTATACAAAATATCCTTTTGATGACAATCATACCTTTTTTTTTTTACCACAATTACTGATCACATTCTCTCGCAGCAGCCGACTTTGTTTTCACGCTGCGTTCTGCTCCGAGGGTCTGTCAGGGTCTTCTTTATTCACCCGCAGCCGACAATCAGACCTTATTGAGAATGAGAAAGTGACGGCTAATTGATTTTACACTGATACTGTTGGAGAGACAATGAATGTGCCATCAATTCAATCCGCTATTTAATGGCTCCAATTTTGTCTGTAAACGCCGGCTAAACTAATTTGGCCGAGCGCGGCAATCTGAAAAGCTATCATGGCTCTAATCTCCCGCTATATATTCATACGGAAAAGGGAATTTAGCCCATTCCGAGGTGTGGAGATGATCTGTTAGCGCGGTGTAAATGTTTAGAACGCGGCAATTGAGTTCATTTATAAGGATATGAAAAGTTTTATTGGCAGGGTCAGCCGAGTGGAACTGTTGGATAATAGGCAGTTACCCAGAAGTGTTTGAAGGCTATGGAGCATAGAGATGTAGGGAATCAAATGCCGGGACATGCCGTAATCGGAAGCTAAACTGAAATTCCTCCAACGGCACGGCTGTTAGATTCCCACTGATAGAAGGTTCACTGGCGGGGGCCGCTGCTATTCAACCATCTATTTATTTTGGCGGCGTGCGGCCTCTTCAATTTGGGCCAAAAGTGGGGGAGCAGTGAGCCGCATATGCCAATGTGATGTGATGGTGATGTGGATGCAATGAGCTTCTCCCTTTCTCTCTGTCTTTTCTCCTCTCCCCCATCCCAACCCAATCATGGCGGGATATGGCTTTGACTCGGCCAAGAGGACAGGATGTTAATATGGCTATTCTCTCCATAGACACAGTCGTCTCTCAAAGATGAGCTCATTTAATTCGCCCTAACCTCAATACTTCCTTTTCCTGGTTGTCATCGCCTCTTTTGCTTCAATTCCCTCGTGGTCTCTCTTAGGCACACAAACATCACCCCTCCCTCTAAAGTCTTTGTTACTGCTGTGCTGTTTATGTAAAAGATACATGCATTGGAGGTCAACGGCATCATAAAAAATTCCTACTTTTCTTTCCGCTTTATAAATCTGTCCGCTCGGCACACGACCTACAGCACACACCTCCCACGGGTGCTTACGGGTTAGAAGAGTGTTTGAAAGTGCTTTAGCTTGGACGTCCTAAATGACATTTGTGGCGCCCCTTATGGGTTGTGGTCAAAATGCTTTGAAAGACAATAAGACGCACCAGAGTATAAGCTGCACCAACGAAATTTAGAGCGAAAAATAGATTTGTCATGTCATACAAGTCATACATATTGGAAGGAAGAGGTATCTCTTTATTCGGCAAGAACCACTCATGAGCTACAAGCGAACCGATTCCCATCATGCATTGCTTTGCTGGGAAGCAGGAAAGCAACGCAATGCATGACGGGAAGCACGCATTGCACGCATGCATTGGTTTGCTGCCCTGCTTTTTAGCAAAGCAACGCATGATGTGAAGCAGTTCCCTTCCCTGTTCCAGTTCCCATGCATTATGGGAAGCTGTTCCCTTCCCTGTTCCAGTTCCCATGCATTATGGGAAGCTGTTCCCTTCCCTGTCCTGCTTCCCAGCAAAGCAATGCATGTGTTATTATTCTAAGCTAGTATGGCTGCATCCCACCTGCCTGTGTGATCATTTTCAATAACACTGTGAGTCCGACGGTTATGTTATGTAGACCACGTTTCCAGTGAACACGCTTGTAGTTCATGATTGATTTCTGCCAAACAAAGAGCCACTTTGTCCTCATTAACTACATTTTTAATTGTTCTGGAGTATAAGAGATGTTACGAGATCAAAACACGGCCAGAAATTAGGCGTACCTGTGTGTAAACCACAGGGTTCAAAGCTCACAAAAAAAAGTATCGGCGTATACACCTGAAATTGTTAACACAGATACAGTATTCCCAAAGTTTTATAATAATTGGACAAATATTTGTCAAAGTTGCCCTAAAGGAAGACCAAGTACGGCGTGAACGCATTTTGGAAGCTGTTCCTGATGCTATGCTACACAGGATGGGATGAGACGAACCACGTCAGTTTCCACAGAACAGGAAGACATGTCTTGTTTACATGTTGTATTCTAAACACTGTGCCACCATAGCGACAAGCATTCAAAGCATTTTAAGTGTTATAAAAACACTTTCACAGCAATAGTGAGTATACTCGGCATAAATACACATTAAATAGGGCTCTAAAGAACCCTTTACGCTCATTAAGAAGCCGATTTTAAACAGTAATTGATAGTTTTGATATTGATAAGCAACACCCTAACCCTAAAACTAACACTGTAGAACATAGTAATTACAAACAATGCTAGATCATGTCAGGGACTATTGTTTGTGATAACAGGATTTGTAGCTCAAAACCCAAGAAAATTGCTAATTTTGTTCTTCCCTGGGATCCAAACATAGTAAAATTTTTTATAAAAAGCCGTAGGCCAAGGAAAAATGTGACCTGAGGATCCTTTTTCAATGTAACTCAATAGATGAATGACATCGTTGATGCAAGTATGCTGTGGAGGGCTAAAAAAAAAAATATTATTTTTATTGAAATTGTCTGAATTTGACCTTCAAAATAAAGGAGTACGAAAGAGAACTCTCCCGGGCGGGTGCGTGTGATCACAACCTGTCACTATGGAGGCGCTCCCGTCCCGCGAGGCTGCTCTGTGGCCAAGAGCATTCCCTCCCTGCTGCTGTTTGTTTACACGCCACACTTTAAGTGGTCATTTGTGAAGTAATAGGCCTAAATAGATGCAATCACAGGCGTTAAATAGTGCAAAGATAAGCGCTGTCTTCCACGCGGAGGACGCGTTGGTGTCTCAGTGCAGTTAAAGTTTGCAGAGAATATTCCACAGTGGGATTTGACTGTGTGTATTCCTACCGGGCACGGTAACCCTGCACGCTCTCACGAGGGACACCTGTAAATACACCGAGTTTATTGTTTCCATAGCGACACCTCTTCATCCTATGCCTTATTGAGTCCCTTAAGGCTCTATGAAATATTGATGAAAAGGAGCGGCGTTTCTTCCTTTCACTCCATTTTCCAATGGGTCAAAATTCTTATATATTTTTTTTTTTTCAAAAAGGAACATTTGCAAAACAAGCTCCGCACTTGCAAAGTTATTTGAGTTTAATGTGTAATCCAGTACAACATCTTGCGGGAGGCTTACGGTAATTTTCGCCGCCTCCGCCAAATCACTTCTTTATTCATAAATTAAAATTGGAATTTAATAGGCTCTCCTTTCTTTTCCAGGGACTTGATTAAAATATCCATTATGAGATCAGCTCTTTAGTTTCTGTTGTGGATTACTTTTATCTTGGCAGACCTAAATTATGGAACTCTGCTCTCGGTGGTAATTGCCTAAAATATATTCATTGTTTCAGCCTTTTCACTCACACAGCAGCAGAAATTCCTCCCACAGCTTTTTTGTTTTTTCATCTTGAGACGTTTTTTTCGCCCCATTCTCAATTCTCATCTGATTATTGTACCATTTAAGTTTGTGGGTTTTTTCCCTGGTAATTTGCTCACAGGAGCACTTGGCTGACATTAGTTGAACATTATTGCAGTGCACTTTGGCTCAGTTTGTTGACGAGATGGCTTGATTGTGTGGTTTCAAGCAGGCAAAGTGGATTTAATTGCTGACAAACAAGCATCCTTGGCTGTTTTTTTCAGGGGGGGGGTTAAACAGAGCAGCCAGGAGCGCAACAGTGATAAGACTAATCATAACGAAAATGAAATAGAACAAGCATTATCTCAATTTCTCCCAATGGGTTCTGGTCAAAATGCTTTGGAAGGCATATCATGTAATACAAATATCCTCAAAGTTTTATAATCATTAGACAAATAATCATTGACTTATGGTCAATTAGATGCCATCCAAGTCCCATCTACAGCAGCCATGTTTTTCTACCAATCCTGGGTATATTTAATAAACACGCGCTTCTCAGTCTTGTAAAAATGTCTACCAAACTTGGCGACTCAGCCAAACACACTCAAGTTGATGTTTGACCCTAATGCAAGCGCCCTTGCAGTTCAAGGTGAGCCACAAGCGGAAACAAATGTTGAGCAAAAATAGTCCGAAAAGAGTATCTTGAGTGGTGAGTTTAGCTTTTAGCCCTGGCAGACGGCTCTCCCGCAAGACCGAAGTTATTTGTGTTGTCCCCAGAATACGTCAAGTCTCAAATGCCAAGTGTAAAATTTGGGTTAAAAGCTGCTAGTTAGCGGCAGGCATAGTTGAAGACAGCTACACCCTGTTTTCATTTCACTCAGTGGGTAGGTGTTTTTGCCCTCCTTTATTTGTTATGTTAGTCACAATTATATTTTGGGAGATTATTTGCTTGAAGAGAATGATATTTGAGTGATGGACGGTTTACCTTATCGATGTCTACTTGTTGTACATTGTGTTTGTTTTTTATACAATGAAGTTCCTTTTGTGTTGAGCGGTTTAAAAACACGGAATGTTTATTAACAAAAAATGATCCCCTTGCATGTTGATTAAAAACTTTAAAAGACCTTTCATTTATCACTTGTTATCGATAAAAACCTCTTTCTGTGTGTGATTAATTATGAGTTAACTATGGGCAAAATGTGAATAATCGCGATTAAATATTTAATACCTTATTGACCTAGATTGACCCTAGTTTTTACACAAGTTTACCTCTTTGTGTGTAGCGGCTCAGGAGTAGAAGAGGTACACCATGGGGTAAACTCCCACAGAGGGCTAGCCTGATGATTTTTATTTTTTTTTCCGTGGACGCTCTCACACCACGACTGAGCAAAAATGAAAGCTGGAAATTTCAATTTTTCTTTTTTTTTTTTTTTTAATCTGGCACAGACGACATAAGATAAGGCGATGTTTGCTCAGCGGAAAAATCAATAAAATGATTCGAACTGTGCTGCGGTCACTGGTTAAGTCCTCCTTCTATAAATTCCATTCCAGTTAAAAGAAAAAAAAAGAGCGATCACAAAGGCTGATTAGGGATTTTTACTTTCTATTACAACCTCCTCTATCTGCTTCGAGACCCAAAGATCTTCGGGTCGAGCGAATGCGAAGGTGCTTAAGTACACAAACCTCATTTTCACATTTATTTCAATAGTAGAGAAGAGATAACGGCGTTTGAGAGAATCAAGAGTATTCCCTTTCAAATCACATCATCCAAAGTCCCAACACACTCCACTCTGGATTAGAAGAATCAGATTAAAAAAAAAAGAAGCTCAATTTAATTAGAGTGAGCGGATAGATCCAGCACTTGAAAGAGCAATAAGTAAGGCCCCGCTTATAGGAGCAATATCTGCCGGGCTCGCTGAGTTCTACCCCAGGTAAAATTGAAGATGTAATCTTCCCACTGCAAGAAAAATAGTCCCATGGCTGCCTCATGATGCGCCGCCACCGCCACCTCCTCTTCCCCGTCGCGGGCCGCGCCCTTGTCGCCTTAATGTGGATCAATTATAGGGCGAGAAGTCACTGTCACATATGATTCACTGTGTGTTTTAGCCACTCGTCTCCCATCCGTACACGTGCTAACCAGTCAGGAGGCCACATGTCAAACAGGGAAAGACAATTTAATGGCGTGACAGACTCCTCAGCGTACTCTGCCTCCGGTTTGGTTTTTCTTTTTTTTTTGGTGGCCACACACAAATATAAATGTCACATTTCATTTGCACGTCCCACCTTTTCATTTATTTTTTTTTGTAAGATGCAAACGTTCTCTATAAATGCTGAATGCGGCGACCGCTCAGGCTGATTAAGGATCCTGTGAAGCGTGCTGGAAATAATGCAGCATGCGCGGTTAAGGTAATGGTGAAACATCTTTGAATCTTCTTGTCAAAATGAAATTTAAATGAGTAAATAAACAGTTACTTATTGGCTTGTTTTGGGGGTTCAGTGCACAAAAACAATGCTATTAATACAGCGTTTTGATTGACACTTTCAGGGAAGTATTAATGAAGCCCTTTTGTAGTACTGTATAAGGAACCATATTTGGACCCTGTATTGTCACATATACTGACAATACAGTTTACATTTCTAAACAGACGCCTTATAATGTAGTCCAATAATTAGCTCTACAATTAGAACCAAACTGCAAACCTTTCATAGAATGCCCCACAAAAATAAATACAAAGCATTGCATCTCACCCGACCTCTAGCGAAACACTAGAGATGACCGCAACCTTTTTTTCACTGCACCGTTACACGGTTGCAGACATGCAGTCCGCTCACATTCTCTCATGTGTCAAACAAGAAAGCAGCGCTAATAGAAAGTCAATTAGGGTCCATTGTCGTGGCGGACGTTTGCAGCTTTGGCGAAATGTCACGGTATGGGTGGCGATTAACCCCGGAGAGTCCCAGAATCACCGCAGAGGGGTCAGATCACATCAAAATGGAACCTACGTTGCTGTCAACTTCAGTCAAGTCCGGCTGATGCTGATGAAGCACCTCCAATAGAAATTGTAGGTGGCAGGTTAGGGTACATATCCTTTCCTAGTCCAATCTCAGCCCCCCATGTTTGCAGTACAGGCAGACCATGTCCAATCCTTTGTTAAAAGAGTCAAACATGTGGGAACAGTTCAGTGGGTGGGTACTACTAACTTAATCCACTTGCCTCTATGTCAGCGCCATATGTACAGAATCAAACCGGCAGTCCTGCAGGCACAATACAAGGCAACCATACTTATATGTTGGTCGGGGGACTCAAACCTGGTCTTTTTTAAGGAAATTGAACAAACCAGTCTTTTCAGTCAATGTCAATGTAACCTGTGGTCTTTCAGTGGCAAAAGAAGTGGACCCTACCACTATTGCTAAAGGGGAGTTAAGGAGGGGATCCTTCAATCAAATCGCAGGCAGAGGCAGGGCTACCCATATTGCTATTCCCAATAGGGGTCTGAGAAAGGGGGTCACATTGCTGGGGTGGTCGGGCTACACTTTCCCATGTGATTGTTTAGGGGACTCAAATCATTGGTAACTACACAGGAAGATGGGGCTGCAACTTTTTCACTCCCCTTTGAAAAATCCTGTTGACTGTTGCAGGAATGGAACTTGTGGTTTTTCAGTGGTAATAGAAGTGGACCATACCAGTGTTTCCAATGAGGGAGACAAAGAGGGGATCATTCGGTCTGGGATTAGGGGTTACAACACTAGGGTGGTCGGGCTACTCCTTACCATGTACCTTTGCTGGTCAGAGGGACTCAAACAAAGAATATTTCAGGGATTACTGCATCTATATCGGTTTGCCAATTCGAGGACTCAAATCTGCAGTCTATAAGTCACAATTCAGGGAGATCAAATCTGGGGTTCGTCCCAGGTCACATCCATTTCACCACACTTGGGTTTGACGTGAGCAAACTTTACAGTCAGTGTTTTTTATGCTTTATCATGAATTCCAGTAAAGAAATCAAAGATATCATTAACAGATCCAAAGAAAACAAGGTGTAGCTGTGGCCGTTGTGCTTATTTCCGTGGGATCGGCTTGCATGAGACCCACTAAGCAGCGACAGGATGCGACAGTAATCCTCCGTGTTGACAGTCGTCACACACTTGGCGACATCAGAGGCGGCCGAGCGACACCCTCTCAACGAAAGAACAAGATGCTCCCCGTCATCCTTGGAAATAAACATGCAGCGGTGCCAAAGCCATCTCACATTGTGAGAAAAAGGCGACAGTCCACTAATCTATGAATAGGCCACCGGTGACAAACGTTATCTTCGTGTGGCATAGCGGGTTCAAACCCATTCAGCCCCCCTGACTCACAGACCAGTGCTAAGATTATGTCACCATAATCCCCAAGCAGGCCTTTTGTTGCCTCGATGGGCAGGTGACTGCATGTGCGAGCAAAGAGCAGAGCAAGGGCAGCAAGGAGGAAAGATGATTTATTCCGGGAGGGACAATGCAGGTTTGGACAGTCATATGGGATGTTTGTGGGCACAATGACGCAAAAGTACTGTGGCAGGCTGTACGTTTTAGCTGCATCAGTTTTTGTTGCTACACTCAGAATCACAATGTTAAGACTATTGTAGTACTTACCAATTCATTCCAAACAGCCATTAAAGTGACATAGGCTGTTTATTCGATCGATCAACTCTAAAACACCATAGCTCGAAAAACCCAAACCTCCATAAAAGAGAAGTCAAGTTCAAAAATTGTTTTGAGCATGCTTGATGCAAGTGTTTCCAGTCGGCTGGTGGAATGTTGCCCCAGGTGGGGAAGAGTGCTTCACGGAGGGCATCCACTGTCTGGAAATGATGCCTGATTTTTCCAAACATCCCTTGCCATCCATCCACAAATGTTCTCAACTGGATTTGGGGAACATGCAGGAAGGTCTAGAAGAGTGATGTTATTCCTCTGGAAGAGGTCCTTTGTCAGGCGGGCATTAGGAATTGCAGCATTGTCCTGACGAGGGTTTTGCCTGTCACAACATTTCCACATATCCAATTACTGTTTGACGCCCCTGCACAAGCTGAAGCTTCATTGTTCCATTGAAAGAAAAAGCACCCCAGATCATTAAGGCACCCTCTCCTCTCTGCCGTGTGGAAAACATCTGAGGTGTAATCTTCTTGTCATGCCAGTAACGTTGGAAGCCAACAGGACATTAAGGTTCCATTTTTTTCTCTTCAGAGAATGTTTGGGGCTCTCGTGCAAATTCCAAACAGGCAATTTTGTGGTGTAGAAAGAGATGAGGCCTTTGGAGACGTTTGGTCTTTCTAAAACCCTGTGGTCTGATGGTTTTTGGATTGCACTCGTCAACGGTAACAACCTTCATTTGGTCTTATTGCGTAGCAATGCGAGGCATTGAAGGCAGTCAGGATAGGCAGTCTGAATACATGACAGCAAAAGATACTCAGTCAGTCTTTGATATGTTGTAGAACCCTTTGGAAACCTGTTTTTTTTATTTCCAAGTGCTCTAACCATTTTTTGTGGAATTATATGCACAAAAGCCAAAAACTGTCTCAGGTTGCAATGTTAAAAAATCCTTTAAAAAGATCCTGGATACTGACGGTGATGCGGATGACCCCCATATGATGTTCTTCCATATCCCATTTTTTGACAATTCCTGAAAAATTCATCCAAATCCAAAAATCTGCAAAAACGTAACCTCCTTGGCGGAGGTAACAACGGACAAGCGGCAGCGCGCAGTTATACGACGGTAAAGAACATAACGCCCGAGTGACTGTGAGGTTCGATTTTTTTTTTAAAGGAGGAATTTTTGTCACACAAATGTATGACTCTTTTGAACGCATTTGGTTTTAAGAAGCCAAACTCCCAACCTACCTGGCCCTACCAACCAACCTGAACGATGTTCCTCATCACCAAAATCTGACCAGGGCTCATGGGAAGGAGTGGAGGTTAAGTCACTGTTGATGCGCTACCATGCTGATGGTGATGTCTTACAACTTCATGTCAAAAAATACCAACTATCCCTTTAAACATTTGATCAAATTGGCAGTGATTATGTAACGCTGGTTACAGAGCCGTTCTTCTCACTGGTAACTGTTTTTGGTCATTTCCATCTAAAACAAGCAAATGGATGCAAAGAGAGTTATTAGGGGGTGAAGGGTCATCGTTAATGCCTATATAAGGGGGCTATAACGGTGCCCCTGATCCCAAAGGGGGAATAACTTTCTGACAAAGCCTCTTTTAATTGATTGCAATAGAAGTATTGATTAAGTTAAAAGCAGCTTGTTTTCCTGCAATTTTGCCAAGTGTGACTGAAATGGGCTCAGATTGCCCTTCATTTCAACGACGACACCGCTTCGGCTGGGGTCAACGGCGGGGCTGCAATTGGCCCGCCGACTAATTGCGTTCGGAAAAAGAAAAAGGTTCGGGGAATTCATCGCCGGACGCTCAAGGACAGCCAAGCAAGATGTCCAGAAATAAGACGGGATTAATTGAAAATCTTAATTACTTTCCGAGGGCATAAACATCTCAATATCAATTAAAATGAGTTTGCGGTGCACTCTGAGGATATGAGGTGCAGCAGTTAATTAGATGTAGCGACTGACGGCTGAACTCCATGTAAAGCCCCTCAATTGAACTGCTATGATTTAAAGGTAATGCATAATACATGCCCGGCTTTACTCTTAACACTTTTTTGGAGCATTTTCTGCTATGTGTGTCACCAAAGTTGAATGAGCAAAGTTGAAGGTTAGATAGATAACGCAAAGTATATCCCGGCCCTAATTCAAGTTTCTTAAATTATAAGAGCGCATATTAAGCAGTTATATGGCGGAGGCCAATGGGGAAATAATATCCTCCAGCCGCCTCGCTCGTGCTGCACGGTTGACTGGGCAGATAAAAGCCGGGCCCACGAAAAAACGTGGATGAGGAAATGTTTTTGGAGTGATTATTATTCAAAAGGGACGCCCCTCGAACCTCAGCCGGCTGTCATCTCCTAGAATGTCACACTTTCTTGCCAATATTTATTCATTTATATCCCACTTTTTCCTAATTCAGCTCTATCTTTTGCGAATTATTCAAGGCCCCCTTTTGTTTCCACTGTCACGCCCACCCAACACACACACACACACACACTTTCAAGCTAGAAAAGGAGTCCAGTCATGAGCCATTTAACCACGGGGGAAAGCAGAGGGGCCCTCTCTAAACGGGTCTTCCCAAACCCATCTAGGTGCGGCATTGGAATAGCGGAGTAACAAATGGACAGTGGAAGCGGTTTGTAATGGTGATTAGAGTCTGAAATTGGTTCAGATTTACAGTGTCAGTCAGAGATGGAGAGGGAGGAATAAGCAGTCTAAGCGGTCTAATGGATCCATCAGCGCGCTCGGGCGGCTCGCCGGGCCGAGTGGGGTCACCAGCCATCCGCGGGCGCCACAAAAGCACTTCAATTTTGTTAGGAAATGTATCAATTTAACTGACTCCAGCGCCACACTGGAAACCTAATGAATCTGGACTCAATTTTCCAGCACACTGACTCTGGCAAAACGGAGGAAACAATGTCGGCGACGAAGGGGTGAAGTCGGGCCCCCCCCCCGCCGCCCCGGGGCGGGGCGTTTATCTAGCGGTATAGCGGCGGCGACGGCTGCTGTCAGTCATCTAACAATCGTGTCATTAAAGGTAAATTGGCTTCGATTTCAGCAGGATGATAATGCTAATTGAGTCGCAAAACATAATACTGGGGAGCTGTTGTGTGGCGGGGAGGGGTAGGGGGGCAGATTAAATGGCCGCACAATGGCGGGCTCGGGGCATGGCAGATGTTGCTTTGTGTTGACGACTGAATTGACATATCTCTTGCTTGTCAGGCCGCGGCTTTTAGAGGAGCCTTAACAGGACCAGATGGCCCCCGCACAGCTGAATAAAGCAGTTAAACAGTTTGAAGACAACTCGGGCTCCGGGAAAACGTGCCGCCCGGTAATTAAACTCTTGCAGGGGCCCGCTCCATCGACCCAGGCGGTGCCTGACGGACCGCTAATGAGGCGACTTTACACTGTACTCAGGCCACTTAGATCCATGTGTACACGGGGACTTTTAAAAAGCAAACAAAACTCTCCATGCACAACACTCAGCAGGCCTTCACATGCATGCCGGAGCAACAGGTGGCGCTATAGCACCTAACTGTAAGGTCATTTCAGCCATGACCAAGCATGTATAGGAGAAACACCAGCATATTAAAGGACAACTGAGAAAAAGGAGCATAAATGTGAATAAGAGTCAATTGAGGCCAAAATGATTCTAACTTGCATCAGAGATATGTGGAATATATCATTTTGTTCTAAAAATTCATGCATTAGACACTGACAACTGAAGGAAAATGTCTAAAAATAAGGTTCAAAATTGTATTTTTGTTTTTTTTCTTTGACGCCTCAAAGTTTTGTGCATGTTCATTCATTCATTCATTTTCTATACCGCTTATCCTCATTAGGGTCACGGGGATGCTGGAGCCTATCCCAGCTGGCTTTGGGCGGGATGCGGGGTACACCCTGGACTGGTCGCCAGTCAATCGCAGGGCAGACAAACAACAATTCACACTCACATTCATACCGATGGGCAATTTAGAGTCGCCTATTAAGCTAACATGCATGTTTTTGGAATGTGGGAGGAAACCGGAGTACCCGGAGAAAACCCCCACACGCACGGGGAGAACATGCAAACTCCACACAGAGATGCCCAATGGAGATCTTCCAAATCTCCTGACTGTGTGGTCGTGCTAACCACTCCACCACCGTGCGGCCCTGTGTGCAACCTAAGAACTCCCCAACAGAGATTCAAACCTATAACCTCCTGACTGTGAGGCCAACATGCTACCCATTCATCCACTGTGCAGCTTTTGTGCATGTTTTTTTTTTTCATCATTCATTCATTCATTTTCTGTACCGCTTATCCTCATTAGGGTCACGGGGATGCTGGAGCCTATCCCAGCTGGCTTTGGGCGGGATGCGGGGTACACCCTGGACTGGTCGCCAGTCAATCGCAGGGCAGACAAACAACAATTCACACTCACATTCATACCGATGGACAATTTAGAGTCGCCAATTAAGCTAACATGCATGTTTTTGGAATGTGGGAGGAAACCGGAGTACCCGGAGAAAACCCACACACGCACGGGGAGAACATGCAAACTCCACACAGAGATGCCCAACGGAGATTTGAACCCAGGTCTTCCAAATCTCCTGACTGTGTGGCCAATGTGCTAACCACTCAGCCACCGTGCGGCCCCTGTTGTTTTTTTTATTATATATATATATATATATTTGAGATATATATATATCATATTTACAACAAAAACACTACCTCCTTGGCAAAGTTAAATCAAAGAAAACATTAATAAAACAAATAACTTGAGGTTCACTCTTGTAAGTATTTTTTTCACAGGCTCCAGCATATCCGCGACCCTAATGAGGATAAGCGGTATAGAAAACTGTGACTAATTAGAGAACTGACCAGTGCATACCCTCAGGGTGCCCTCTTCTTCATACATGCCGATTATGATCAAGATCTGACTTAGTAGAGTGGGGTTATTAACGCTTACATTTTTGTGGACAAGCATCAGACTGACCGTAAAAGTTTGTCATGTTGCCCCGCCCACATTCTATGCTAAAATGCTTCCCAATCTGTCATTGTTTAGTATCAGGGATTTTCATTCGGGGTGATTTGGTCAATGTCCCGAGGAGGAGTGTCAAAATACGATCCTTGTTTTGGCCCGAAGACGTCCTGTTTGTGTGCCAACATGAGTTCTTTTTAAAACTTCATCATAGATTTGGTGACGCCTTCCTTTGTTCTGGGGGTTTGTGTTCGCGACCCTTGAAATGTACTTTTTTTTAATACCGGGTCTGTGTTTTTTTTCCATTTATGTTATGGCTGCGAGGAGGTGCACAAAAGAATAATAATATGAAACATAGCAGCATAAAATAAAAAAAATGGCAAAGTCAACTTTCACTGACCTAAAACTGCAAAACTGTGACCTAAAACTGATTTTTTTCCCCTAAAATATCTGCAGTAGTTTGCATTATTTAGCACCCCTCGCTCTTCCATTATCCGGCTTGTTCCCGGTGACAGAATCATCTCATAACTGAGGTCAAAGCAGTTTGTTTAATGGCTTCTCCATGAGAAAAGATTGAATCTAATGTTGCATAAGTAGATTATTTTAACTGGCAGCCCATTTGGAGGATTACCACCAAAACCCCTTTTTTTAATGATTATTTTAACACACACCTTGGATGAAGTGTTAGTTTGAACTGGCATGGCTACATACTTTTATGCACGGCGCATAATAATACAGCCCCTTCGCTTGTCGGAAGTGTTATGGAGTAGAGAGGCTGCCCCCTCCACTTGACCTCACCATTATGGCAAGCGCTGATCTCATTTGACAAGGCCGGCTGGAGCGGCCCCTTCAATGTCTGACAAGTCTTTGGAGAAAATCCTCCTCAATGCAGTATTAATATTAAATGGGAGGAGTAGCCCGGGTCCAGTTGTAATCAGCCTGCTAAGAGAGAAAACACATGGTGAGCTCCTAGGAGAGGGGGTGATGCTTTCATTGTTGCTGCATTGTTGCTGCTGCTTCAAAGATAAACTGCAGCGCTACTGTGGAAACTCCAGTTGATGCGTCCATCCTGATCTATTTGAATAAACCCTCAAAGCAGAATTGAATGTACAGTGGAAACGAAAATGCCAAGGTGTGCAAAACAGTTTGCTTTTTCTTTGTCTTTTTTGCAACACATCCTTGCATCCCTGACAAGGTGTGATGAGATTTTCCTACCTCAGTCCCTGAGGTTGTATTGGGAAATTGACTTAGAGTTTAAAGTCGCACAAATATTCACTAAAACGCCTTTTCATGCTTGTAGGACAAGTACAAATTAAAAATGTAAATCTAAAATAATAGTATAAATACATTATATACATTTCATATATATACAAATAATTATATTATAAATAGTTAACATTCAGGGCAGCACCGTCGAGTGGTTAGCATGTTGGCCACACAGTCTGGAAGACCTGGATTCGAATCTGCGGCATCTATGTGTGGAGTGCGTGCGTGCGTGCGTGCAATTATTGCAAATGTTGATCCGAAATCTGAGAAGAAAGTCAATCTCAAGCTCCAAAGATGTTTTGGAGGGGGTGGAGCGAGCTGAGTGTCATAAATAGACACAGGTATTTGTGTAAATAAACATAGACAAGAAGTCCTTTCATCCCTCCGATGCTGATTCTTGTCTTGATAGTGATGCCATCGATGTTTGGATGGATCCGACCCCCCCTTGTTTGCAAGACCAAAGGGAGGATGATTATGTTGTTATAGTGATCCCTTTGTTTTCCTGCTGGTTGCTCCAAAGACACTCGGTAAATTGTGGCGCTCCTGCGGAAGTCAAGTTGATGCACCTTCTGTGACAGTGTATTATTCAGTCATAGCTATTGTATCTGACTGACTATTATCTCTGGGGCTGTTCCGCCGGCCAAATAGAGCTGAGAAAGGCGAGACATGTGGTATATTCTGCTGTCTTTTCTGTTTTCCTTCAATGAGAGGCGAGGCTGAGCTTTGTTTATTTGCTCAAGAACAAACAGATAGATTTGTGCCGAGGCCCCGCCGAGAGGGGAAGTTAGGGATGCTATTTTAAAGGTTGCCACCGACTATTTTATGTCGACACTCTCTCCATCGTTCGCGCCTCCCCAAGGTGTTGCACTGCCAGACATTTAATGGAGGGACTAGCGGTTTCATATCAGTAAGCGAAATCAAATAATGCAAGATGATTTACTCCCCCTGGCAACTAGGGAGCGTACTTCTATCAAGCTGCCCGGGCCTGGGGCTTTGGCGTAATCAGCTTGAAAATATTTCAATTATTGTGTTGATTTTAGTGGATTTGAGGAAGCGTCCGCCGTGCGCCTCCAACCGCATTCCACCCGTGACCTGCCGAGGAAGGCATTGATTTAAACAGGTGTCAGCGCAGGAAGCATAGAGGCAATTTAAATGGGAATGGGATGGCAAAGTCATTGAGCGTTGTTGAGTGCGCGTGTGACATCCACCCGGTGTCGCCGAATCAATGCGGCTCAGCTCCACTCGGGAGAAATCATCCATCTGTTGGACCGCCGCAGCAAAGGGATTGCTTTTTTGTGCAGGGCCTTGTCTGCCATATTGTTTGTTTGGAGCAAAACGGACTCTTTAGAGCACTAAACCAATTAGAGATGAATGGATTCTGTCAGTGAAATAGACATAATGTGGTTTGTTATTGCCACCAGTGGGAAGTTTTTGCAGTGGGGAGGAGAAAATGTGTCGTTGTCGCCGAACTGACTTTCTAAGGCACGACCCATTGGCATATTTGACATTTTTAAAAATGCAGTTTTAAAAAAAGTACAATGAAAACCAAAATATATGAAAATTCTAGCAATTTTGCCCACCTAAATCCAACTTATCCATTTCAGACACCCAACAATACTAACAAAAAATACATCTTATACAGAATATTTATAGATTTACATGAGAAAACAATGAAAATGAATATAAATGACTTATGAAATGTATAAACATTTAACATCACTCTTACCTTTATTGAAGACTCTTCTTGCCGTATAGATCTTGTTGCCTTGTTGGTCCACATCAACTCTTAACATCATCGATTGTTTGTGATCCCTGTTTCGTAAAGACCAGTACTTGTTTCGCAACATTAGCTTCCTTGATTTTGTCTTCGCAATATATATAGATATGTGTACCCCGCCTCCCGCCCAAAGTCATCTGGGATAGGCTCCAGCATACCCGCGACCCTAATGAGGATAAGCGGTATAGAAAATGAATGAATTAATTAATTAATATATATACTGTAATATATTTATTTTGCAGCAGCAGTCAATAAAAAAGGGCGTCTGAGTCACCAACACGTGGAATGCTCAGGTCCACCAAATTATACGCATGCAGACAGACTAGTTTGTTACACCCAGCGCTTGGCTGTACGAGAACCAATATGGTGTATGAAAACTGGGTTGACATTCTGTCAAAAATTGTCATCAAAAGCCGAATCCCATGAAAAGTAGGGTGTACAAAAACCATGGTCATTAAAGAATCACAACTTGCATCACAATGCAAGTGCAGTAATCCCTTGTTTATCCAGGTTCTAGACCTAGCCGTAGTAAGTCAATTTTCCGCTAAGGAGGATTTATAAATACAATATTTTCATAGCTAGAGCATAGAAAAACTGTTTCTGACTTTCCAATACGTTTTTTAGCATTATTAGAGCCTTCTAGACTTGAAATAACACCCCTATAGTCACCTTTACACTTGTATTACCCAATATAGTAGACATAATAAGAGTAAATAGGCCATTTTAGACATAAGTAAGACTTATATATACTCATGTGTGTTGCTGTAAACTGTTTATGTGTCTCACCGAACCCCATAGTAACACTACTGACACCTAGTGACCAGCGTTAAATACTACATTTCATTGTCTTGGAATGCCATTGTCTTGGAGCAAAACAGGCTGCTGTCAGACGAACCTCGCCAAAACAACATCAGCAAACTCAACTGTCACAGGGACAATCAGGACTTTTGTCACGTTCATGGGCGGTCGGAATCAATGGAAAAGCATGTCAAAATCTGTCTCAACATGAAGAATTCCTTGCTACATACAAGCTCCCATCTCTAATTTGTGTTTTACTAGAGTAGTTTGTGTACGGTAGGAAAAAAAACACAATTGTTCAGTTGCAAAGGTGCTAATGTGCCTCCCGCAGAATCTCACTTTCAGTGGTTAGTCCATTATGATTCCGAGGTGTCATAATTTAATCACCTTGTTTTCTATCGCCCGCGGATACTTCAGGGGCCAGAAAGCAGCTGTGTAAAACGCGGCTCGCCTCGCTTTCTTTCTCTCTCTCTCTCGCTCTCATCTTAATTGGAAACACTGGGGGTTTGCATCCCTTTCACTTTCACTTGACCTTAGAAGATGAACCGCTGATAAAGATGAGAATCATTATCTGCCCAAGAGAACTCGGGAGGAATCATTTCCTCCTTCTCGTGTTCCGTTCATTAATTTGGGCTTTAAGATGTGTGAGCGAGGCTTTAAAAGTCAGAAACGACGCTCAGTGTGGTCACTTTATTGAAAACTCTCTAATTGGAAATTACTCTTGATTCATCTGGGATGGTTCTCTCAAGTGGGAGAATACGGATTGATCAACTGATACACGCAAGGCTCCAAAGGTGCCATGCTAATTTATGCTAATTCATAATAAAGTCTTAACCCTTAATTGGTGTCTGCTCTGTTAATTAACATGTTAATTGGGAGAGTTTCCAGAATAACACCATTAAAAAAAATAAGTCAATTACCACATTGATCTCTGTTTATCTGCATGAAGTGATTCCTTTTTTTTCCATACTGGAAAGAATTGAAATGCAGACAAATGTTCGGCGAATGCATCACAACAGATCAGAGAAATTCCTAGAAAAAACTGAGCAGAATTAGAATATTGCAGAGTAATTTGAATTGGGCCGCACGGTGGATGAATGGGTAGCATGTTGGCCTCACAGTCAGGAGGTTCAGGGTTCGAATCTCCGTTGAGCATCTCTGTGTGGAGTTTGCATGTTCTCCCCGTGTGTGTGTGGGTTTTCTCCGGGTACTCCGGTTTCCTCCCACATTCCAAAAACATGCATGTTAGCTTAATTGGCAACCCAAAATTGTTCATCGGTATGAATGTGAGTGTGAATGTTTGTATGTCTATATGTGCCCTGCGATTGACTGGTGACCAGTCCAGGGTGTACCCCGGCTCCTGCCCAAAGTCTGCTGGGATAGGCTCCAGCATCCCCGCGACCCTAATGAGGATAAGCGGCATAGAAAACGAATGAATGAAGGATAATTTGAATTGCTTAGTAGTATGTATACTTTCTTCTGTTTGATTTCCAGGGCAATAGTTCCATTATACTCATATAGCTAAAGTCACAATGACAAAAAAAACCATATACTGTATATTTAACTTTGTAAGTATGTATGTATATTAGGTTAATACTGTAATAATATACATTCATTGAATTACAATTAATTAGGATGCTTTAGATTGTACTAGAAGTTTCCCAAATTCCTGGTAAATACTACCTTTCCTCAAATTGTAAAAAAAAAAAACAATAAAAATGTCTAATATTTGTAAATAATATTTCTAACACAACGAGCGAGTGGCGCTTAATCAACTACGCTAGGCTAGTGGAAAGCGAAGTGATTTTTGCATTTAATATGCACCTGGTTTGGTACCTTTAAGCCTACATTGCATATTACATTGCATAAGCAAGACAAATGCAAGTTACATTTGTTGTATGTGAGGTGAAAAGACCAGTCCTTACTTCCTTGTTTAGGTAAGCCCTGACCAACACTTCATAGTGCGCAGGGGAGCAAACTTTTTGACTCGTGGGCCGCACCAAGTTGAAAAATGTGGCGGGGGCATTCCCCGCAAGGCATGCTGGGTAGTCCAGCGGCAACAGAAATATGAACTATGAACATACCAAGAGTATGTTAATATCCCTTCTTCTTTACTTTTCTGACGACCTCCTCAACATATTTTGCAGTCAAGCAAAATCCGACAAACACCTTCAAAATGTTGGGAGACAGAGTACCACGAGTCACCCAGCATGCCTTGTGGCGGGAGCATATGGGTGTTTTTTTTTGCATGGGTATTTTGTGTAGATAATATTTGTATGCCCACATACAGTACAAATAGTAGATAGTTTACTTTGTTGACATGTCGTGTTGTTTGATCGCTTTTACACTCAAGCTACTATTTTGCTGACTCACTCGTGCCACGATAGCACTGCAAGTCAAGTTCGGCTACAGTTTTTATGTTTAAACCTTTTTTTAAACTATTTGGATTGGCTGGTGGGCCGAATGAAGATGCTTGGCGAGCCTTATGTGTCCCACAAGGCCGCAGTTTGGAACAAACCAAGTGTTTTCTTTATTTATTTCCTTTTTTTGTCTTTTTTAATTTGCAAATTAACATGACTTCGTAAGCCTTATAGCGTGCTAAATGGACCTATTGCTGTGTCTATGTTGTTGTTATGTGTCCTCATTGTGCTGTATTGACTTAATGAAGGTGTGGTGGTACATGGTACAGTCGAAACTCACCCCTTGCTGTAAAATGCAATGGATGCCTTCACTTCCTGTTTGACAACATAGCAAAGGGATGTTCCACGGAACCCAACATTTTGGCGCAAAAAGTAAATTGAGTCAATTAAAAAGCACTTCACCGGTGCGTGTTTTTAACATTGCCTGTAAATTTCCATTTAAGCCTCTTGAATATTTTATAGTCAAATTATTTTGTCCTTTTTTAAGGAACCTTTCAGTTAATGCTAACTAGGCTAAGCTAATGGGTGGCTAACAATGTCCGCTTGTGAGAGGCCCGCTTCCCGTTACCAAGCCAGTGTGTAGTTACTCTTATGCTCAGTTATGTGAGTACAAATACCACAAAGTTCAGCCTGGTGACATTTTGCTTCATCTGTGTTTAATTATGTGACTCGTGAGAACGATAAGCTGGGGAAATGTGCGCTAAGCTAACGGGAAGCTAGCACTTCCTGTTTATGAGAGGCCTTTCCTGTGAGCAAGTGGGTCATCTAAGGTGTGTTTGTGGGAATCCCAAGCTAATGGTGTTGTTGCTTTGTTCATGTTCAATAATGTGACTTTGGAAGGAGATATTACAGAAAAGCACTAATCAACAGGAATCATGAAGGCCGCAGACAGCAGCTGTGTTTTAAACATTTTTGCTGTCCATTTCTAAAAACAGCAGTTTGTCATGTGAAGAATCTCTGACTAGCATTTTTGCAGCAGGTCCTCGAACGCAGCAGAGAACTCCTGTTGTATAGAGAATCTACGACTAGTGTTTACATAATGTGGACACAGCTTGGAAATTGTTGAATACTCAACATTTCAGCTTTGTAAGATAGCTAAGGGAAAAGTTTATCATTACGTTAAGCGGAATATCCTGAAAAATTAAGGCTATCTTGGAAATGTCGTGTTTGCTGGTCAATTTGAATATATTTTCACAAATTCAAGTGAAAAGTGTCCAACTTTGAATGATTTCCAAATCTTCCTGTGGTTGGTTTAAGGCACCGGTGTGGCCAGCGAAATCCCGGATATAATGTGCGTCAAAATAAAAAATAACTTCTCTTTATTTCTAAATTCTAAAAATGCAATGTTATTAAATTTGAATGCTAAAATAATGTGTGTGTATATATATATACATATATATATATGTGTATATATATATATACACACACACACACACACACACACTATATAAAGAATATTTTACCACAAATTTCAAATAATTTTCATTGAATAATCAATTTTTACCTGATCTAGTGATACTATATAAGCGGACAGCTGCATTTCTCCACCTGGACCAAAATATTGGACCTTTTGCGCAAAAACATTTTAACAGAAAAATGATCTTAGCAAAAGATCATAGCACATCCAATTGGATTGCTCTGATGTCATCACTGATTCACTTTCATTTCACTGGAGGGCATAGTTGCATGGTGCAATGGTTACTACAATGCTTTTTAATGTATTAAAAACAATATTCTGACAATTTGGGGGGATATCTATTATTATGATTAAATATTGCCATTGTCTTTGTTGTGTTAGGAACCTAAATCAACACCATAGGTAAAGTCAATGTATGGATTTGACATATGCTGCTGCAGTTATATTTCCCCTCTTCTAATCACTTATTTTGAAAGCCGTACTTCCTGGTCAATATCCGATAAATAAATGCTGTATGTGTTAAAATGTTCCCTCCACAAGTCCTTCTCAGAGCGTCGATAAGGAGTCGGACTCCCCTGGTTGTCGGCTTCGCCACTGATGGATGTGCTCACACCTCTGAGAGGTAAACGGCATTGATTGTCCCCCGCCATCACCTCTAATTTGCTTCCAGTCTGTGCACAATAAGCTCATTTATGACTAATCACTCCCATTTACAGCACTGATACCAGCCTTGCGTGTGTGTGTGTGTTGTCTTTTATTTGTGTACTTACTAACTGAAGCTCTCAGCCGGGCGGCGGCGTCACTATTGAAATGTTTCTCGGCTGTCACATCTCACCACCTCCTCGGTTCTAATGTGATCGATCGCGCCACAGCTCCTAACATGCTCCTTCTGCAGAGCGCTTTGTATTTATTTGGAACATTTCAGGCCCGGTTGACCCACAGCCCCACACCCTCACCCCCAGAGTCATTAAATGAAAAAGTGGACCTGGAGTGGAGCGTCTGGTGCTGTCGCTGAGCTCCATGACAGAGCATGTACATGTCAGTAGTTAGCAGAGAGCGGCCAGGGATTAAATAATGTGCATGTAATGGTGAGATGTGAGGTCTTGGCCTTGATGTGTTAAGAACATTTGCAAAAGCGCTTTAATTGTGAAAGGCTGGGTCTCGGGCTCGCTCGCCTTGGAGCTCTTGTCAGAGCGTTTTTAATTGCAGCCAAAAATGTCTATTAGTCGAGTCTCCCTAAGGCGGGCATTGTAACCATTATGGAGGTCAAAGTGTGAGCGCCACCGACTGACTGGAGAGCTTCTGTCAATCCATTAAGAATTTTTCTTGCCTATCACTTGAGCAGGATTTCATCTGCGAAGCAATTAACTTCATAAAAGAGGACATTGTTAAAAGTGATTATGACGACTAACTGATAACCAAATCATATTCCTGAACCTGCAGTGTCACTTTTTTTATTTGCAAATGATAAAGCATGACATTGCACACTAACACTTGCCTTATATAATGTGTTTGTTTTATTGGTTTAAGCTGTTTACATTTGAAAAAAAAAGTGAGTAAAAACACCTTAATTAAATTCAGACCTACAAATAAATTTGATTCTTGGTTTGTTAATTCAAAATTGGACGTCATTTGATAAAATAAACTTATTTTATCTGAAATGAAAGTCAGGACAGACTAATAATTACATCTGGACTCACTTCCACCGTTTATCTTGCACTACTTGCACTACTTTTCCTACTACGTTTCCTTTGTCACACGACATTCTTCCACACACGTTCTGATACACCAAGTCTGAATAAATGAATGAAAGAATGAATGAATTTAAAGTAATATTTGAATAAAGTTTAAGAAACATTCACGTTTTAGATCTTGCTCTGTAAAACACGACGAGATCCACCCCGATCCACCGCGTCTCACACATGCGTGATTCATGGATGCATAGAGCTCCACTATGCTCTCAGTGGTGCACTGACGGCTTCTGGCCGCGTTGGGGGCAGGGCCGTGCTGCTGCTTGGTGAGAACACAAACTGTAGAACCATACGTGCTTTCTCTTTTATGTCCCCAAATACCAACAACTCTCTGACGACGCCAGAAAATGTTGTTCGATTTGTTCAGTCGCTTTGGAGAAAATATGGAATGTCGCCAAATTTAGCTACAAAGTCGTCACGATGGCAACACTGATTACAAAGCTAAAATTAGCGCGCTTTTTGGTTCAAATTTACACCAAAAGTTTTCCATCGTACATTTTCCAGTTAGCGTACAATGTGGGTCGTGTCTGGTCGTGTTATTAATACATTGTACCTTGTCAAAGAAACAGGAAGTCAGCACAAGTCAGAATAAATGGATGATGAAATAAACACTTCCTGACCTTCACTTTTAAGGGGTGCCCATACTCACTAAATATAGCTACCATGTCTGGTGATTGCCGGTGCTTGTAAAGCTAGTGCTCAGCCAAATGTAAAGAGCATAAAAAAACAAGTTCAAATATGTATGTGTTTTGGTCTGACAAATCTGAAATAACTTTGATCAAGTGTAGAATTACTACAGCTTGGACATTAACGCGGCACCGCGACCGTGCAACTTCAACTGAAAAATCGTGCGCTTCCAATAATGCCGCGCACACTAAGTGTATTATCATTCATAGAAGTGATGCCATACTTCACAATCTGATTGGGTTCTGGCTGCCCTGTTCTTGTTCTCAGGAGACAGCTTTTTTCCAAACAAGAAATCTCATCACGTTTTAATCTCGCGAGATCTTGTGAAACCCCTACTGATGTTTTTTTTTAATTTTATTCAAATATTGAGATGTCTTGATAGCCCTTGAACAAAAACTTAATATGTTCTGTTTACAAATTGTCTGCTTTACTATTTGCTATGGGAACGTTGTTTTTATGTTTTATCAGTCTTTTACACCGGTTATTTAGAAGATGTTGATACTTTGTGTAGTAGCAGAGGTGTCACAACACGATACGAGATTGGGTCTACAAGGACAGGACAGGATTTACTTTGAAGAAAAGTACAATGGGAAAATATCAAATCCATATGACATATCGTTAAGTGCTAATTGAATTTCCCTACATTACTACTACTCTGCACTCTGTGGATGCCTCCAGCATTTTCATTTACTGTGTGATTAATTAATAAATGTATTATTGTCCCAGGCCTAGTGCCCACAAGGCATTGTTTTGCAGAACGATAAATATTGCCACAGTTTAGTCTCGCAAAATCCCCTATATAATAAGAGATAAAGATTTGTTAAAGGGTAATTTACTGTGATTCATCTACTTTCCAACTGGCAATTGTGTGTCACAATGCGCGATCGTTTTAAAGCCGTCCGGTAGTTGTCTGTGTGCATACGTTGATTAAGAAAGTAACTTTCCAGATCTGAAGTCAACTTTGCCGTCACAAGTAAGCAAACTAGGACTAAATTAGCTTCATTTTATTATTTCCCGAAGAAACACTTGAAGCAAATACACTATTGTTTTTCTACCACCAATTTGTCAGTACTTTTTGAACACCAACCAGGCCAGCAAGTGTGAGTAAATTCCATGAATTCAGTCCGAATTGTTGCTAAGCTCTTATTACACTTTCCATTAACGTGGGAACGACCGGAACACACGAGATGGCTTTGTGCCCTAGCGGTGGCAGCAGATGGCCCGAGGTGGTCTTGTTCCCCAGATTTAAGTCTTATAAAGCAGAGACTCCCACAAATACATGTAGACAGCGGCGCCGCTGACGTCTGAGGACACTGTTTAACTCATCCCATCTCAGGAAGTTTTCACACTTCACACTTCATTAACCTCCGGGGCAAAGATTTCCCCGGCAAGTCGACGGAGGAAAATGCTCGTCTCTTTCATACAAATCACCAGCAAGCGCTAAGCCCCCCTGATGACAACATTTACACGCTGCCAGGATCCCGCATAATGGCAGCGGTTCAAGTCGAGGTGTGTTTTGGTAAATGGCTTATATGCGCCGTCTCAGCCGCAAACACTACTTACAAACACATCAAGCAAATTAGGACAAATTACAATTTCGTAACTTGACTTTTCTTACTATTTGGGATTAAACGGGAAGATTCCGGCGTCTTCCATACTGGACGATTTTGGAAAAAGGTGTCGTAAAGAAAAGCCCACTGAACTAAAGTCTAGCTGCTGGCGGTGGATTTTTCTCTAGCTGCTTTAGTTTCCACGATGTTTGAGTATACTGAGACATTTCACAAGTCACTGTTTAGTGTGACATTTTCAGGCAAACTTCCACACTTGCATTGTTCTTCTCCCAGTGACTTTTTTAGTTTACCAAGGCAATCCCCCTGACATCTCTGTAATGTCTTATTGATATTTGAGACAATCTTGCTTGCCTGCCTTGTCTTGCTTTTTTTTTTTGTTCTTTTTCACCCCATGGCTATTGACCAAATAATAGTTTGATACTTGCAGAAGCTTTCAGACTGCGGCTCGGGATGTTCTCAAGGGCTGTTCTTCTTCTTCTGCGACGCCAGCAGAACTGGTGGTTCACATTGATCCAACAAAAAGGAATGATTTCTCTTGTATCAATAGGGAGGGCATGTTGGAACCTGTAGAAGACTGTGGTTACACTAATTAGTCCAAACTGGACAAAATATAGGCCTAGTTTTATATATTGTGCTTTAATTATTATTAGAAGACAACCCAGAGAATATGTGTCAGAGGTCCTACTATAGTGTATTGGAAGTGTGTCCTCCATCCTGGAATTGTCTCGGACAATTTTTTTAAACTACTTTTTGCATATTGTAACTCTGCATTTGTTCGATGTAATAAATGCCGTACATCCCAGACAGCGTAACATTGAGGAGTGGGACACAATCATTAGCATAGCGGTGTGAGCTGCAGTGCTAGCATTACACTCTCATTTTGACAGCAAGCCCATGCTAAGTTTGCCGATTTGCTGAATAAAAACAAGAAGAGCAAACTCTCAGGTTTGTAGCTGACTGATGGATAGCTAGTAGAGCCGTATTTTAAGATGTGCGGTGAAGCCTGATTTCCAAAAAAATTGTAAAACTATGTCTGGATGCAAGTTCCTCTTCTATGAGACGGAGAGACTCCACCTGTGTACACTAGGGTGGGCGTCCCTCCAAAGTTTCTTTATCAACTTCTTCTGTGGTGAGAAGGTTCTCCTCAGCAATGGGTGACACGATTTGTTGGTTTGGCTGATTTGGTGACCTCCTGGTTGCACAGCTCCAAACAACTCTTACAATACCCTGCCAGCGCAGAACCTTTCCACATCTTCTTAGATGTTTTCCTGGATGTGCAATGTCCCATATTTGACAGATCTAAATCCTCATGCATGCCGTCATGCGTGCCGTACCATATTTGCGACAAAGTGCGCGTTATGTTTACACAAACAACCCTTCGTCGTGCTCTGATCCGCCATGCAAAGGCGAGTGTATTCTACTTTTGTTTGCGTGTGTCGAGCTCTGTCAAGCCGCCAGCTGGAAGACGAGTGGGGTGTGTGTGGGGGGGGGGGATAACATGCATCACAATCGCAACAGGAGTGGAACTCCAGCATTTCATGTGCAAAAACATGTCAACTCTAAAAACTCCTTGTTCCACACACATGCATGGCGGCGGCTCACTTGGCTCACTCATAGCCACCGTAGCTTACTAGCAGCCTCAACGCACACAACAAACCTAAGCAGTCACAATCAATATGTTTTTAAAACAGCTTTTGTGAAGTAGGTGACAAATTGTGTTGTGAGTATGGTCTCCAGGCCACACTTTGGACACCACACTCTATCACATTTAATGATATACTTACTTTTCAGTGTTACATGCACCCCCTGCCCAAAAAAACGAATCATTACCCTGATCTATTTAAGAACAGCTGCTGCATGTGAAACAAAGCTAAAGAAATGCTATTTATATGTAAAGCCACTGTATTCACTTTCTGTCAGTATGGATAATTTGCGTGGGTATTACTTTCTGCTTTTGTAAATGTGTCCCCGCTCTCCAAATGTTCTTCAAGACAAATATTTCTCTTATGTCAGCATTTGTGAAATATATTGTATCCCTATGTGAGGTTATGTATGCACTTCAGCTCTCATTACATAAGCTTACATATTTTCTCAGCCCAAAAAACTTAAGGTTAGTATGGGACGCTCATTTTTACAGCCAATGAATTAAAGAAATATTCTGCCATGTCCTCAAGATGCAAGCAAAAAAAATGCAACCACTAGTCAAACACGTATTTTCTGATGTGTATCATAAATCAAATACCAGTCTTTAGAATAGCTTCTTTTTTAATTTGCCAATTTTGATTTGATTGAGCTCAGAATAGGAATGCTCAATTTAATTCTCTAGCTCTACATTCTTTTTGATTAGAGGGTCTCAAATTGTCCCATATAATTACAAAAAATCATCAGTGCAGATGGTTAATTTGAGGCTTATCCCAGGTATGTGAGTGAAAGATAAGACTGATTAAATCCACCGCTGCATTAATGAGAATGAGGAGTGAAATAATCCTTTACAAAATAAGGCCTTGCTGCAGGAGAACGCCAAATGTCAAGTGCCATTTGATTTTATGGAAGGTCTTTTTTTTTAGTGGAAGTGATCTTTCACAACCTTGGAGACACTTATTGAACAGATTTGCATAATAATATATTGTTAGGAAGGTCTTTCCTGTGCAGTTATGTCAAATATGATCATCCTTTTTCTTGTAAATGTGCAAGGAAACATCCGTTTCCCGGAGAACAAGAAACAGCTGCAAGACAAAACACACATCTTAATGGCCTTAATTAATTGCGCAAATTTGCTCCTATTAAATAAAACTAACACACACTGAGAGAAAACTCTATTAGCTTTAATTAAGCCTGATATCCTAATGCTGAGAGTGTATGAGGGGCTTGCAGGCAAGCCAGTTCTTTTGCTGCATATGTACCCCCCGCGCCCCCACCACCACCACCACTCTCAAACCCCTGTCTCCTTATGATAGTGCACGGCCAGGCAGCTTCCTTCCTGCCTCTGGGCTGCCTCTCCTCCTCCTCCTCCTCCTCCTCCTCCTCCTCCTCTGGAGAGTTGGAAATGAGAAATGGAAATGGAAAATACCAGGAGGTGCTAAATTAGCTGCCTGATCTGCACTTATTGCTGCATGCACCCCTCAGCCCCCCCCTTCCCTCATATTACTTTGCCAATCTGTGCCCCCACCACCACCACCACCACCACCGCCTTCCTCCTCTCTTTTAGCATTCCGGGCTTGCTTGGAGTCATAGCAGTTTTATCAAATGTGTTGGGGTGTGTATGTGTGAATGGATGAATGAATGAATGAACGCACCATGATCAGTTAAATTGAAAATCAGCGTCTGCATGACAGGCAGACCTGACACCTCCCGTAATTAGAGAGAAAAATGACGGCGTCCGGATGCATAATAGAGCAAAAACAATTTACACTCTCCCCCATAATGATCCCGCCGTTCAAATTGAAAATTTCTGCGGCTATATGGGCCCAAATTGAATTCATAAAGTATGATTCATGGGCTTCCTCCATGCTTTCTTTGCCTTGTGCACATTGATTGCTGTTTTTTTTTTTTTCTTCTTCTCTCCAAGCATGCATCCTGCAGCTCTCAGGCAAGAAAAAGCTTAACTACTTAAGCAAATCGCTAATTTCACCTTAAGGCCACCAATGTGCAGCCAGCGATACTCCTATTCAGACTGCTAATGAATTATAGATGAACTGGGCACACGTCCCAAATAGCCTCAGAGTACAAGGAGGGGAACGTTTAAAAAAAGTCAAAAATATATTACAAACCCCCGATTCTCTAGTTGAAATTGGAACCTGGAGGAAAATATATAAGGAAATATTGTTCTTCATATACAAGTCGCACAATTTCATAACTCTAACAATCACATTAATTTAGAAATAGGCTTTTATGCAAAGATAATTCCTAAAGTTTAGGTTGACCGTGTGTATTATTGAGGCACCCCCCCCCCACAGGAAGTTATTAAGGTGAGCAAAAATTGCAGAACCAACTATCAGTGCAGTCTGCAAACCACAGTAAGAAATTGTGGAGAATAACAGTAATTCATTGTTCAATTGTTGGATTAATTATTCTTGGTATCAAGCAACACACACGAACATATGCAATTTTGACAAAATGACACGTGTACTGACTCGTGAGTGTGTGACTTGCCATTACAAAAATAATATGACAGAAATCATAATATGAATCCCCAAATAAGCACCAAGCCCCTCCAACCAGAACTTAAACCCATATAATCCCATAGGTGCCCACCCCCACCCTTCCAACAAGGGTGCACGTCGGGTAAATATTTAGCACGACGCATTATGGCTCTGAATTTAACTTGAATAAATGAATAGCCAAAATATCATGTGGTGTTATTATATCAAAACATAAACATGGCTTTCTTGGATGGATTTAATATTGGGGGGTGAAAAACGGGCCAGGAGGGTGTAGGTAGCAGATGTCCCAGATCCTGCACGGCCTCCCAGGGGACCCCCATCCCTATTAGAACAAATGTGTTGCTGCTTTGTAAATAGGCACGTTCGGCCCAGCCCGGCCCATTACAGCCCGGCCGTGATCAATAGGCTGATAAGAGCCCGACATGGCCGTGGAGGCGACACAACAATGAGGGGGGCTACCATCGAACATCTATCCTCGTGTGGTGGTGCACACACACACACACACACACACACACACATGCAGTGTGTGTCTAGGGGGAGCTCATGAAAATGCCTCCCCACGATCCAATAACACGCACACGCACGCAGCTGCCGGGGCTATTATTTTCCTATTTCAATTTGACAAGCCGGCCTTTTCATGCTAATTCTATTATTCCTGGAAGTTTATGTGATTTCATATCACCGCCAATCGCTAATGTATTATAAGACACCAGCCCCCCCTCCCCCTCCCCGGTCCTCCTCTAGAGCTAAAATAAACCACATTCCCCCCGCAAAGTCGCCACCGGGAAAATAATTACTTTCATATCAAAACTCTGCAGGAGTGCAGCGGGTCCCTTTTTTTGCCCCGGGCTCCTAACCTCATTTCATCTTTTTTTTTTTTTTTTTGTGTGTGTGTGTGTGTGGAGTACGCGTGCGCGCGCGCGTGCCTTCTAGATGAATACGTTTGTTAAGGCGATCCATTTCCTCTCCTGTGATTGGCTGGCCCTACCCGGAAGTACTACCGCTATTTCAGGTCGCACACGCTTGGTGTTGATGGTATACAATAGATTTATTTAGGAAAAAAGCCTCACATATGTATATAAATAGTGTAATCGGGGTTTTTGTCTGCTTCTTTTACAGATCTTGAGGATCTTGTTGTGTTGGTGACACATTTGAAAAGATGGACACTCGCACTCAAAGGGAGAGGAGAACCTAAAACGGCAAAGTTCAGCTTTGGCCTCAAACGAATGTGCTCCTCTTGGGTTTATTCCGTTTTGTCCCGAGGGTTCGGCTGTGGACTGTCCTCTAGATGCTCCTTGCCACCTTGTGCACCGTGTTCGTGCGCCACAGGCTGAGGACTGCTGCAGCCTGAGCCCGCCTGATCCCTGTCCGGGTCCCCAGGCGAGGCGCTCCCGCCCCCCGAAGACGCGCTGCACTGCACGCCGGACGCCTGGTTCCTTCCCACCGGGCTCTCGGAACCACTGTCAGGGTTCGTATTCGTTTTTAAGGCGGTCTGGGGGACGATGAATCCAAGCGGCTGCGTGATGGGATAGAGCAGGAAGTGGCCCTTCCCAATGAGAGGCCGGGAGGCGGGTAAGGCCGCGGCGTTGCGTCTGGGTCTGGAGTCCGAAAGGAGGCTCTCCACGCTGAACGGGTTCAGTTTCTGCATCCCGGAGGTTCGGTTGGAGTCGGAGCACAAGCTCGCGCGGTGGCTGGCGTCGGCCGAGTCCAGCTCGGAGCCGCCAGCGTCCTGGTCCAAGTGTCTTTGGTTCTGGCTCTGGGTGTGCACCGTGTTGGACGCCAGGTCCAAATGCGAGGCCGAGTTGTTGTGGTCGCTGTCGGTGACGTGGGACATACCGCTGTCGCTGTCCGATCCCGGGGTGTGAAATAGATCCCCGTGCAGGTGCTTGTTCTGGGCCTTGAGCAGGCGTCGCTCCTGCTTGCGCTTCTTCTTCTCCAAGCGGTCCAGTTCCCTCCGGGCGATCTCTTCCGGGTCCATGGGCTCACCGCTGCAGGTGGTCGGGTGTGCGTTGTGCGCGGGCCGGCCCGGACCTTTCTTGGTGTTCTCCTTCTTCCTCCACTTGGCTCGACGGTTCTGGAACCAAACCTGCATGCATTATCGGGCGAGACAAAGCAGGTGTGATATTTTTTTTTTTCCTCTCCCAACAAATCAATTAAACGCAACAATGTTTTAATTAACTAATTGCGCCTGCTGTCATGTCACGTGCGAGGGCCCTTAATTGGACTTTTAATTGGCCAATCTGTGCACACAGACACGCTGCAGGAATCAACAACGTGGTTTTGCTCCCAACTCCTTCCAGATGAGCAGGTGAGCATGTAGTACTTTAACATAAATATTTGTTCCACAAATACAAGCTGCAAACATCACATTTCACGCAAGTACTATTCCACGTGCACAGTTCAAATGTACTGTTTTGGGGTTTTTTTTTTTTTCTGGGTCTCTTAAGCTGAAGACGAAGCCAGGAAAGCTAAAGAAAGAGCAAGTTGCAGGTTTTTACTGTTTACACGCGTGTAATAGCAAGTTCCTCGCCATTTACTAGAAATAATATTGTATACAACAAAATGCACATGTAAGTCATTAATAACGCATAATAAGCATTTTAACACCTTAATTACACATTATTTCAAGTGTATGCAGGCCCACAGGTCATCAATAGGGTGGGCTAAATTAACCAAATGGAAGCACACAGAAGGAAAAAGCTCTACCTGCACTCTGGACTCGATCAGGTCCAGCCTGAGGGCCAGAGCCTCCCTCATGAAAACGTCCGGGTAGTGGCTCTCGTTGAAAGCCTTCTCCAGCTCCTCCAGCTGCCAGCCCGTGAAATTAGTGCGCGTCCTTCGCCTCTTGCAGCCGGGGCTCTCCTTGTCCGGGTCCCCCGGGTCTGGCAGGACCACAACATGAAGTTAGAAGGTTTTTTTCTGGCAGAACATGGCCTAGAGTTTTGTTTTAAGGCATGCAACCTTAGAGTCTGGTGTGTCTGCAAGAGAACGCATAGGAACGAGGAAGTGTTCCTTCTTTCGTATTTTGGAGCAAGGCATCATGAGGCAAGGGATTGTGCTCGTGTTTGTGGGCAATCGTGCAAAATAACAACAGCCTCCTCTTTGTCCTGTCTTTTCAAAAAGCGGCATGCAGAGCAGCGACGGCAGTGGCGGCACCGAGGCCGGCTTACCTGTCAGTTTGTACGGCTGATTGTCTCCGTTCATCCCGCAGCCAGACGCCAGCAGCGGGTTGGAGCCGCCCACCGACGCCGCGCACGACCCATTGAGTAATCCGTCTATGGAGAAGGGGACGGCGGCAGACTGCAGCGGGTGTCCGGTGGCCAGCTCGTAGACGTGGTGGTGGCTCAGGTGGTACGGGAAGCCCACCATGCCGCCGCCGCCGCCGCCGAGGGAGCCTCCGAACTGGGCGTGAGGCGGCTCCAGTATCCGGCTGTCCATCATCCCGCTGGCGAGAGAGGAGGGGAACCACGTCTGGAGAGCCGGTAATGTTGGTGGGGGGGGGGTTTGTTATGATTTGTTGTTGGTTTTTTTGGTTTAAGAGGGACGCAAACGCGAGTGTGGCCGACGAGGCGGGGGCATGGTG
>QODF01000037.1:1243529-1393791 GCA_024372805.1 Oostethus manadensis | reverse complement strand
CATCAGATCTGCTCATTTAGTCCCCCACTCTCAAGCTTTATTTATGCCAAGTGCGGTTGTGTCACATGGTGCTTAATCAGAGTCGAAATTTGGAACCCCACCTCCCCCAATCCACAACCCCTCCTTCCTCCCTGACCTTTGACACCAGGATTGGCATGTTGTAATAACCCGAATCTCTCAACAGAAGCCGCGATAATTGTTACCCTATTAGCATGCAAATTGTATAATTAATATTATTATGGCTGAGGATCTAATCCGCTCCTCACTTGACCCCCTCCAAGACCCCCCCTTCACAAATGTTCTATTCCCTACACATTTAAACGAACGCCTAGGAAACGATCTCTGTCAAGTTAAAAGACCTTATAGGCTGTATTATTCCAATATGTTATATTTAAAATGCAATAATTGTCCCTTGTCGACTGTAAATATATTCTTCCATGTGGAGAGATTGCACCTTTAATGAAGCTGCAAGTGTAGAGGCCAGCCATTGCCTTGCCTAAACTGGCAGCTGTAGATCTTTTTGCTGCTGTGTATCATTTCTGTTCTCATTTCTTGCGCTTTTACTTCAATGGGTGGCTGGACACGTTTTTAATTCCACACTCACACGCAAGAGTTTTCATTCCCAAACACTGCTTGCTTTCCCCCTCAACATCATTTTTCTGCCCTTTGACTTTGCACGGCCAGCGGATTACATCAGCGTTTCCCAAATTGCATGTGTGACAACTCCTTTACATAGCAAGGGGGCGTTTAAGGTCACCCAAGTGCTGTCTGAACACCAAATCTATCCAATAGAGTGTACAAGTCAGACATGATTCATTTGGGGGGTCTTTTGTACGCACATATGTACTTTTTGCAACTGTTTTTCAGTGCAAGTGTCCTTTCTTTCATTCTATTTTCATGTATTTCCACTATATTACCTCACAAACCCACACCAAAAAGGCACATCAGTATCAAGTATCGGCCATATCGGGGCGCCCATCATGCAGTGCCAACAAATGATGCCTCCGCCTTTTAGCAGCACACAAAATCAACTTCATTTTTAATTAGGCAGCCAAATTAATAGGCGGCAGTTTATGGGGTTTAATTACTCAATTAACTTCACGCACGTTAATTTTTAACTATCTAAATTAGGTTGCACATTATTTGATTTAGTGATAATTATAGAATTAAATCAAAATTAATTGTTGGGGTTTTTTTTGGTGCTTGATTTGGGGGGAATGGGTGCAATTCCAATTAAACTGTGTAAAAAAGACAGCCAGAGAAACAGGCTGGTTGCCATTTTAAGCCCGCAAATCCTTTGATTCGATTTCCAAGCAAAAGAGAAAACTGCCTGGAAATTTCTCCCTCTCTCTGATCCTTGCAAATTCTCCCCCCCCCCTCTCTCTCTAATCCCACAATTAAAAGTTTCCTCCCATCTAATTATCTGTAATTGTGCCGCTGTCAAAGTAGAATGGAGAAGTGAAAGCGATTGATTTGGACTTTTAATTCAGTTCATTTCTGATAGAAAGAGAAAGTAATTCCCTTCAAATTACCTCATTCAATCCTGACACCCTAATGCCCTTCAAAATCTTTTTTTCCCTCCACTCCACTGTAAAACATGGAGCTTGGACTGACTCGTGTGTCCTCCTCATAACAACAATAATAATAATAATAATAATAATAATAGTAATAAGCAAACTTCCATTGGAAGAATCATTTCATTTCAATTAAAAGTGACTTATCACCTTTGCTAAAACGTGCTTAATATGCCGAAAATTATGAATGCTTGAAGGAGCCCAAAGTGGGGAGTCTAATTGTAATCAGCAAATCAGAGGTGCTTGTCGACGACGTGCTCCCCCCCCCCCCCCCCCCACCTCCTTTTCCTGCGGAGAGGCAGGCAGCCTCGGAAATAGAACTAATTTACTCAACTCCCCCGGGAAATCCGCTCAACAGATTAACATTTTCAAAATATAGTAATGATATAATTTGAGAAATGGTGACGCCAATTTGCGAGGAGCCTTTGTGCGGAATAATTTGCATTTTCCACCCCCCTTCTCTTCTCCTTCCTTCGCCTGCATTTTGCACCCTCTTGTTAATTACAGCACCGGATGAAGGGTGCTCCCTGCTTTATTATTATTTATTATTACTATTATTATTATTATTACTAGTAGTGGTAGTATTCAACTTCAGTCTATCCGCTGAAAGGCATAAAAAATAAATTGGAACCGAATTTGAAGCCACCCTCCCATTATAATCCCCCATGAGTTGGCATGTACTGTACTTGTAGGGCAAGGAACCAAATTTGGTCACGTTAACATTCATTATGAGGCAATGGCACCACGTGATGTCTCCCAGCCAATCAGCAAGGAAGTATGGCAACACTATAGTCAAAAATAAGTGAATACTTTTGTATAACACAGCTACATTAGTATTATTCATATAAAAATAATGTGACATTTTTTTTCTATTTCATTTTGTGTCATTGTTTCCCCCCCCACACAATATTGTATACATGTTGTATTATATTGTACTGTATTACATTTGTCTTGGTCCGTGTGTTTTCAGCACAAAGGACAGCTCCTTCTGACAACGTGATTGTGTTTTTTCCCCCTCCAGATACACTATTTCCTCAAAGTCACATTGTGCCTGCAAATTGAGACTGGGTATTGACCCGCCACGCCTCAGCTTTGCAGAATAAATTCAGAAGACTGAAAAGGTGAGTTCAACTCCAACAAAACAACAAGGCCTGACAGATGTCTATGCTTTAGCTGCAGTCAGAATTGGAAGGTGTGCTGTGCGGTGCTCATCAGTCCCTTGTTAGTTGTCACTGTTTATGTAGCATCTGCTGCTGCACAACAGACAGCATGCACAGATCCAAGAGAATAGTGCACAACAACAAGTTCAAAATCATCAAACTATCAAATAATGCTACACTTTTCTTATAAATGTTAATTTTATGGCAGCAATACGGATCCCTAATCCGATATCTAAACCTCCTTGACCCCTGAGCACCTTCCAAGAGCTCCGCCATACCGCGAGGGAGTACACCACTGTGGATAAATTGAGCTACTCTGCCCTCTAGTGGAATTTTAACGGCAGTGGTGGCACAGTTTAAGGCAGTCCTATGGACAGGAAAACATTTCCCCCTAAAAAAATAATGCCCATCCATCCATTTTCTATACTGCTTATCCTCATTAGGGTCGCGGGTGTGCTGGAGCCTATCCCAGCTGACTTTGGGCAGGAGGCGGGGTACACCCTGGACTGGTCGCCAGTCAATCGAAGGGCACATATAGACAAACAAACACATACAATTGAAATCTAATTGTAAATAAAAATCAGGCCTTATGATTTTCCTGCACCACACAAGGCCAATCTAATGAGAACCAAACGAAAAAGATGTCCTTTCTAATATAATAATGCATTTTGCTGTGTGTTTGTTATTGTGGTTGGCCCTCTAATTTAGCTCAGGAGAAACCAAAACTAGACACTGCAAACTACCACCGCAACACAGTAACACTGTTCAGTTCGTTACTAGGCTTCGGAGTGTGCACATGAGGAAAAAGTTGATAAATAGGTTGTACATATTTTGTTAATCCACTTGGGTTACAGTAAAATTAGTGTTGTCTCACTAAAAGCACATTTCCACAGCAATGACTGCATTTGGTTGCCATTATCTGGTAAACAGTTTTCAGTAAGGTAATATAGTTTATTTTGAACTTGCTTAACAAGAAGCAATTCACTTGCGCAATTCATGCCTTAGGAATTACTGAGTCTGTTCACTTTCGACATGTTTCCATATTGCTATTTTCTATATGGGAAATAAAGCATATACATGATGTATAATTATATTTGCAGTTAATATAGTAACGGAAAACAATACAGTGGTAAAATTGCACGTTTTCCTCAACTGGCTCAAATTGGTATATTGATTAGGCTCCTTACTCAGTCTGCTAGATCATTTTACTCCACATGATGACATGCTAAAAGATTGTAGTGTTGTGCAGGCATACGGGGGTTTTTCCTCCCACTTTGTCTCTTTTTGTTGACAAAATGGAAACTGTCTTACACTGTTGATTTTCATTATTCTGTGTGTTCCGTATCGCTGGTGTTTATGATCCTGTATGGCTAGTGAATGAGGTGCGTTTTTTTAGTTACTTCCCCTTATTTCCACGCAATAATTCAAAGTATTGGAACACCAATGTCCAAAATGTCTGAGGGGTTTGTGGGTAACTTCATATATCATAACAAGAGACGAAGGTGTAGATAAAACATTCAAAAGTTCTGATAAAGGAGTAAACCAGGAAAGAATTTTCCAGTAAATTCTGAGACTTTCCAAAGGAGTTGCGGGACAGCGGCCTGTGACGTAAGACGCTGCACTTCCGCTGTGGGAGGGGCGTACATGACGCAATTTGAGTGACGTTGAGTGGACGGGGCGTGGATGACATCCATTAGTACGGTTCAGGGCTGAGCAGAATGAGAAGAGCATGTGGGCCAACTAGAGCTCCGGAAGCGTTAAAAAGCCGCCCCATTCAACCCCAGTTAAGTTGAATAAGTCAAGATTGTACAACATTTCTCACCGGAGGACCACAGCTCGGCGAGTTGACGCCAATTGGTGAGTAAAAGCGTCACTACTACTTTTCAGCTAAAGCTAATGTCGGCTAACGTTTCACGAGCGCTTGCTCCACGTTGGTGTTCAGCACCACAGGAGCAAGATTGGCGTGTTTAATGTGAAATATTGGCATTTGCAATTTTGCGCCAAACACCTACTTTCCCTCCCCCGCCGTCACAACGTAGACGTTCACGAAATACCGACGTTAGGTGCGATTCCCCGCCACCATGTAATCCGGAACCAGTCAGTGCTTATTGCTCTCGCGCTGTGATAGTAGCAGTTATGTAACTTTACTAAGCTAGCTGCTAATCTTGTAACTTAACCTGCTCCGGCTATCGGGCTGCCCTTCAACGTAGTAATATAATAATAATAATAACGTGCAATGCTGAATTAGATCGTTAGTGTACAGTTTCCTGCGGTTCACTGGTTGTTTTCGACAACTAGCGATGACTTGACATAATAGCATCCTACTAGCTAGCTCACATCCGGTTGACCGTTGCTTCCTGTTTACATCGCCGTCTTATGTGTCGGACCTGAATGCATCTTTTTTCTTCTTCTTTCGTCAGTCGAGGCTTGACTAGTCTGTTCCAATGCCATGGAGTTTCCAGACCTGGGAGAACACTGCTCCGAGAAGACCTGCAAGCGTTTAGGTGTGCGCTGCCTTGGCACCGATGATGACTTGCCTCTTCTAAGGCGATAACGAACTTGCTTTGTCACTCCAGACTTCCTTCCCATGAAATGTGACGCCTGTCAGGAGATCTTCTGCAAGGACCACATCACCTACGAGCATCACCAATGCACCTCATCGTACAAGAAGGTCGTTACTTTGGACGAGTTCATTATTTGTCAAAATAACGTTTCACTTCTTGTTTTGGTGAGCTTGACTGTTAGATTTTGTTTCTTGTCATAGGATGTACAAGTTCCAGTATGCCCTTTGTGCAACACCCCGATTCCCATCAAGAGGGGAGAGATGCCCGATATTAAAGTCGGGGAACACATTGATCGGGATTGCAAATCGGACCCTGCGCAAAGAAAAAGAAAGGTATGTTTTACCTCACAACATTGAACCCTGCCTTGTCATGAACGAGTCATTAACAGAAGCTTGGCCTTCATAGTAAATGTTCCCATTAGTTAGATCTTGCAACGGGTTATTTTTAATCGTATCAGTTTCTATGGGAACATTTTGGAAAGCCAAAGACATTGAATAGTCCTGGATAGGATTTTAGAGACCAACGTGTCAACACTAGGGTTGGGCCTTGTTCGAATTACAACAATTCCGGTTCTGATTCCAATTCCTCATTTCGATTCCGGTTCCGGGTCCTGATGAGTCTCAATTCCGATGCTTTTAAAGACAGTGTCATAAAAGTTTGCATGGTTTAAATGAGGCTGTTAACTAGAGCTCTTTTTTGGATGGAATGTCGCAACTTCTCGATAAGTTTTAACAATGGGAACTATGAATTTCTTACTTATTTTAGACCAACATTTCAAACCATGCAACTTGAATATGTATGTATAAGGTTTCTTTTTGCAAGAGAACATTTTTGAAAAGTAGTATACTTCGTTTGCTGCCTCAATATCGGCGTAAGCTATTTTTTGTGACACCATTTTAATTGCTAACACAAGTAAACAGGCTTATAGCCTTCCCCGCTCTCCCTTGACTGTTGCTGACTGTGCGAATGATAAACTTGCCTAGCTGTAGCAGTAGCTCCTGTCCTTTTACTTACACCAAACTTTCACAGCAGCATCGATGTGATTACGATCCAGAGGCCTGCGATGCAACTTTTTTGTGACATGAAATTGATTAATTTACTTCCATGTCTTTTAATAATTGGAAGTTTACATCCACCCACATTATTTTCCCCTTGTACAGAACCAGCAGGAAAAGTAAAGTGCGCCGGTAGCAGCATTTATGAAATTACCACAAACTTACACTAAACCAAACTTACACTACCGGTAACTAAGCCAACATTACAAACTCTTCCAATATTCACAAATAGACTTCTGAATTCAAACAAAAATCCTAAGCATAGAATGACAAAAAATTTATTTTTGCAGTATAGCGATGTCAAAAACAACTCACACAAAATATAGCTTTCTGTACCAGCAGCTCTGTTACAAGAATAATGTTTGGAAACCAGTATATTACAATTAAAGCTGCCATTATTCACAAATATTACTAAAAGCACAAATAATTTTTTGCACATGAACAGATTTTCCAAGTTGGGTGGTATAGTAATTATCACGTGCTCTGTGGTTCTATGGTTGGCAGCAACTTTGGCTGGCTGTTTTTCCTCCTTGTTCGAGTGGAAACATGCAGTGTGGGTTCTCATATCCTCCTCCAGCGTCCAGAAGCTTTTTTTTTTTTTTTTTTTTGTCCGGCTCTTATTCAGCTGATTTTCATCTCCAACTACATGTAAGCCAAAGACGCTCGCGTTAAATCCAGCAGGTGTGGGTCGGCGTTGACGTTCAGCCATTCTAGTAGCGTCTCACACTTGCGTGCACCACCATAAATTGTCCGGCACTTCCGCGCTTTGCCTTTTTGTTTCGTCACCTTCAATTATTGACATTTATGAGTCGATTAATAATTGTCAATGTCCCCATTGCGATGCATCTCGAAATCGATTATTTTCCCCACCCCTGGTGCATGGTATTGTATTGCAAATGTTGCACTGTGATGACTAGGGCTGCAACTAATGATTATTACTTTATTAATCGATGACACAAATTTAAAAGACATTTTCAATTTCCGCCTCTTAGCAGTAATCCTTTAAGAATCTTTCCGTTCCCATCAGTGCTCCAGACTCAATGCTAACACTAGCTAGCTAACACTTGTACTGTTCTGACAATGACCTTCTTCCCTCCAGATTTTCACCAACAAGTGTTCCAAAAGCGGCTGCAAGCAGAAGGAAATGATGAGAGTGACATGCGACCAGTGTCATTTAAACTACTGTCTTAAACACAGACACCCGCTCGACCATGATTGTAAGACTGGTGGCAAACCTCTGTCCCAGTCCGGGTAGGTCCAGCGCCTTTTTCTAATTCAACACTGCTCTACCACAGTAAGAAGGACGCTAATTGGAATGGATTGACTTGGTTGTAGACACGCTGCTTTAATGAGGGCCCAAGGTGCTTCGTCCAACGCTGCTCCCTCTTCTTCTTCGGGACGTTCAAGATCAGTTTCTAATGGAGTCGATGCAAGTAGCAGAGGCCACAATAGCAAGTAAGGAAAATAAATCAAATGTATGTAATATAATATTATGCAATAAAAGCATAAGTAAGTTTCTCCCATTTGATTTGTTTAAGAATTTATAGTATTAATAGTATTTTTCCACACATGGTCTTCGTGTTTAACATAAGAATTTTTATTATACAATTAAGGTTATGTTCACACTGCCGGTCAGTTCCGAGTTCTTTGCTCATATGTGACCTGTGTCAGATTTTTTTCCTATCACAGTGTGAACAGCACAATTCCCATTTTTTCAAAAGCGACTCAGGTCTCATTCGTATGTGGATAGAAATGGGATACATATGCGATGCGACTGCAGTGTGAATGCTCAGGTGGCATATATCTGAATATAAATGTATTACCGTGCTTACACAGACCGTGAAGTAGGCAGTCATAAAAGTGCGTGGTCTTATCGTGCAAAACTTGGGTAAATGTACTCACCGATGTAGGCAATAGTTGTTCTCGTCCAAAAATGATTTTTATAAGTACGCACCTTGGAACAGATATGGACACATGTTGTCAACAAACTTCCACACCAAAATTCTTGTCATTTTTCTTCAACATCTTCTACACGGAATCATTTGGTTGGGAAAATATTGACTCCCGTTGCACAAAATTGCCACACATGCATGGTGAGCATGCTAGTAATGTGTGGCTCGATACTGAAATGTCTATCTCCGATACCATCTCTTGATGATCTAAAGCCAATTGTAAAAACAAAATAGGGATACTTTTGATAGGTTTATGATTTTGTACTTGATTTTTTCCGTTGTAGTATATAAGCATGGCTGTCATAAATCACCCCACTACCTTAATATACTTCAGCATTTATAATAAACAGTAAATGATTATGAGTCTCTTGTTCTTTATGCTCTCATGTGACACATTGGGTGAATTTGCACATAGTATCGATTCGGTATCGCCGATACCAGCCTAAATTTTACCCAGTATCGAATCAGCAGTAAAATCAATGGTACCGCACATCACTGGTGCACACGCCACAGCAGTTTTTACTTCCGTAAACACACGGAAATGTGGGCGTTGTCCTTTTGCATATGCATGTCACTTTCCAGATGCTTTGCGTTCACCTAAGTCGCATTTGTTTGCTTATGTGAACTACCACATAAAAAATTTGATTTTAAACAAAAAATCTGAATTGGGAATCATACCCTACAGTGTGAACGTAGCTAAGTTAACTTTTTGTTTAAACCTTTTTTTTGTTCAGTTAGGTTATAGCTGTAATTTACTAACTCCTTTTTTGGTGGTGGATCCCGACCTAACCGTTATTCTGCATTCATAGCTAGCAAACCTTCAGGGTTTTGCTAAAAAAAAATTTTTTTTTTTTTTAAAATTTGGGTTTTTTTTTTCTGCAGTAAACACACCCCATTCTCCTTAAGGCAATAATAATTTCTAGCCAGCCAGGCAACAATGCCATTTATCAGAAACATACAGAATGTTATAGAACTTGTATGTCACTTTTATACAATAGAAGCTATTGGGATAATGTCAAGTGGTATTTGTTGTGGTCGTCTACACCCTTCTCTTATTTTCTATTCCTCCAGCACCAGCTGGCCAATCCCGACTTCCGTTTCAGCGCAGAATGTGTCGCAGTCGCCGGCATCGTTTCAGACAGGGATGGTATGCAAGCGGATGGCGTGACCTCTACGTTATGTTCAACCCCATATAACTTTTGTTTTCTTTGGTGTGTTTCAGACAGAGGAGCAGGCCTTACAAAGAGCTCTAGAGATGTCCTTGGCCGAGTCCAGGCAAGCGACTCAGCCAGCCCTCAGGTGAGCGAATTAAACAGATGCTAAAACTAACCGAAGTCATCTGTAACTGTTGAAATAAACATTAGCTCCCCCCACGACCGCTGACACAAGTGCAGTAATATCACGGGCATCCAAAGATGTTGATATCAACCCCAGAGATGATATTCTCCTCAATCCAAGACGTCAGCATGGTTGTGAACACGGCCAGATGTGTCTAAGTGTGTGTGTGTGTGTGTGTGTGTCAGCCCGCAGGAGCAGGAGGACCTGGCGCTGGCTCAGGCCCTCGCCGCCAGTGAGGAAGAATACCGACGCCAGCAGCAGAGACAACAGGTATCGCCCTTTAGCATGCTAGCATGTAGGCACACATGGCGCCTTATCTTCTTTCACCATTGTTAGCTGGAGCAGGATTGACGGCGAATAACATTAACATTGAAGAGTTGGATTAATTGTCATAACAAGAATAAAAAAAAGTGTGTCTAATTTGGACCCTCTCTTACTTTTAGGGCAGAGAGTCCAAACAGTCCAACTGCAGCCTTTCTTAATCGTGGACCACCGCATTTTAACTTCAAGCTACACTAGAAACCTCACAAATGGGATTACCAACATCCAGCGATTGTTTTTCCTACGTAAAGAATCATTACAAGCTGCTCACGTGCCGCCTTCAGACTAAGCACATGGTCTCCCGGGTCATTTTTACCTGTGATTTGCTATGTACATATTTTATATGCTGATCATAAACCGTTATATTGCCACTTATGAAGAATGAATAAATTATTTCAGACCTGCAACTCTGATTTGCTCATGCTTTGTAGCCACATAAGGCTTGACAGTGATGCGGCTGTTGCGCCGCAGTCCAGCGGAGGGCAGTATATGAATACTAACAATTTAGTAAGACGCAGCGCAACAAAATGCCACCAAATCCATTGATTTCAGGTACTGTATAAAAAATCAGGACTAAAAATACAGTAGAGCATCTGTCTTGCCACGACGTTGTTTCATTTTCTGGTGGCCAAGTGGTTAGTATCTCTGTGTGGAGTTTGCATGTTCTCCCGTTGCGTGTGTGGGTTTTCTCTAGATTCCTCCCAGAAGGCAACAACATGCATGTTAGGTTAGCTGGTGGCTCCAAATTGTCCATCGGTATGAATGCGAGCGTGAATGGTTGTCTATACGTGCCCTGTGATTGGCTGGCAACCAACCTCCCGCCCAAAGTCAGCTGGGATAGGCTCCAACATACCCGCAACCCTAAGGAGGATAAGCGGCATAGAAAAAGGCTTTAGTATAGGAACAAATGAGATTATGATACATGTTGGCCTCTTGTGTGGCAGCACACACAAAGCTTGTTGAAGCAGAAACGGCACCTGCGCTCTCTTTCTCGTCCATTCAGCCTCGGCAAACCTTCCTGTTTGATTCCAGAGGGATAAGCAATCTGACGTACACTCGGCAGGTCTCGGGCAGACAGAAGTAGATAAAAGAAGTGTGCACTGCATCATCCCGGGAGACGGTTCTATTATTTATCTGACGATACACACAAGAGTTGAGTTCTTTTTGCTTTTTTTTCCCCAGCTACCTGTGTTGTATTTCAAAAGGCCACGACTCTAATCGCACTAAGTGTGAATTATACTGAACACTAATGATGCTGCCGATGCACGGTGGATTATATACCCTGCAATTGCAGCTGTTCTAGCCTACAGCTGCTGTTTGAGTACTTCAGCATCAAGTAAGCTTGGCACTCGCTTCACAGAAGTATCTCCCTTTGCACTTGCTTCGAGTGAAATAGTCGAAACAATGTATTTTTCCACTCTATTATTTAATAGAATGTAGTTTTGTTAAGGAATGAATTCATCACATTATGAAAATTAACTCCATAATTTTTGTCTGCTTTCCTCGTCTCCTGCCTTCAAACGGGCAGGAAGAGAGTTCACTCTGAGCATTGTTTTCAGCACCTTGGCGTGTTTGTTCCGTAGAACGCCATTAGCGGAGTGCCCTTTTGTCAGTTACATAAAATGCAGAAGAGAGTAGAGAACACAGTAGACTATATTGTCATATATTTCATTTATTTATTTCACTTTTCTTAAGTTAAAATCTCCTTGTCCCGTTCTTGTAGACCTAATCTTGTGTATCATCTCATGTGGTGAACTGAGTGTCTGGTGATTCGAAAAATAATAAACAGAATATTTTTGTAGTTGGAGCATAGAAAACTTGTTTGTAAATACAGGTTTTAATATTATTAGTGCACCGTAGAAATAAAGTAACACCCTATAGTCACTTTTATGCTCTGTTATTCTTTGTTTCTTTGTTTGGGATCATGGCGGGGACAAAAGACGATTGCCACTAGCACAGCAAGCTTCTGAGCTAACTAGTTAGCTTCTTGATTTTACATATTCTAACCCTAATAGAGTGTTTCAAATGGAGTTAGGAAGAAGGAAAAAGAAGGCCAAAACTTACCACTTCCACACGGAGTGAGAGGAGAACCTTTTTTTCAACTTGATCTCAGCCACGGCATGTCAGCTCAGCTGTGCTCCGTAGCCAGTCTCCATCTAGTATGAAAGAGAATGTAATCTAGCGTCATGCCTCATAACATTACTGATGCCAGTGGAGCACAATACTACATACTGTATAACGTGTCTTTCAATATGCTTCGAAAACCGCGATGCAGTGAGGGAGCAATATTCGACCACAATATAGCGAGGGACGATCGTATACATATTTCCAGCTCCAAATTGTATAAAGTGAATTTTATCTTTTAGAGGGGACTTTGTATTGAGTTTTGGATTCCTACAGATAACAAAAACCTGCGCAGAAAACGTTCTAGACTTTCCAGACTCTGCGTCTTTTCCAGCAGTATTGCCTTGGGTTTTCTTCTTCCCGCCCAAACTGTCTGTGATTTGCATGTAACACTCCCTGTATGCACACACTATAATGCTACACACACACACACACATTACTTACACAAAATAAACACAGTTAGGATGCTGATAAATTGTGACGTTGAAAAGGCGTTAGACTCAAGCAACAGCTTTGTATTGCTAAACAAAATTATCTTTCCCTCACACCAGAACAAACATTTCCTGGGAGCCATTGCTCATTTTACAGGTTTAAAGTCAAAATATTAAAACAATAAGTTTAGCGATTTTAATGACATAAGGAAACATTTAAATTTTACTAGGAGAGGAATTATTAAAGAAAGAAAGTTGAAATATTTTGGGGGGAGGGGGAGCGAACACTGAAGTTCATACTAATAGTATGGTTTTTCACAAATGCATTTTTTTCCCCGAAATATATAATACGTACACACATACATGCAATAACGCATTCTTATAGAAAGCCAGTATCAAAGTGGCCCTTGCATGCTTCCATTTTTCAGCGCGTGGTCCTCTGGGGAAAAAGTTTGGGCATTCATATTAGGTGAATACAATATTGCCGTGTGTGTTGCTACTACACAGTCAATGTTTGCTTACCCGCTATAAAAGGACATCCCATTGACTAAACCATATGAATCGCAGACGTAACAAAATGCCGATCTTTTGTTGCTATGACAACCCGCAGCATAATGATATACAGTGCAGCAGCTGAGACTTGGGGTTGATCTGCAGGCGGGGATTCGCAATGCACCACTTCAAGACCTCCACCGCCTCGCGTACACACAAACAAGCTGAATGTGTGCAAGCGGCGGTTTTGTCATCACGGGCCCTCCGCTCAGCTACGAAAATTGCACGGCACCCAGGTGTGCCAAGGTGTGCCCCCTCCCACACCGCACTTGTCTGCGCACTTGTCATACAGACGCTGACATCTTCCTGATCTTGCTTGAGGTCCTTTTAATGAGTCAAGTGATGTCGAACATCAGTCACAACTGCTGGCGCTTTCATTTTTGCACCTTCAGGATACCCGCACGATTTGACGCCTTTATTTCGGCAGGCTTTATTTAGTTTGTTCCACGTGGGAATCCATTTTTCCTATTCAACGTCACGGCTAAAATTTGTTTTTTTCCCATGTTTCTGACTAACTTACTACTTTGGTGTCATTTTTTAAATACAGAATAAGAGCAACAATTATAGTAAATTTAAAAAAATGTTTTCATTAGTTATGACGAAAACCAAAGTTATTTGTAATTTTTTTTTAATTCTCCAAAAGGTTGTTTTCCGCAGAAAACTAATTTCATTCACCTGAAGTCATTAGTAATTTAGAAATACATAGTACACATGGCTACTCCAAAATTGGAGGAAAACGTTAACATTTAACAACATGAGTTGTTAACAACATGAGTTAATAGCTAAATAATGCACGGGACACCTTTTCCACTTAGCACGCTTACACGGTTTTATAGTCATCGCTGTGACCATGTAGCAACATGCACATTCATGATAACATGCGTACAGTATTTTGATCATTTTAAGCATGACCGGGCGCAATGATTTCACATAGCTGCACAGAAACGAACGCTACACCTTTTCCAAACTCAAAGGCAAAGAAGCAGTGACTGTAGCTCCAATATGTGGCATCGCCTTTTGGTAGTGGCCCGAGGCGTTGTGAGCTAGCGTGTGGTGAGGTGTCACTACGCCGGGTACGTAGTTCTTTGGCGTAACAATGCAAGAGGCTGGGTGTCTCAGCCAGCCGACTGAGGGGTGATTCATAATGAAACTGTGGGTGTTTGTGGGAGATAATGAAAACAATTTGATCAAGTACAAATATGTTGCACTGGAAAATATTCCATTCCTAACAGAAAGGTTTGAGGTAGTGACGTTAATGCTGCATTCACGACTGCTGGGAAATCAGGAACTTTGAACATGAAGTGGCGTACCTTGCAAAAGCTGAAATCTTAAGCAAACTTCAATAGAATTTTTCTTACTTGATACTTGAACTCTACATGCACTTGCCGGCTCACTTATGTAATAATAATATACTGTATAATAATCAGTTAGACAAGTCAGTATCATTGTTTCAAAGTTCTATTAAACTCTTTGTCAATAAAGCTACAGATGTGTCTCGTTTGCTTTCTAATATTCCACCACATGTGCACTAAAATGTATTATTACTTCTTTTACCACCCTCAGACCAAAGTCCTACTAAGAACCATGTTTAAAGTCAGTGGCACTGAAAATACCGGTGCTGAAAACACATTTTTACTGGTTTCAGGCTTGTCGTTTTTTTTCAGGTATTCAGTCGTTGCTTAGATTTCATCTTTTGCAGTCGGGGTGACGTGTAAGCTAAAAACATGGCGGACGACATCGATAAAGTGGTATGGATTTTGTTTGTGGTTTCACTGCCCGCATCCTTTGGATCTACATTTCTGTACAGCACTTTGCATGCAGTGTAGTTTGTCGTACTAATAAATATATAAATATCACAATTATATTGCCTGTCTCCCAAATCCCCCACTGGCGCATTAGAAACTAGTAATAGCGTTAATAACAGTTTCATTACTGGGCCTTCCAAAGAGCAAGGCATTGAGTGGTTCTGATGGGTGCTGGCATGGCCGCTTGGACTAATTGCTCATCAATATGGCTTCTCCCTGAAGTGCAACCCTGACAGCTCGCCACCATCCTGCATGCTGAACTTGTTAATTGCACGTCCGGTTGACGGTTAAACATCACCGCACTTGGCCGTAGGAGCTGAGGTGACAGGATACGGCCGAGGGCGTCCGGGCGAGACATTTACATACAAATGCAGAAGCTCTCGAATCATCTCGTACAGTTGCATTCGCTATTTGTTTGGTCTTTGTTGGCCGCTGCTGCTAATGATGCTTGGAAGTCCTTCCACATGAGCCGCATCTCTAATTTCCTTTGAGGCCAGGATTAATCCGCGGGGCTGTCCACGGGGGGCAATAACCTGAAAGCGCAAAGCTCGCCTGATTGACAAGTCGGTAGGAGATGTACTTGTGACCAAACAGGGAAAGCGCTGCTCATAACAATTTGCTGCAAATGACAGGATGGACTGGATAATGAGACCATCAGTAGTTTGATCACAGGAGCTTTTGGTTTATATGTACTTCAGTCAGATTGGTTACACGAGTGCTGCAATTGATATTGGCTACAAGTGCTTCAAAAGTGCATCATAATTTGACTTTTTTTTTTTAGTTTGTGATAAGCAGGAGCGGTTAGACTTTTTGTAGACACTCACTTACACACACACACACACACACACACACACACACACACACACACTTCAATCAGAAACCAAATTGGCCACACGAGTGCTACAAATCTGCACCATAATATAACTCAATGATTTTTTCGATTTGTAAGAGCAGGAACTGTTAATTGCCTGTTCACACACACAGTCAGTACCAAAATTGCTTTACACGAGTGCTAAATTGGCTACATGAGTGCTACAAATCTGCAACCAAAAAATGACTCTATTTTTTTAGGGGTTGCAACAAGCAGGAGATATTAGACTTCTTGTTGACACACACACACACATGCAAAATATTTCAATCGGAAACAAAATTGGTGGCAAGACTGATACAGCTGAAATTGGCTACACGAGTGCTACAAATCTGGACTATAATATAACTCAATGATTTTTTTCGATTTCTAAGAGCAGGAACTATTAATTGCCTGTTCACGCACACACGCACACACACAATATACTTCAGTCAGTGCCAAAATTGCTTTACACGAGTGCTACAGTTGAAATTGACTACATGAGTGCTCCAAATCTGCATCAAAAAATGACTTTTTTTTTTTTTGCAGGTTGCCAAAAACAGGAAATATTAGACTTCTTGTTGACACACACACATGCAAAATATTTCAGGAAACAAAATTGTTTACACGAGTGCTACAAATCGGCACGATGATATAACTCATTGATTTCTAAGAGCGGGAACTAATAATTGCCTCTTCACACACACAAGATAACTTATGTCAGTACCAAAATTGGCTACACCAGTGCTACAAATCTGCATCATAATATGGCTCTTTGATGATTTCTTCTAGGTTTGCTGCAAGCAGGAGGATCACTGATGTCTCACGCCGTTCGTCATAAGGAGGGGCCGTGAGATTGCTAGTAAAGACACACACACAAACACAAGATACACTTTAGTCACAACAAAATTGGCTTCTCGAGTGCTGCAACTGAAATTGGCCGGACGAGTGGCAAAAATCTGCATCATGACTTGACTCCGTTGGTCTTAGACTTTGCCACAAGCAGCGAGTGTTGTTTCGACATTCCCGCCCTTCCCTTTGGTTTATATGGATTTTTTTATTTGACTACCCGGCGCTAAGGAGGAACGTAGCTAACACCCAAGCCAAAGGTTTGTTAGCCCTGAGCGGTTGTTCAATAATTCCCACATCTCCTCGCGACGCTGCGTAGTTCAATGTCACCGAAGTTGACAATCTGGCAGTCAATCTGTTTTGTTTTGTTGGGTTTTTTTCCCTACTCAGCCTGTTTCCTCGTGCTCTTGTTACCACGGAAACACCCATACGGAACAACACACGAGGTATTCCTGAATTAAAAGTAATCAATTGTTTTCCTTTCATCTCAGAGAAAGACATCCAATGGAGAGAAAAGAACCGCTTGGATTAAGTCGACAATGTGCTGAGTGGGTTGGGTGTACTGTATAGACAGTTATTAGCAGGAGTGTTGGTGTTTTGTATGCGACATGCGGACGCGGCAGATTTGTCGGCTTAGCTCGCCGAGCGCTGTGAATGAACGTCAAGTACCATCGGAAGGATTGCAGGCGTGCAAATCTCCGAGGCGTTTAAAGAATGGTTTTGTTTGTCTTCTGCCATAAAATGCCATAAAACACAATCTCAGCACATTAAAGTGGTCATATTACGACAAAAAGAGTCATTCTTTCGAGAGTGGGATTCCTAGTGCGTTCTTGGAGTCGGCATTTTACAAGAATGCAATCAAATACAAGAAGAAACAGCTCGTGGTAATTAAAAACAAGTTTCAATATGTGACTTCGACGTGGTGAATAATGTTGCAATATCCCAAGCACTTTAAAGTAAAGCAAGTGTTCGGTCTTCCCTCGTTTAGTGCAGTTAATTCCTTCCAGACTCGACCGCCATGAGTGACTTTGCGCCAACTTATTCATAAATCAAATATTTTTGTAATCAGAGATAAGAAAACAACCTTCTGCATACATTTTCTAAATACTGCTAGAGCCCCCTTCACATAATATAACAACCCCATAGTCACCTTTACACTCATATTCCTCAATATAGTAGAAATAATCAGAGAGTGACTTAAGCTTAAGACTGAAGCTCGAATGTGTTTCAAAAATGATCAAGTAATAAAAAAAGTGACATCGTGGATTCAGAGTTGCGTTTTATTTGGAGTACAGCCACAACAGTAGCTTGCGTTATTGTTGTGATTGTGATGATGACGCCTATTATTGTTATTATTGTGCCCTGCAATAGCAACTAAGTCTGGCGCGCGGGTTAAACTACTGCCACCTCGTGGCCCGTGTAGACTACACTCCATCAGCATCTTTGAATCCCTTTGACTACTGATAGGCCGTCAACCACAAAACAGTGCTCATTGGGTGATGAATTTTTGAGAAACGGAGAGAGTGATGGCGCATTGTTCAAACAGCAAAGAGGCTGGGTCATAATATTGCGTGGGAAAAAAATATTTTCTCGTCAAGACTTGGCGTATTGCACGTTACAGCGTTTTGATTGGAATTTTCACCGTTGTCCTTGGTAGCGCAGTCAACCGCTATTGCATAACCCCAGCAACACACGCACAAAAAAGCACTGAGTAATAATAGCAAGCCGTCATTAGAGCGACGTTACATAATCCGCATGTACCTGTACTCATAATTGCCCCCGGGTAAATCGGTACATCATTCTATGCGTTGTACAATACAGCATAACAGGTGTGTGAGCTCCAGTCCCTTGAAGGCATCTTCATATGCCCAATATTTTCCTTCATTTCATCATTTTTATGCTTGAAGATGCTCAATTTATATGTCACATTTGCTCATGTATGCAAATGCTTTGGCTTCTATGGAATCCTTGAATATGAATCATGTGCTGCCGCAATACAAGGACCTGCCCACAGCGAAAGCTTCTGCCGGGGTCACATGATTCCTGCTTGCAGTGACTATGCAGGAGCTATGTTTCAATGGAGCTCTCAGCGCGGGTAACCGGACGCAGGTCGGGGACAGGAAGTAACGTCACTATGCACACGCTTTGACGAACGTCTTACACGATGGAGTCCCTACCGAAGCGGATAACAGCTGTGGGCGGGTCCTTGGCTTGGTAAATTCATTCGTTTTCTATGCCGCTTGTCCTCATTAGGGTTGCGGGTACGCTGGAGCCTATCCCAGCTGACTTCTACCCCAGCCGGGTACACCCTGGACTGGTCGCAGTCAATCGCAGGGCAGACAAACAAACATTCACACTCTAATGGACAATTTAGAGCGGCCAATGAAGCTAACATGCATGTTTTTGGAATGTGGGAGGAAACCGGAGTACCCGGAGAAAACCCACACACGCACGGGGAGAACATGCAAACTCCACACAGAGATGCCCAACGGAGATTCGAACCCTGGACCTCCTGACTGCGAGGCCAACGTGCTACCCATTCATCCACCGTGCGGCGGCTTGGTAAATCCATTGAGAAAAAGCAAATGGAAAAGACAGAGACAAAATAAGAAACTCAACTCAAATTAAGACAAAATGTAAAAATAATGCTGTATGATCACATTTGTATATTTTTGTATTATTGTCTTTTTATTTCCACATGCGTTGCCTTTTCATTTCGTCAGCCCTGTGATTCCTTACTATTCAACCACAAAGCAGCATGATTTATTTATATACTCTTGAAAAATCGTGATAGAGTGAAATCCGAAAATGTCGTTTTATTTGGGGTAAACACTATACAGTGGAACCTCAAGATGGTACTTAATTCGTTCTGGAGGGGCTTTGTGTCTTGGAAGTTTTGTATTATGAGACAGATTTACTATAGAAATGGCGTAATTCTTTCCAACCAGTCGTATGAAGTGTAAATATTGTACCCACCCGAAATCAATGACAACATAATAATTTCAATGTGCATGAATGTTAAAAAAAACTGAAAGCTTGTATGGCGGTGCAGTACATTCAAAATGTTGGGTGGCACTTTCCACTTTCATTTTCCTATTTTGAATATTTTTTTGTTAAATGGGACGGAAATATCTTCGAAGCCCAGTTGGTATTATGACTTTGTTATCTAATGAGGTTTTTTGTAAGTCGAGGTTCCACTCTACAGTGCTTGTAACTCACAAAGACTTTCAAATTGGGACTTGACTTGAGACATGACTGAGACTTGCACATCTTCACTTGAGACTTGACTTTGGGACTTGCAAAAGCACTGACTTTGTAATGTAGGCTCGTATGTTTCCATAGCAACAGTTTTGTGAGCATGGGGCTGAAGATGCATAATTAGAATCACAGCAATGTGTTGTTTTGTCTCACTAAAGCTCACTCCCCCTGAGAATGCCGCTTTGCCAGCGCTGACAGTGCAAGGTATGCCCCCCCCCCCCCATATGTGCCACTGCCAAGCACTGCAGCGTCTCCTTCCCTCTTCCCCCTCGTCCCCGGTCTTCCTTTCCTCCTCTTCTCCTGTGGGCAAGTGCAAGACGCTTCCTCGTTGGTGAGGTGAGGTGAGGATGGGGGCGAGCGGGTGTGTGCGTGTGACGGACGGCGAGGGCGGGTTGCGTTGCGGATAGGAATCACGGCCAGATAGCGACGGCTTGGGAGTGTATCGTCACCTTCATCATCAGCATCCTCCTCCTCCAGGTGGGTTCTTGTTTATGTAGCAGGCTGATGCTGCACGGTGTGTGTGTCGTTTGCATATAAAGAGGCGGCAGAGATTTTTGGAGGCGATATCTAAAGTTTGGCTGAGAGATGGTGACGCGCGCCATGATTATCCCTCCATCCGCATTCTTGTCTCATTTCCAAACCTTCCTGGATGTCTTTTTTCCTCTGTCCCGCCAGGGACCCTCTGTGCATGTGTAGATGACCACTTGAAGCATAAAGCCAGCTGCAGGGTGTCATATCATGTTATAAAATATGAGTCGGATTTTCTATGCCTTGTTGTGGAGGAGCCACTCTGACAGACTGAAGTCAGAAAATTCCTCCACGGCACCCTGTTGATGATAAAACCTGACTTTAGCATTCAAATGCTAATTCTTTTATTCGGGTTTGGGCGTGATTTTGGGCCTGCCGCGGGTTCATTCAACTTTAACGATGCCGTTTGAGTCACTGCAGGTTGGCGTTTAATCAAAGCGCGACATTGAAATGAGATCTTGCTGCAGTCTCTTTGTTGTTCTGGTGTTATACTCTGTGGTGGAGTTGTTGTGCAGAAACAGCACCTCAAAGCATCGCCTTTGCTCAGTGGATTTTAATCAGTCCCGTGACCGAATGTGCAGCACCTTTCAGGAATGTGTGCTGTTATTTTTCTTAGCCAAACTGCGTAAAGGTTTAAAAATATTGGAAATCTCGCGCAAGGGAATTAAAGTTGGGATTCTTGGAGAACAGTGATTGAAGGTCGGAGTGATTTTACAAGAATAAGTCATCGTTGACATTATTATTATTACCCCTTTAGAGTCAGTCTATTAGCTCAGCGCATTTTCAGTCTCATAGAAGACCTTCTTGTTACACACTCACATAGCACAACTAGAGTTGCGTATCGCTCACAAATAACCCATGGAAAGTACAGAGACACATTATGACCAACATGTTTTTAATTTACAAGAAGTAAGTTCATTCATTCATTTTCTGTACCGCTTATCCTCATTAGGGTCACGGGGATGCTGGAGCCTATCCCAGCTGGCTTTGGGCGAGAGGCGGGGTACACCCTGGACTGGTCGCCAGTCAATCGCAGGGCACATATAGACAAACAAACATTCTCACTCACATTCATACCGATGGACAATTTAGAGTAGCCAATTAAGCTAACATGCATGTTTTTGGAATGTGGGAGGAAACCAGAGTACCCGGAGAAAACCCACACACGCACGGGGAGAACATGCAAACTCCACACAGAGATGCCCAACGGAGATTTGAACCCAGTTCTCCCAGTATGCAAAAATTTGATAACGAGTAAATGATGTTAAGTCCTTATCAAATTGGTTCTGATGTCATCCCGTATGGAAAACATTAAATGGATTTCGTAGGTGCGGGGATGAGAATCAGCACCTCCAAGTCCGAGTGCTTGGTCCTCACCCGGAAAAGGGTGGAGTGCCATCTCCGGGTCTGGGATGAGTTGAAGGATTTAAAGTATGTCGGGGTCCTGCGTGTCTGATGTCAATCTTCATCTTCTTCTCTGACTGGCGCTGTCAATGCTGACGGACTGTACGGTAAATTAAAGGATGCCAATCAAAGAGATTGTAAGAGACCACCGTCGGGATGGTCCCCTGTAGGAAGATTGACAGATAAACCCCTTAAGAGCCATGCAGATATAGCGAGCTGCTTTTCAAGTGGAAGTAAAGACATGAAAATTGCTCTTATTCCTTCCAAAGAGCAAGTGACCCTGCGTGCTTTGTATGGGACAATGAAGCCATGTTTGCTATGGAGCTGCATCATCTTGTTGAATACAGTAGCACACTTTTATTTTAAACATGCAATTCAAGCAGGGATAAGCCGAAAGGAAAAGAAGAAGAAGAAGAAGTACCGGAAGACCTGGCCGTTAAATGACAAATGTGGCGCCCCCTTAGGGTATGGGTATGAGGCAAATTGCATCTCGAGTACTCTAAATTTGTACATGTTGGCAGGTCTGCACTAACAGCGGACTGCGCCTTCCTATTTAAGAGGTTTTCTTTTTCTACTTAAACAGAAAAGCAGCCTGCCACCATACTGGTTGTTTAAAATTATGTTTTTACATTTTTTATGATTATTTTCTGGAGAGTAACTCATCATCCTTGCCATCAATGGCTGCCTTTCCTTTTCACTTGAGTACGTCCAATCAGCCGACGTGGTTGTGGACACCGCATACTTCAATCTGTCAGGATTGATCAGCATTCATAACATGACTTCAGAGCCGTGAATGTTGCATCATGCTTGTAGTCGTACTGAGCGCTGTTTCTGTTATTTCTCCACACGACAATGGTTTACATATTGGGGGAAAAATACTCTTATGAGTATTCTTAATGTTGTTGGAGTCGGGCTGCATCATGTTTGCAGGAATGCATGAAAAAGACCTTTTTTTTACCTCGGCTGAATGCAACTGTGAGTCACAGAGTGCTCCGGTGAGGGAAACTGGGCTTGAAATATGGTGTTATTCTGCCGTGAAAGGAAGATTTTTATCCTCGAAAAAATGTCAGACAGAAGCGAGCGTTATTATTTTTGTAAAGGCAGAATTTTATTTATTTATTGGTCATTTCTAAATAGGCAACCGACTCCTCAGTTCACTATGGCACCTTCTTCATCTCTATTAGCAGGGGTCACTGGCGGTGGATAGTCTGGGTGGGGCTGGGAGTCTCGGCGTATCTCATATGGTATCATTTGCGATACTTGGCTCATGATAACGATAATATCTTGATATGATGATAGGGTGACAGGGAAAAAAATCAAAGTTTGAAGTTGCTTCATTCAGCTGGGGTAGGCTCCAGCTTACCCGTGACCCTAATGATGACAAGCAGTGTAGAAAACAGATGGAATTTTTACAAGCAGCAATGATGCAAAAAGTGTAAACAGGATTTTAGATTAGGTGTCTGACAAACAGTGACACTGTAGTCAAAACACCCCCCAATGGCAAGGCTCCGGGGTGCAGGATTTTTGCCCTGAGGTCCTCAAGGCTCTGGATCTTGTTTTGGCTGACTTGGCTGTTTTGGTCTCTTCAACATTGCGTGGAAGTCGGGAACAGTACCTTTGGACTGGCAGGCCGGGGGTATTGGTCCCCCCTTTTTAAGAAGGGTGACTCCTCATCCTCCCTGGGAAAGTCTATTCCAGGGTGCTGGAGAGAAGGGTCCAACCATTAGGGCTCGTGTTCACGAGTGCGGGATTGTTGGAGCGTGAGGTCAACAGATGGATCGGCGCAGCGTCTGCGGTAGAGAGAGCTGAGCCGAAAGGCAATCTCTCAATTTATCGATGGATCTACGTTCCCAGCCTCACTTATGGTCATGAGCGTCGGGTCGTGACCGAAGGAACAAGATTGCGAGTGCAAGCAGGGGAAATGAGTTTCCTCCGTAGGCTGCTTGGACTCACCATAAGAGAGTGAGGTGCTAAACCATCCGGCAGGATCTCAGATGAAAGCCCCCGCTCTTTCACATCGAAAGGCGCCAGTTGAGGTGGCTCGTGCATCTTGCCCAGATGTCTCCGAGGTGAGGTGTTCCGAGAAGGCCCTGGGACAGACCTGTAGACACGCTGGAGGGATTACGTCCCACAGATGGCCTGGGAACGCCTCGGGGTACCCTCAGTGGAGCTGGACAAGGTGGCCAGGGACCGGGAAGTCTGGATTTCATTACGGAGACTGCTGGCCCCACGACCCGGATAAGTGGAGGACAATGGAATGGAATGCTAACCAGAAAGTGAAAAGAATATCGGATTTGGAACACGTTAAAAAACGTGATGTACTTGAACGTACCTTTGTCTGAAATAAAAGTTTTACTGTCGTTGCAGACGTTCCACAAAAATGGACGTGGAGCCGAGCGTGCAAGCCAACGCCTCAGACAGCTACCAGCTGAACCCCACCGGCATCATCGTGTCGGTGGTCTTCTCCCTCATCTTCCTGCTGGGCACGGTGGGCAACAGCCTGGTGCTGGCCGTGCTGCTGCGGAGCGGCCAGGTGGGCTACAACACCACCAACCTGTTCATCCTCAACCTGAGCATGGCCGACTTCTTCTTCATCATCTTCTGCGTGCCCTTCCAAGCCACCATCTACTCGCTGGAGGGCTGGGTCTTTGGCTCCTTCATGTGCAAGGCCGTGCACTTCTTCATCAACCTCACCATGTACGCCAGCAGCTTCACGCTCGCCGCCGTCTCCGTGGACAGGTACGCGCACACACAGGAGGCGACACACCCTTTGGTCGAGTCCACCCACGGTCATGCAAAATGATTGTTGGATCGATACATAACTCATTATTAATCTCCCAAAAAAAACACGTTCTCAGCGGTGCCCCCCCAAAAAGTCATAATAAATGTTAATACTGTACATTTTTGTATACATTTGAATTGCTACGCTGTGCTAAATATAGCCACAAGCAGCTTTTGGTGCCTGCTTTTCTCCCTCATCTGCCCGGCAACATCAAAAGCTCCGCACTGGTGACACACGCATCTTTGATCTCCAAAGATTTCTGATGTCCTGCAATCCAAGCTGGAGCAATGCTCCGAGGATGTTCCTGGCCATCATTATTTTACGACGCTGTGAGAGGGCGATGAGTCACATCTGACTGGCACAGTTTTACAATTAAGATGCGATAAAAGTCATCATAATTGAGTTTACACATCGTTATGCACGCCTCCGTGAAAACAAATGTAGACGTGGTTTTCATTGTGTTGCGTTCTGCTCACTGCGCCATTGATTTTATTCCATGTGCGCGTAACAAGAATAACTTTCAGTATTTAGCCCCATTCGTGTACAATAGCTGGTTTATTTCTGTTGTTTAAATGTTGCATTTTAATTCATTTTATTGTATTTACCGCACCATTGAGTTTATTGTATTCCTTTTTTATCTTTGCATTGTACCTAGTTTGTCACTTGTTTAATGAAGGCAGCAGTTATTTTTGTCATGCGCCCCCGAGGGGACAGACATGTTTTCATGCCCCCCCCATTTGAAATACTATTGAGAAACCGATAATATGTATTTTTTTATCTGTACTGTACAAACTGAACTCCAAAGTGAAACCAGGAAAATGCAACAAAATGGAGAACTTTGAAGCATCCAAGCATATTCAAGAGAGAAATTAAAAAGTCTTAACATAGAGACGTTATTGCCGCAAGGTATGCTGGGTAGCCCGTGGTACTCTTTTTCCCAGCATTTGCTGTGTTTGTAACCTTTTATGCTTGAATGCTAAATACGTTGGAAGTGAGCAGAGAAGTAAAGGAGGAGTCAACCCACTCTTGATATCCAATGTGTTGTTGTTTATAGTTATTTATAGTAGTTATTATTGTTGCTGGACTGCCCAGCATGCCTTGCGGGCATTTGGAAACAACAGTTTTAACTTACATACTATGTTTAGCGGTTAGTTGTTGTTTATGTGATGGGTTGTTTTTGTTTCATTGCACCGTGAGCAAATACGGCCTTCTGTTTGATGACCACCTAATTTTTTAACCCAGTGTGCCCCGCAAGTCATAAAGTTTGCCCAGTCCTGGCGTAGTCCTCACCCCTACACCACTTTGTGTGTCAGGGTGACCCTGGCACTTCATTTGAGATGGTGTCGTTTTATTGAATTAAATGCCATACTCTGTATTTGTATTGTGTATTCCTATTGTGCTGAATTTGGCGTGCAGGTACTTGGCCATTCGCTACCCGCTGCGTTCCAGAGAGCTGAGGACGCCGTGCAACGCGGTGCTGGCCATGGTGGTCATCTGGGGCCTGTCCCTGGTGTTCGCCGGCCCTTACCTCAGCTACTATGACCTGGTGGACTACGCCAACAGCACGGTGTGCATCCCCGGCTGGGAGGAGCGCGACCGCAAGGTGCTGGACACGTGCACCTTCCTGTTCGGTTACGTCATCCCGGTGCTGATCGTCAGCCTCTCGTACACGCGCACCATCAAGTACCTGTGGACGGCCGTGGACCCCCTGGACGGCATGTCTGAGTCCAAGAGGGCTAAGCGCAAAGTGACCAAAATGATCATTATCGTGACGGCGCTCTTCTGTATCTGCTGGCTGCCCTACCACGTGGTCATCCTGTGCTACCTGTACGGAGACTTCCCCTTTAACCAGGTGACCTACGCCTTCAGGCTGCTGTCGCATTGCATGGCCTACGCCAACTCCTGCGTCAACCCCATCGTCTATGCCCTCGTCTCCAAGCACTTCCGCAAGGGCTTCAAAAAGGTCTTCAGCTGCATCCTCAGCAAGAACGGCCGCAACAAGGTGCATGTGGTGCACGTGGCCAACACCGTGCCGGGGTTTGAGGCGGCGTCCACAGAGGTGTCGCAGATGAACGAGGAGAACGCGCGGCAGAACGAGTGCGAGATGACCAATCGACGACTGGCCCAGCCCAGGGAGGCCACGGTGACACTCAACTCGCCCTTTCAGCACCCCACCTGACCAGGTTACCAAAGCAGGGGACGTTTGTCGTCTTATTAAAACATATGCTGTCTTTTCATCTCCAGCTGCGCCCCTGGATTCCATCCCGAGCTAAGTGTTTGCCTTACACAGGAAAGGCTGGTCGCCCACATGTCAGCATATATGGGCCATAATGTTATGGATTCATGCACGGCCATGCACAGCACACAGAGCGCCTCCAAGGCATCGTGACAAATCAATGAAGATAAAGTCAGCACATGCTTGTTTTTATTGTTCCTGTGTGTGTGTGAGGGACATCATTGGCTCCTGGAGAAACCTCTTAATGGAATACTCTGGAACCTCCAAGGTGGATGACACTTTTTCTGCATTAGAAATTATTGACTTTTCTATTTTTCCCTTCATTAGACTATTATTTGTATTTTTGCATTTGTTTTATGCCGTTCTTTTTTATTATTTGATTTCATACAACCCACCTTTGACTTGCTTCTGTACCATGTCGCTAATTTTCTTAGTTTTTTTAATCACAGTTTTATTTAATTTGAGAAAATAAAAGACAAGACAGTGTGTCTTATTTTTGTTTGAGATTTTTCCCTGTTTAATTTTTACTCTTTTTTAGTATTTTATACAAGGCACCTTTTTTCCCATTTTTTCTTCATTAACAGTATATATGTTTTTATCTGTTATGTATATTTATATTACATTTATATTTTTGCACCTTATAAAAATACCTTACTAGAGCATACCTTAGCCTGTGATTTTTGTTTGATTTTCCTGTAACTAAACATATTTCACCAAAATATAAACTGTAAGTAACCTATTTATTTATTTATTATTGCGTTACAAGATTTTTACCATCTGGCTTTATTTATTTGCTCATTGAACACAACACAAGTAACTCACCTTTTGACTTCACCTTTTTGCCTTACCCATCGCCTGCACTTTTAATGCACCCTTTGCATCATTACTGCAGTTTTGTAGAATTTTGTACAAAAAACCCAATGACAAATCTTAGAGTACCATCATAGATACAGACATACAGTCGTCCCTCGCTATACCGGCGTTCCAACATCGCTCCCTTACTCTATTGCGGTTTTTAAAAAATGTATTCATTAATAAATGATCGCTGTTTTCTGGTCTGGTCCCCCCCCCAACCCACGACCTTCAGGGGCAAGCATAAGGGTCCGGTGCAATGCGTTTTGGGCAGTGGTCGAGGGCAGGTGTCCGGGCAACCTGGTCTTCGGCAACCAAATCTGATTCTTGGGACATGGAATGTCACTTCTCTGGTGGGGAAGGAGCCCGAGCTTGTGGAAGAGGCGGAGACATTCCGACTAGATATAGTCGGACTCACCTCAATCCACAGTTTGGGCTCTGGAACCAAATTCCTTGAGAAGGGCTTGACCTTGTTCTTCTCTGGAGTTGCTGCAGGGGGGAGGCGGCGAGCTGGGGTGGGCTTATTATTAGCCCCCCCGGCTTGGTGCCTCTGTGCTGGAGTCATCCCCAGTGAACGAGAGGGTCAATTCCCTACGCCTTAGGGCCGGGGAAAGGGTCTTGACTGTGGTTTGGGCGTACGCGCCGAGCGGCAGTTCAGAGTACTCAGCCTTCTTAGAGTCTATCAGAGGGGTTCTGGAGAGCACCCCGGCTGGTGACTCCATAGTTCTACTGGGAGACTTCAACGCCCATGTGGGCAAAGACAGTGTGACTTGGAGGGGCGTGGTTGGGAGGAACGGCCTCCCTGATCTGAACCCGTGTGGTGTGTTGTTGCTGGACTTCTGTGTGAATCACAGTTTGTCCATAACAAACACCATGTTCCAACATAAAGATGTCCATAAGTGCACTTGGCACCAGGACACCCTAGGTTGCAGGACTATGATCGACTTTGTGGTCGTATCATCAGACCTGGGTCCGCATGTTCTAGCCACGCGGGTGAAGAGAGGGGCTGAGCTGTCAACTGACCACCACCTGGTGATGAGTTGGATTAGATGGCGGGGAAGGATGCCGGACAGACCTGGTAGACCCAAACGCGTAGTGAGGGTGTGCTGGGAACGTCTGGACTGTACCCTCNGAGTTTCCTCCGTAAGGTGGCTGGACTCACCCTAAGAGGGTGAGGGTGAGGAGCTCGGCCATCCGGGAGGAGCTCAGAGTAGAGCCGCTGCTCCTTCACATCGAGAGGAGCCAGTTGAGGTGGCTCGGGCATCTCGTCCGGATGCCTCCCGGGCGCTTCCCTGGTGAGGTGTTTCGGGCACGCCCAGTCGGGAGAAGGCCCCGGGGAAGACCTAGGACACGCTGGAGGGACTATGTCTCACATAATGAAAGAAGAAAATGAAATGGAATGTTTCCTGGTTGAATGTGGTCTATTATTAGTAACAAAATTATAATAAAAAAACTTGCACATTTAAATAAATTGTACTTATTCATTTTTCTAAAATAAGCCTTTAGAAGCATAACAATGTCTAAATGAAGTAAAATACAAATACGAGGCAGAAGAAGCATTCTAATTGCGATTGTAGCGCTGTATTCTACATTGGCCACTAGGTGTCAATGATACAGGCACTAGACTGGGTTCCTTGGGGACTGTTGTGATGACATTCCAAACCCTCTTGGCGACATATGTTCTCAAAACCCACCAGCGACAAATCTAGTGACTTTTTCTGGTGACGGCGTCAAGAGGATTTTCTGGTATTTGGGGACTTAAAAGTGAAAGCGCATATTGTTCTGCAGTTTGTGTTCTCACTGAGCAGCAGTACAAAGATCATAGTCCAACTCACATGCGTGTTTTGGGGAATGTGGGGGGAAGCCGGAGTACCCGTAGAAAACCCGTGCATGCACATGCGGATTGATAAAATATCAATACTTCTGATACCAGCTCCTCATGCTCCAAAATCAATTCTTAAACCCGATATTGTTACTTTGGATTTTTACATTTTATATGATTATGTCCTTTTTTTCCCCCAGTTGTCGTATATTAGCTTGGCTATATTGTAAATCACCCCGCTACCTCGATATGCCTCAGGGTTAAAAAAAAAAATAAAAATAAAAAATTACTTTAAATATTACATTATTTACATTCATTAAAATTCATTTTAACAATTTGCACGTCATATGCAAATTATCCGATGACGTCATCTAGCCACGACTAGGACAGCCAATAGCGACCCTTCTTATTGAGGAGTTGGTAAACAGTGCTTAGGGGAACACATTTACTGTGTACGAGTGAATTTCCCACCTAAATGGCTTATTTACTCTTATTTTGTCCACTATATTGGGTCATGTTAATGTAACGCCATTTTGTGGTCGCAAGGATGTATTGTAATGGGAAAACTACGCTGGAAGTACGCTGTACAGAAAAAAAGCCAAGGAACTGCTAACGTGTGAGTTTGTTGCATCTTGTTTTCTTTGATTATTATTTGTTGTGTCGGGTGATACAAATGTAAAGGTGACTATATGGGTGTAATTTCCTGTTTTGGGGTGCTCTAATAATGCTAAAAAATTCTATTTACGATTCCATCCTATCACCAAATTCACATATCGCGGTTGCGTTTGAACCTGTTACCCGCGATAAACGAGGGGTGACTGTCAAACCATGTAGCTTATTTGGCATATGTAATATAGCGCTTCACTTTTTTTGTAGAATTCCCGACTAAATGATAGTGTGTTTGGATTTTGTGTGTTGTGTGTCAAGAACGCCGATCAGGGGCCCGTTGCACAAAATAGGATTCCGACATCCAGGATAAATGACAACCAACCCAATACAAAAGCATCTAGTCTTAATTGGTCGGTACAAAGACCAATCCAGGATGAGCAGACACGGATTAATCAAACCAGATGAAACCAATCCTGGGTCATCTTTCTTAAACAGACCCCACAATCGATCACAGAGTCACCGATCAATATGGAATGGGCGGTGGAATAATTGTCCGTTTCCATTTATGGTGACTACTGAGATAAGGGATGATATAAAATAGATCACAGAATAAATCTCCATGGTAACTTTTGTTAGAACATATCCCACTTTTGTGCAACTGGGTGAGGGATAAATTGAGCCAGGATAACCAAGATATGCTGGATTATTCCTTTGTCCTAGTTCTGTGCAACAGGCCCCAGGTTATGGATTATTATGACCTGCAAACTTGAAAAATTGATGGAGTAGAACATGCCCCGTCTTGCTTTTCTTGCATTTTTGTTGTACATTGAACAGCATGTTTCTCTTTGGTGTTAAGTACTATTAGAATTCTCTGTTTACCTGAATGTGTTCCTGTATATTTTCCACACATTTAAAAAACTGTGAAATGACGGCCACTTAAAATGTAAAAAAAAAAAGAAAAAAGCTGGTATATATTTGTGTTCTGCAGTGTACAGTACGTGCTACCTCAAGGATGTGCTTTAGCCTCATGTTTGTGTGTTTGCGTGTGGCGGCACAGCCAATTTTTCCTCGCAAAGGATGAAAAGCGTTCTCCTTTCCTTTCGGGTTTACGTAAACTTGCTATTTTCCACGTACTTCCTGTTGAAGGGCCTGTTAATATATTGAAATAGAGAATTATACCAAAAGGAAATGATTAAAATATTTGGTGCTGTGAGTCTTTCTGTATTTATATTTGTGAGTGTAGTAAATAAAAATACGGCTTTGTTAGCATAAATGAGGATACCTTACCCTGGCATGCTTTCTTTTCTAGATATCTCAATATTTGCTGCTAGTTATTTCAATTTTTAAGTGTTATTTATGTAGTTAAAATGTATTCGGTATTTTATGTTATGACTTACTATNATAACAAGGGAGAAATGTTGTTGTGACTCGTCCACCCCCGGTCCTATTAATAAAATAAAAAATCCTAAAAATAAAAATAAATACATTTTAAGTATAGATTTTATTATGTACTTAATTTTTATATTTATTTTTATGCAAATTTGGGGGGGCCGGACCGGAGCAGGAGAGGATAGAAAAGAGGAGAAAAGAAAACAGAGGGGGAGAGGAGGTGGACAAAACAGAGACAACAACACCAGCAACAAAAATAACAAAACAACAGAGACAAATCAGACTACACATCACTGTCAACCTTGACAGTCATGACGTTGCTACGGAAACCAACAGCCATCACCGTGCATAGATTGACAGGTGGTTTTCAGGGTCCCTCTTCAGCTTGTGGGCTTGTGAGGTCATTATCAGCTCTGTGTTGAAAGGTTCTGACAGCGCCTGGCACACTTCAAACCGGATGAGACCCTCAAATAAATGACTACCTGCAGTGAGAGAAGCTATCTCTGAATAGAAGGGGAAGACCCTTCCTAAACGATTCAAGCATTTAGCTCAGGGGTGTCCAAACATTTCCCAGCAAGGCAAAAGGATGCAAGAGCCACTATTTTGTAAACATATATATAAAAGAAGTTATATATATTTTTAGAAAAAAACTACATCTCCGCTTTGTGATATATTATTAGAATATTAGCATTAGCATATTATTGGTATCAAATTTGGGTTTTTGCTCTTTTTTCTCATTTGAAGTTTACCAAATATTTCAACTTTCTTCTTAATCATCAGTTTTCTTCTTGTAATATTTTTACTTTATTCCCCATACATTACCTTTTTCCACAGCCTACTTTTCCAAAAATTAGACATATAACTTAAGACATTTTTAAAATATATTTCAGTTTAATGTTACTAAAAATGACATTTTTTCTCATGTTACGACTTTATTGTAAAATTGCAACTTTTTTCTTGTTAGACTACAACTTTTGGCCTAATATTTTGTCTTTATTCTCCTAAAATCACAGCTGTTTTCATTTTTGCTTTAAAAAAAATCCAACTATTTAAATTTTCCTCTCATAATTGTGACTCTATTCTCATAACATAACAATACTTTTTAAAGTCTTCTTCTTTTTTGTTGTGTTTTTATTTATTTATTTATTTATTTTTGTCTCGTCCAGGATCATAACAGCTGAATGGGAGTCAAGCTGCCTTTAAATGCTGAGCAAAATTTCTTTGTCAAGGGAGACTTCATAATCCAAATGAGTCTCCCTTGACATTTGACTGCGTTTATTATGAATATAATAAACCAGTACATACATACATGCACACACATACATACAGTGTGCATATATATGTATACACACATATACATACACATGTACTAATACTGAAAAACATCCAAGAAAAACAACGAGAAAAGAAACAGAACCTCTTGAACAATGACCATCCAGATGACACGTGCAACAAATCTACATTAAATCTACATTACTCTGCAGTGACAGGATAACTGCATCAGAGTGAAACAGAGAATGATGAGATGTTTGTGGTGAACACCGCCATGCATTCCAAACCACACTCCCTCCAAAAGCGAGTGTCCGACTAGGAAGACGCCGGGAACCCTGTTCCCCCACTCACACATGCCAACACACATACAACCACACACCTACATTTTCACATATGCACCTGGATGTGCCACCCCCCCCCCCCCAATGCAGCGAGCAGCACCACCGCGAGCTCCCTCGAGACACGGGGCCATACCCGGCCGCCGGGAATCCCACAGCCCTAAGCATGTTTTTATATTTTAGGGATGTCCGATAAAATCGAACTGCCGAACCGCCAATCAAAAGGTAATATCGGTAGATAGCATGGGCTGTGGACAAAATCATGGACTGTATCGCACTGGGTAACCAGCCCTTTTTGATTGTGCAAGGCACCACGACAATTCACCAAGATTTTAGATATCCAATATGGAAAAAGCCAATGTCAGACCTCTCTAATACTTTTTTTAATGCTACTAAATGACGTTATTTTCCCTCACTATTACATCTGGGTAAATTACTTTTTCTTGTTACATGGCAATTTTTTTCAGTATTTTGACTATTTTTGTAAAATGTTTGCAGTTTTTCCTCCCCGTCCTCTGGTTTAATTATATTTTTAGAACGTTCCGCAGGCCCGTAGGGGCACTTTGGACAGTCTTGACTTAGCCTCTTTAGTTTGTCCAGCAGCATTGTAGCAGCTAGACGGGGTGCTAAGCAGGATGGGTCCATCCTAACGAATGGGAAAGTCCTCACTCCGCTGTTGTTTTGCACTACCAAAGAGTGTCTCTACCTGAACCACACCCTCAAACTAGCGCTGTCCCATCTAGTCTCCATCCCGATGTGTTAATGAGACTCCGGACCGTAGTGTTGGTTTATTGCATGTATTTATTGTCCAGGTACCTTTTTCACTTAGTGTATGTTGCCAATCTGCTGACTGGGCTGCTGGTTGATGACATGTTCATGTTGCACATATTTACATACACACACTCTGAATGATGATTAATAATACAAATAATATTAAAGGCACTCTGATGGTCACGTTACATAGTTTACTGACTTTTGGGACTTTCAAAATAAAACATCTGGCAGCCTATTTTTAAACAAAAGTGTGTAAGTAACAAACATAGATGAATATATTATCATTATACTGGATCTAAGTACTGAAAACATTCTGTAAGCACATGTGTAATGCCTCAAGGTGTGCCTCTAATGTAATGCTTTTATTAGGACACGTCCTTCTGCAAATAAAGAGCCATACAAGTCATTCCAAAGAACAGAACCTTTTTCCTGGCAGTAATAAACACCGCGCTTCCAAAGTACAACAAATACTACCACTGAAAGGGCTTTGTTTTTGGTTAAAGCAACAATACGTAACAATTTCACCTGCTTCAAAAATAATGTCAGCGCCACACTGGCTTGTACAAAGATGGGGACTGTGGCTCCGTTGTTGCCACGGCAACCTTGGCCAAATATGATCTGGTGGCCCAGCCAGAACATACTATAGCATACCATTAGTTTTAGCAGCTAACGTTACATTGCAGTACACAATAATTCAAGTTAAATTTAGCATGTACATTCATTAGCTTAGCTTCTTTAGCCTCTTAAACGCTATGGTCATGGCTCAACTAAGCTTCACACCTACAGGCGGCACCTCAGAGCAAATATTTGACTCATGTTGCCTCAGCATCAGCTTATTTACAGGTCTGCCAGGCACCAAATTGAGGTTTTAGGCACCCAGTGTGATCAATTTCCTACGTAGATAAGGACTGCTGCTGGAAGACGCTTTCATTCAAATGCTGTGATAACATAAACATGACAGAAATAACAGGAAGCCCAACTTTATATGAAGAGTATTTGACAGCAGCTTGCATAGGTATTTAAATCTACATTGAAATGTTTGACTGCTCGCTCACACTTTTGCTAGGTTGTCATAAATAACCACTAATATAACACTAGGATTTAATTCGTTTTATATCCCAATTATGGTCTCGCTACAATAGACCCTGAACAGGAACGGCGCCACCACAAAGGCCAACATAAACATTAGAAAAGTGCTGCTAAAATGTCACCAAATAAATTACTCGAAAAAAAAGGAAAATAAATACAGTATAATACCTTTCAATAAAAAAAAAGCATAGTGATCGTCTTCATCGGGGGCTTTTCACTAGGATTGCAAATTAGCATTTTAAATAGTTAAATAGATAGAAAATGTAGTTATTTGTTACTACAAACTGTACACATCTGGTATCAATACATATATATATATATATAAATAAAGGTGTGGTTTACTTTAGAAAGGGCTATACAAAATATGCCATGCTTTTCTTCATCTTTCTTCGTCTTCATCAAACGATACCAAGCTACATGTCACTTCCTGTTCACCCTCAGATGACGTAACGATGCCTTCTTTCCTTCCTTTCCTCCTTTAATAGATTTTTTCTACTTTTCCGATAATCTTCTCCTCAAATATCGGCAAGGTGGCATTGTCTTCGCGCACCTCTTCAAACACCACCCCGCAATCAAACTCGTTGCTCTCCTTCTTGAAATAATACCTGCAGAAAAAAGATAAAAACGCCATTTTGGTGCCAGAAAATGTTGGAATGTGGATACTGAATAGCCAGAATGAGTTGAAAATGTTGATGCTGGAATGGTTTCTTGTGTGCGCACATGTTTAAATAATTAACCAAACTAAAATTAAATCAATTGATAAACTAAATGAGGGAATACATTACAATTAAATGAATACATTATATTAAATAAGGAAATTCATATTTATCTTTAAACTAAAATAAAATCATTTAAGAGTTACAATTAAAATCCAATACATTTCCAAGTATTTATCCCTTTTTTTACTTATACCAAACATGTCAGCTTCACTTGACAAAACAAAATTTAAAAAAATATTGTGAAGAAATGTATACAAATGACAAAAATCTCTGGCTCCACAATATTGTGGAGCAACACCTGTAAGTCTAATCACCTGTAGTTTCCTTTCTTGGTCAGGAGTTCTTTAAACTTGCCGAGCGTCACCAGCCGCCCTTTGACGGACGTCCTGTACGGTATCGGCTCCCCGCAAAAGTAATACGCCACAGTCATGTTGTCACATGCCTGCTTTTTCATGGTAGCTTTGTGCCTGTAAATGGAATAAAAATAGTATTTAGGAATATGACTATAAACATGCATTGTACGTTTCATTTATTTGTAATTATTCCTCAGCATGCAACAAAACAAAGATGAGAGCACATTCATGCAGCAAATAACACAACCCTGTCACTGAGCGCCATCTGCTGGTGAAACGGTGACATCCAGCCTCAAGTGCCACTTAGAAAAAATTGATGAAACACAATGAAGTCCTGTGACACACGCTCCTCGGCAATGACAAAGTACCGATGATGAGGTGAATTTGTGGAGGTGGACAGCACAGAACAGGACGTACTCGGGCTCGGAGAGCTCGCAGTCCGAAACGGCGGGCACCATGCTGAGCGGAGGGACCAGTGCAGGCCTGACCGTAGTGCGGCCCCGCTGGATGACCTCCATCACATACCTGAGAGAGCAAGCCACCGATGAACCTAAGCACCACCTTCACTCTGTTGGAAGGGAAAGAAACGCGGGGAAAAAAACTTGGAAGTCAGCTCACCTCTGCTTGGGCTGCAAAACGCCAGACTTTATTTTTTCCTCCTCCAATCGCCGGCAGACTTCCTCCAGCTGGATGAGGGGGCTCGGGGCCGGGTTGGGGGGCATGGTGGGATCCTGGATGAAAGGATGTGACGGCTGCACGTCGGCCCATGCTGAGCTGGGATGGGATCCTTTGTGGCCGGGAGATTTCTTCGAGCTCATGGTGCTGTTGAAGTATAGAAGTACCATTATGACTCGTGTGCGCCCATCACTTCACGTTTGTGAATATGAGGGGAGCCAATGTACTCCCAAAAAGTTCTAGAAAAACTAACTATGGGAAGAGTAGGCGTTTCTCCTCACCCATATGGGCTCCTCTTGTGTCGGACCATCTCCTTCTGCCCCTCCATCAGCCACAAGAGGATCTTCTGGTTCTTCTCCATGTCATCTCCAGGACCCGGCACCTCCTCCCCACGCCTGCAGGCTCGACGACACGGCAGACCTCCTTTGCTTCTGTGCAGCAGGGGACGCATTGTGAGCAGGACAGAAAATGCTACATTAGTGGATCAATAAACGTACCCATTAGTTGCATAGTCCATGTTTGTAGATCCGATGCCGTCCGCTAACATGCGATACTTGTCCACGCCCCATGGTGACTCCACTTGCTCTTTGAGCTTCCCAGCCCCAGCCTTGTAGTGGTGGATGTCTCCCTTGAGACCATGCCTAGTCGCGTATTTACCCCAGGACGGCACCACGATCCCTTTACCTGCCGGGAGGCCGTTGGGTGAGCGGGACTTTGGAGAATGGTGTCCTGTTCCCGGCGACTGGCAGCCTGGAGTCTTCATGACGCGCTGGACGTGGTCGTCCAGAATGGTTTCTGGGTTCTCCTCGTGGGCGTCCCTCAGGAAGCAGTCGGCGTAGTTGGAACTCTGCGGATGAGCGTTTGCAACGGACGTGTCCGTTTCGACATCTTCCTCGTCCTTTTGTGGGTCACAGAGAAAAACGACAACTTAAGTCTGAATGTGTTGTACCCGTTTCCACCAGAAGATGTCAACATTTCACCACCACTAAGAATGTCTCTTTCGACAAAAGCTAGACAATTTCAAGTTGACAAGTTGAGAAGGGCAGCAAAATACGGTCAATATGGAGTGGAGGTGTGTTAAGCGTGGTAGGCACCGTGTAGTATCAGCCACTTATTATGCTTCCAGAATGTAACACACACCAACACTTGGCACCGTGTACTAAGGCAAATTCCATTTGTGTTTCATCAGCGTTTAAGTGGACTTCAAACAGCCGGCACGCCGTTCCGCCGTTTACAAGCCGGTGGGCGCGCATGTGCTCCATCTGATTCGTGCACAATGTCAGAGGACGCAAGTGACGCCAAGCAATTCATGTTTTTTTTTTGCCCGCTCTTAATAGCTGGCCTCATTAATTTTATTTCATGCCAGGCTGATTTGAAAACCTTGAAGCCCGACAGACATTGGCCGGTGCATCTAGTGCAGGACATACTCAAATAAACCAAAGGTGCCTACTATTGCACGCCATACAAAGCTTACCATTGAGACCATGTGTGGCACGTGCTTCTACCAATTACTTAAACAAAAGGACCCACTTTTTTGCAGCTGATTCAGGCAAGAAAGGACAGACATACCAGCCGTAGTGTCTCCAGTTGCTCTTCTGTCTCCCTCTCTCGCAGAACGCCCTCCAGGCGGAGGATCAGGTCGGCGGCAAAGCGCTCCGGCACCACGTGGATGTCCTTAGGAATCCTGTTTGTGCGCTGCAAGGAAAGGCAGCAGAACCAATCATTTAGGAGATTGGATATCCTTTAATCTCACGAGCGTACTTGCCATATTCAGCATGACATTCAATTACTGTTGTCAATTCTGTTGATATTGATGGTTGAGGAATTGTGTCTTTCAATCACAAACCAGCAAAGGGGCTGTTGATTCAGGCTCAGCTACTGTAGTTTCCTGTCCAAGGCTACGTCCACACATATATGGATATTTTTAACGTGCATATTTTGACCTCTTGCTTACATCCAGATCTTTGTAAAACTTTTGCAAGGCCTTTGGAGAACTCAGGCCAGTGGGGAGTTTAGAAAACCACTGGCTTACACAGTACTGAATATACAGTTACAATATATCTATTAAACTCTGAAGGACTAGTAGTTATATTTTAAATAGAAAATGGATGGATGGATGAATGTTTCATTACTTCTTAATTTGTTTAAAATCTCACATATTTTAAAAAAAGAGTCGTATTCACAGAGGAAATAATATACTACAAGCCGACCAATCACATCCTTTTTTGGAGCCGCACGTCTGTGAACGGACAGAACAAGGAGAGTGAAACCAGCAACAAAATGCGTACCTAAGAAGGGTGATTGGGGGTGAAAATGCATGTTTGTACAAAAATGTGTACATGTTGGCAGGTCTGCAACCAGTAGGTTTAACCACACTAATCCAACATTTTAGAAAGATAGTATCTATTTAGCACCAAAAAGAGAGAGAGGCAGTCAAACGAGGTGATGCCACAACTGCACATTAATGGATGTCACTTTTAGAGCCATAAAATGCCATAAAAACGGCCACAGGGTGGCAGGAGTGCAACACACACTTTAGTTCTAAATGTGAAAAATGTAAATAGTTTATGGTGTTATATTTGTAGATAGATTATTTTTAACAACTCATTTTTGTTCTGTTTATGTTGCAGTACCATATGTTGGTTAGATATTTTGGCTAAATTAGTGTCAAAGTTATGCTTTGTATCTTTGTATCTTTTTGTATCTTTTCACAAAAAGCTGCTGTTCTCTCTTTTTTCCCTGAAACGTACCTACTGCTGATTACTAAAGAACGGAAAAATGTAGAAACAAACTTTATTTCTGATGATAGACGAGAGTCTAGCCTATCTTTTGGTATGTGTCATGTTTGTCTAGCCATAGACCACAATATTCCGTGTGCCTTGAAAGACCAGTCAAAAAGGTCTCAAATGGCCGGTACTGAATGAGTTAATAATGTAGAGTAAAAATGCAATAGAAACGTATTTTCTCTTCTCTAGACTCAAGACTGACTTTCGACTTTCTTTATCTGAGTTAATTCTCTGTCAATTCATTGGTACACATGATGGGGGGGATTAGTGCTGCAAAATGCAGTCAATTCACGCGTTGTGATTGGACAGCCTAATTAGGGCTGGCGAGAGGCAGCCTCAGCTGCACAGGGAAAGCATCAGGCTGTCACAGGGGAGCGTTCCTGTCTGCTGGGCGCAGTTTCCCCAAAGCACGGCGCTACGTTTAGACAGCCTCCTCTTCAACTGTATTCTTGCACTCCCTCACAGGCCTCACACACACACACACACACACACACACACACATCTTAAATATGCACCATCTCCAGAGGTCCACGAGCAGAAAGAAACACAGCAGAGACAGACAGTTGAAAGAAAGCAAGAAGGAAATGGGGAGAGGACGGGTGCAGGGCGGGAGTATATAAGCCATGAATAACTCACAGGGATGAGAGGCAGCGGCACGCGCCCGTTTGCTCGAGCGCTCTCGTGCATCTCCCTCCGATGCGGCTTGTGGTATCTGTAGGGTGGGACGCCATCTCTGCAACAAACAACATTTTCATGAATCCTCCTGCGAATAAACAACACTTGAAGTTGTTGAACTTTAAAAAAACAAAACAAAACAATGCTGCAGGGTGTTGATGATGATGTTAAAATGCAAAATACGCACACACTGCTGTCGGTAAGGGAGAGTGTGTCCCCGTCGCTGGACATACTCTGCTGCTCGCTGTCGTTGGCGCTGGTGGCGGGAGCCAAAGCATGGCCGGCGTTGGCGTAGTAGCGGTTGGTGGGCTCTCGACAGGGAGCAAGTCTGGAAGAAAGACAGCAAGGGTGCACCTCAGAGATCTGTATTTGGACCCTTTAATAATATTCAAGAAAACTTGTTGATTAGCATAATACATTTAAGTGAGGTTTGATAGGCTCTTGATAGTGCATGTATGCAAAATGTATATAGACAACGGTGTGCCTCAGGTGTTTGTCTTTGGACCACTCAGATTTCCCTTTAACTTTTACAAAACATTTTCCATGAATATAGGTCAAGTGACATGGCCTACTTCTGGGAAAGGGTAAAGCATAACCAAGTGGGGTGCCTCAGGGTTTGATATTCAGCCCACTCCCATTTGTTCTTTGTACCGGTCACAATCTCCAGGAGTGTTCAAAGTCACAATCGCGCCAATTCATGCTAATCAACTTTGTCCACTGCCTGCAACTTCCTTGCACATTTTGGCTAATCATTGTCATTTTTGCCAATCAAATGTGTCCCTGAGCATGGTTCAAATGCGCAAGTCCACTGTCTGACCAAAACTTATTTAGGGCCTTATGATTTTCTCGTTAATGGACTATATATTTTTTTAATTTTGTTATTGTACCTTTCTTAAAAAGTAAATTTAATTGTCTCTTCTCGAGTAACTTTTGATATTTTTGTTTTTTAAAGCTGCTGCGAATTGAAGCATTTTAGGCTGCAACATCACAAAAAATCCTGGAGGCCTGACCAGTAGCAGAAATAATAACATCTTTGATTACATTTTTGTAAAAATCTATGGAATACTACCTTTTATTCAAGCCCTGCACATGCTAGAGCATTGAGCTTTAAGACATTTAGCGGACACAGTCAGTATGAAGTGTGTGGGATGTGAGAACTGAGAATGTTCCTTCTCACTCGCTCACCCTTTCACAACCTCAGCTGACAGGAAGCCTAGCGGGGCTCGATGACGACCATAGACTGGAAACTAACACCTGCGAAACGTTCTCTCCTTTCTGCTGGGCCAATAAGGATATTGCTCCTGAACGTGTGCGTCTTGTGTTTTCTTTATAGCATTAAAACGCACTTCATTCTCTTTTCGCATTCAGTTCCAACCATCTTCTTGCTGTCATGTGACTGTGCATGCAAATTCTACCAACCCGACAAGTGTTGCGCATCTAGAGACTGATTCATTTGACATCGCTCGCATTCTTCGTGGTTGACGTTGCCGAGAATACTTCTTACAAAGCTTTCCTACGCATGAATTATAGATGTTCGGCATCGTCTCTTTTTATTCATATTGGAACTCCCTAAAGCGTTCGACCGGGCTTCCTCCCTGTTTAGAATGCACAAGCTCCCGGAAAAAAAAGAGGCTCAAAGTGAAACCTCTGTGACCAGCTAATTCCTTTAGCTTCTGCAAGCCCCTAATAATGGAAATGTATGCAACACAGAGACACCGCGGCGCAGAATAAGGGCACACGAGGGAATTGCATGGAAAGGAAGGTGAGGTAGAGCTTCACAAAAAGGTTAAGAGTTGAATTTAAAAAAGCTAGAAGATACGAGCCAAGATCATTGATTTTTGTAGTAGTGATGGCACGCTATGTTGATGTGTCTCTTTACTATTATTTATACATCACAGAAGCTTGGATGAACATGGCTGAAAGCCCAGAAGCAGTTAGAAGGGCACACCTTTATTTTTCTCCCTCTCACATTTTCATGAGATTTCAAACATTATCAATATTGATCTCCGGCAAACGCCTGTGGTTGTGTTCTTGACGCCAGTCTGCAGTTGGATTGTGGCTCCGTGCACTCACTCGCTGTCTGTCCTGCTCGTGTGAATCTATTACAAAAAAAACAGCAGACTTTAAAGGAAAACTGCACTGTTTTGGGAATTTTGCCCTTCATCCACAATCCTTATGAGACATAAACACGTCTTTCCCTTTTCTGTGCGTTGTAAAGACATTAGACATTGTTATTATTATTATTAACATTGTTACGCCAATAGAACTACATTACTGGCCTAGCGACTTTCTTCACTACTCACAGGGCCTTAGACCACTACCAAAAAGGTAACTATTTGTAAATTTGTAAAAAGGTAAATATTTGAGCTGACAAAATGGTGACCGCAATTGGAAGTCAGCTACATCGCCTGTCTATAATGTTATCAGAAGCTGACTCTCAAAAAACGTCAACACAAAATGCGGTTTTATAGTCCGGCAATTATAGTTTTACGCGCGTAAAACTATTGTAAATGCATATAAATGACAATTGAAAGGGGTAAATGAGCATTTATAGTTCCTTCAGTGAGGGCGTGATTGTTCCCAAAGACACGATGTACACAACTTTCCTGGTTTCTCAACGAAACAGACAATCGATGGACGATGCTGTGTGCCGTCTTCCCAACAAGTCTTCAATAAAGGTAAAATTGATGTTGAATGGTAATTTAGTCATTTCATTTGTAATTTATGCTGTCATTATTTAGCATACTTGTGTTTTGTATTTTTGAGGGTGCGGAATGTAATAATTGGATTTTATAAATTGCATCAGTGTCCTTCTGACGCACTTATGAGTATTGTCGCACTCATTTAAGGAGTAACGTTAGCTACTTGATAGATTTTTTTTGTCTAGTGGTGTATCAAGTGTTACAATGACATGATATGATACCAATTCCCTCACATGTATGACATCCACTCAGCATGCTTGGAACTCTGATTGACCAGGTACTACAAACAGTACCATCTAGTACCTTCTTTTGCCAATGGAAAAGTGTCTCCAACAAACTGCAGCATACTTAACCCAAAGAACCAGCGCAAGAAACCCCGAGGCTGCTTCTCACTTGGAAAAAGTGAAAGCTTCCCCGCAGCCTTCACATTATTCCAACAGAAGTACTTAGGATTCTTAATGTGCCATCTTCCCACCTCATCTTCCGCTACGCACAATTTCGGGCAGCTCTCGAGGTGGAGAGGGGGTTTATTTTTAATTCAGGAGTTTTGAGAGGAATGGCTTTGAGGAGTTACCTGTACTCTTCCTGGAATCTGTTGGCAGTGCGTGGCGGTGGCGTTTCCATGAGCAGCCTCCGTGTGAGCCTGCTGCTGGGTGTGGGGTCACAGTCAGGCGGCTCATCCGGGTCTTGGTCGCATCTCCATTCCTCATGCTCATTCAACGTTGGCAAATAACCCACCAGACTCTTTGCATTGCCAGAAGTTGGACTTTGCTCGGCGTACAGTTTGGGACTCTCTCCTTCTGCCTGTGTGTGTTCCAAATATATGTCGGATTTAAGGAATAAAGGGTAGGTGTTCTCCTCCATCATGGTCTGGATCTCTGTCTGAGCCTGGTCGAACATGGCGGGATCGATCTGCGGCTTCATCACACAGTCTTTGATGAAAGATTTAGTAGCTGGTTTGATCTGTCTGGAAACAATTCCACTGTTGTCCAGGATGTATTTCTTATAGATGGCTTTAGCTAGTTTCAACCGCTTCTCGTCGTTGCCCTTGCTGGCTTCAAGCTTGCGGAAACCGCTGCAAGCAAACCAGAAGTCCAACAGGTCGGCGCACGCCTCCTGCTTGAGAAACGTTCTGAACAGATGGATGCCATCCTGGTCATCCAGGAGGGAATGAAGCGATACCGCCCATCTCACGTAAGGCGGACTCGGAGAGGCGCTGCCCTCCGGTTCAAAACCCAAGTCCAGGTCAGGTCGCCTGGGCGTGGCAACGGCCGCCTCACATTTCTTGGACGGGAAGGCAGGGTGGTGGTGCTGGCGGCCGTCGGTGAGCACCAGCTCACCTTCTTCCCCCGGGACCGGAGGTCTGGGAGCATCCTCATTGAAGCTGGCGCCCAGGTCCACCAAGAAAGCCCCTTCGCTCACGCTCATGGTCCCAACATCCAAATAGCACGTCCGTGTCCAACCTGCACAACGCACTGTTTAGATCCGGACTGCTACTTAAGCCACAGCAAAACAACTCCTGCAAGGGGGGGGGGGTTGGGTGGTGGGGTGGGTGTAAAAAAAAAAAAAAAGCCATGAAACTCATCTTCACTAAGTTCCAACATTCCAGCAGCCAAGACATTGTGCCATAAGCATGCATACACTGATTTTATTAGAATTCTGCACCGTGTGCTATTTCATGAAGGACTCAAGTGGACAAAACATTAACATGAAAGCAGATTCAGCATAAATGCAGCGGAATGCATCATGTGCTGAATGCTTAAATTATGACCCAACGTCATACTCACTTTAAAATTAAGTAAGGCAGCTGCAAATTCTAAGCCCCTGTCTGACCAGGAAGTGTTCTGCCTGTAGTAGTAAACATTAACTTGTTATTGCAACGAAAAACAGCAACCTCACTTTCAAGCCACTTTGGTGTTTCATGGGTTTTTTGGCTTTAACTAACTAGAAAAAATGTGTCTGCCATTTAATAAAAATGTCATATCTCATTTCCTCTGCATTTATCATTATGTGGGGTAAACTACCTCAAGCGTGTCTCATCATTTAAAAAGTTAATGTCTTGTTTACAGACAAATATTGACTTATGTTACAAAATTAGGCATCATTTCAGGCAACTGCGTTATGTTAATCGTGCATCACGTGACTGGCTTAGCACGTGCCACCTTGAGCTGTATTTAATATTTCATAATAGACGTATTTCAACAAAAGCCAAAATATTTTAACATGGCTAAGTGTTATTGACCACAATGCTTATGAGGCCGTACATTATAAGCTGTTCCTCATTCAGGTGTTTTTGTGCTAGTTGTCTGGCGAGTTGCTTTAGTTTGGGTCTAAATTCAGGTTTTGCTTGTGCTATTCACTCAAATTACTAGCTTTAGAATTCATTTTGAGCACAAGGGCTATTTGTTTTGACCAGTTTCTAATGAAAATGGATACAATTAGTATTGTTTTGAGTTTTTGGAAACAACAATGTTGCTGTTGCTGACTTATTTTGACCTCCTTAGTGAATTCATCCATTAGTCCATTGGGGTTTGTTATTGTATGCTATAATAAAGCTGTTCATTGATGTTTAAATCCATTTTAATTATAATTTTACAAGCATAATTTGGTAAATTAATCTACGACAACAAAAAAATCCGAGGAGCCACTGGGGAGCCGAAACAGCCGGCTCTTTTTAGTGAGCCAAGCCTAAAGAACCTGCTCTCTAAATAGAGCCGAAATTTCCATCACTAATGCATGTAATACTCAGTTGCATGTAATCCTCAGTCTTACAATCGTTGGGAAAATGGTCAATGAATATTGGGCTATTAATTGCCGTCCCTTTATGGGTGATGGCGGCCATGTTTTTCAAGCAATCTTGCTCAAATTTTACACGCACGTGCAGCTGCGTGCGCATCGGTATTTACGTCGACTGTTCCACGGTCAGTCATAAATTGGAGCCGTTCCCGTCGGCGCATTGATATTCACATCGTGTGTTCGACCACAGGTGTGCTCGCGCCCTGACCGAATCTCCTGCTGAATATGTGAGCACGCGCGAAGGTACGAACACGGTGTAAACGTCACCATACTCCGTAAGCGTCCGGCTACTTTCAAGTGAGCCTCGTCACAAAAACGGACCGCTGAGGGGGGAGGGCGCCTCGAACAAACTCCGCGTACACACACATACATACACAAGTGCACAACTTTGTGACACTGTTTACCCGCTGACATGTCCTCGCCACCTCCGCCGTAAAGTAGTCCGCGCGGTCACAAGACGACCGCCAAACACTTGCGCTGTCTTTGAGCCCACGCAGAGAATTCGCATTTCCGGTCCGAATCGCGGCCGCAAAGCGACGGCGGATACGTTCAAATATTGAGCTCCCTTTCTATACAAACACAAATATAAATACAAATCCCTCCCTCCTCGCCCTCTTCTCACTGACTACCGCAATCTCCTCTGCTGCCAGCGAGCTTCCAAACAAAAAGTGACAACAAATACTTCACCTCCTCGTCCCCACGGAGAGCAACGACGGGCGTCTGGGCCGGAGCCAGCCGCTTCGGACGGTGTCATAGTTGCGGCGGAATGGCGAGAGTTTCAAAGGTAACAAAGAGAGAGCTAGTCGGCGGCTGTCAGCCTCCCCATGGCTGTCTCCTCTCTCCACTGCGTGTCTGCGCTAACATGGAGTGCTGCGCCCCTAGCGGCCACTACACGCATTACCGACACTGCTCTCCACCACATGCGTTTATTATTCATTTTCAAGCCTTTTTTCTCCACTGTGTTGAAGGCCTAAAAGGTGGAACTTGCCAGGGGATGTGCATTTTAAAGCTAACATAGTCACCCTTGCTCCTTCAATTTGCTCTCATTGAAAATGTCATTGGACTTCCAGCCTTAAATGTTTAATGCTTATGGTACTTGATTTTCCCATTCCGTGCATGCAACAAATGCTTATTAAAAGTGGGGGTCAAAATTACAAGATACTTTTACAGTGTTTCTAAGAAGCAAACATGTTCTGTCATTAGAGTGTGATTAATTTATTTATTATCTATTGTCACGGCCTAGTGCCGTTTTTGTCTGAACGATAAATGTTGTCAGTTGAATATTCACTCGATCACATTAAACATGCGAAAACTGTGGGATTCCTAACTGTTATATATTATTTGTTGAATAAAATAATTGATCATATTTCCAAAAATGATTGGAAGAGGTCTTGCCCTTGGAGTAGAGCCGCTACTGCTCATAATCAATGCATAAGTAGTCCATTGATATGGGTAAATTATTTTGACTGTCAACACAATCTAATCAATCTTGAATTAAATGACAGCTATTCTTCCAATGCCGTGGGAACACTTTGGAAAAAGACCTCCTTCAATGGAATGTCCGTAAAAGCATGCTCGATGGGGAAGCTCATCAAACATCTTAGGGATCAAGTAGAGCCAAGAGATGGTGAGCCAGCAAGACTTCTTTCAGTTCCAGCATCACTAGGTTTGGGTATAGTTTGAATACAAACAAATCCAATTCTGATTCTGATTAATCATCATGATTCCGGTTCCTCTAACAGTACTTGATTTTGATGCTTTTACGAGGCAAGGTCGTTAAGTTTGCAGTGTTTAAATGAGGGTGCTAACCAGGATATATTTTAGATCAAAGGTCTGAACGTCTCCATGAATTTTTAATGACCTTTTTGGGAACTTTACCATGATTTTTTATATGAATATCAAACCATTAAACATAAATAAAACCTGGGCGCAGAAAATTATAGAAACACCAAAATAACAACTTGTCTATGAAAAGGTACACAGGCTAACGTTATCTGGATGTTTGAGTTCAACCATGGTATTAGCACTAGTAGCATTTGTTTGCTGCCATAAGATTTATAAAATGTATATTTTGTTACTGACTTACTGGTTAGGGCGCCGCAGCATAACAAAGACGGGGGCAGGTTAGTTGTGCACTCTCCTACGCATATTATCATTGTGTTGCACATTCTACACTGAACTGACTGGACTTCTTTATCACATTTTTCACTGAAATACAGCCAAAAACAACCCCCCCAACAAGTAAACAATCAGAACATCAGTCCCAGTTCCCACTGATACTTGAGACTCGATGCCCAAACCCAAGCGTCAGTAACTTCAAAAATCCCCACAAAGTCTTCCCAGCCTGCAGAAATACCGATTATGCATATTTTACCTGCTGCTCTCTCCATCCTCCTGCAGTACATCCATTCAGTGAAGATTCCATTGTACCCTTCTCAGACACCTCAGGTTGCAATCACTGTAAAATCTAGTTCACTCCCATGAAAGTGAAGGTCCAGTAAAGTTGGGAAGTCGCTGTAGCTGTCGCTTTTCCATTTATTGGTCCCTGGAAGAGGAGAACAACTTTGAGAAACTCTTGAATCAGTTTGGTAGTTTTTGTTATGGAGGCATCAAGTATGGATCACACATTCATTGGCATAGTAAAGTTGTTAACAAATAGAGGATTACTGTTGACATCTGGCCCTGCGATTGGCCGGCGACCAGTCCAGGGTGTACCCCGCCTCTCACCTAAAGTCAGCTGGGATAGGCTCCAGCATACTCCTGGGACCGTAGTGAGGATAAGTGGCATAGCAAAGGGATGGATGTGTTACCTACTTTCTTGCCTTTCTAGTTTTTCTATCGTAAGTAGCTGAGACACTCCCCGTGGATCCTGGTTTTGATTTAATAGCCTTTTGATTGAAGATTAGTGGCAAAGTAGTAAAAAGCAGCCAGACTATTTGTATTTCAGAAGGAGACGTGTAGACACCTTTAAATGTTCCCGATATTTAGAGTTTTTGAGTTTCACATATCATCATCATCATCCTGTAGCCCATCGGGTCTTTGTTCCATGTGTCAGCGGGGATTTGGATGAAAATAGGCTTATCTCCGCTCTGGACCCTCTGATGAACAAAAGCCCATTTAGATGTTTAGTTTAGAGGAGCGCTTCTATTCTGAAAGCACACACAAAGATGGACTCCCCTTCAAATCGCTCACAATAGGAACAATACAGTTTGTTTTTAAAGCTGAAACCCCACGGAATGGCTCCTATCTTTCATCACTGCAGTGTGGATGCGTTGGTGAAAACAGTTGGCCTGAATAAAAAGTGCACTTTGAATATTTCAGATTTGTTGTGGTTTTGAAGAAGCCTGTCTGAGAATATATGGTGAAGTCCTGCTGATGTTCTTTGTCCAGGCTGGGCGTCTCACGACTACCACGCTGTAGAGTGGATTCGGAGCGTGGGGATTTGGGAAATTCTGGACTTCATCTTATTTAACTGGATGTTCTTACAGATGGACATTAAATAGGGTCCACGTTCCTACGGAGATGTGCGTATTCCAGTGCGTCACCTAGATTGAAGACACTGCACTGAAATGAGGAGTTGGGTCTTTGATGGGATTGGCATTCATCGGCCACATCAAATGATGCGCTTTGCTTTTGATGAGCATCCAAACACAACAGCACCAGCATGGCACCGACACCAAAGACAGACAATAGACCCACCAGCCCTACCACGGAGACCAGACCCTCTCCCAGACCAGACGTCCTACCTGCTGGTCTCGCTTCCTGCACGGTTTCTCCGTTCTGACGCGCCGAGTCGTGGACCTCTCCCGCCGCTGGACTGTACGAATCGCACGGCATCCTTCGTGGTCTGCGGCAAAGACCGCCGCCATCTTTAATCAGCAGCAAGTCCATCTGTCGAGGGTTCTTCCCTTTCCAACCCTCTCTTTCCCTGTTCCAGCCCTCTCTCTCTTTCTCTCTTGGTAGTAGTGGGGGACGTCGGCGGCGGGTTGGGGTGGGGAGGCTTGTTCTTATTTTCTACCCAACATCAAAACGCTTTATCAACAGTCTTGTGGGGCCACCCAGTAGGGGGGCATCTTGAACATGCTACATTGGCTGGCGTCCGATTCCGTGCTGCACATTCACTGACCACACGTGTTGTCCTCAAAAAGAAATCCCAATGTTTTATGTTTTGTTTCAATCAGCTTTTAAGTCCTTGATTGAGCCTCCAAATGTCCTAGTTGTCCCCGAATGCATCTCATTTCCTCATTTATAGCTGTCGCAAAAAGCTCTACAAACCCTTAAAAGGCGGAGGAGTGATGATATTTTCTTGAGCTGTGTTGCTTCATCAGCTGCTCACCCTTCAGCTGGATTTCACACCCTCATGTCTGGTTCCGGCCTGAGGTCACGTCACAATGACCAGTTGGAAATGGCTTGAGCTGTGACGCTTTTGGTCAAATACGAATGCTTTTTGACTCTGTTTATACTGGCAAAGCAGGGACTGTGGTCCAGAAGCTGAAGCTAATTACTTTCACTGGGCATTGTTGGCCATCTGGTTGTGATGTTGCACAACTTCTGTTTGTCACATCGCGCAACTGTCTGTCCAGTCTTGTACACACAGAACGTAAACACTAGGTAAATCTCTATTAACGCCCCCTCGCAGAGTCAATATGACATATTTTGAAGTCTTGTTGAGGTTCTTAGAAGATAAGTTTGTAACAGGAAGTGCGTAGTTTGATTAATTGGTGTGATTAATTTATTTATTATCTATTGTCACAGCCTAGTGCCGTTTTTGTCTGAATGATAAATGTTGTCACCTTTTTGTTGTGGCACCCTATTGTTGACTGTGTATTATAAGTGTAGAACTTTTGTACTTGAGGAAGGCAGTTAGTCTTTCTACATATCCTTGGAAATCTTTGACTGCTGCAACAATATAAGCCATTTGTAGCTGCAGCCTCTACGCAATGCAATTTGTATTTTGCAAAGGTTAAGGGCCTACTCCGAATGTATTTCATTTTTTGACAGTTTTGATCAAAACAGAGCATTATAATAACAGAGGCTGTGTCCAGTGACGTGTACATAAGTCTACTTTTAACGTCAGACTACCCAGCGATGGCCTTTATTTATACTTGGAATTATTAATAAAAACACGGCAACAGCAATTTGGTTTTACATGTATAAACCCCTTTAGAAGCAGAATATAAGACAAGCGGGCATTTGCAGATACCTTATACCAGATTTTCAAATTTCTTTTACATGTGTCAATATGGTAAATAGAATGTTTAATTATTCAATTATTTTCAATATATATTTTTTATATATATATACAATTATTTTCGCATAAATGTGTATATAGGATATGATCTTGTCCCCCGTCCGGTACTCATTGTGACGTCATAGATGTAGTAATAGTTTTAATGTGAATATTGGGCGGAGGAATGATCTGCGCAGGCGCGGTGGCCAAGTGGTAAGGCGTCGGTCTCGTAAACCGAAGATCACGGGTTCGAATCCCGTCCGTGCCTTTTGAGGTAGAAAAAGACTCGTGTTTCAATTAGGCATTATAAATATTGTAGGTAGTGTTGGTTATTTTCTTGACATATTATTTATTGTAGCTATCTATGGTTAAACAAGTACGTAAAAAAACAGCTTGTTTGTTAAATCTTGCGTTAAAGTCTGGCGTCATCTCCTGGCAGGTATGTGTATTTCATAGAATGAAACCGCTCAAAAAGTACACTACAGTCCTGCTATTTTAGCCCCAGACAGCTTTTCTGTTGTCATCACGGAAAACCTGTATTGTGATTCAGCACAAGCAGAAAAATGAATGCAAAAGCACATCAGAAAGTGTGACACAGCCGACTTGCAAATAAATGTTTCCCAGAAGAATGAGGTGCGAGGTCATTTTAAAATGACAAGTCCTGCAGTTTACCACATCATAAAATAAAATACCCTTGTAGGGTCCCGGCTAGTGGGTGTTTATGAAGCGCGTTTTCTCCTAATGTCACACGGTCGGCGTCTCTGGGGGTCTATGGGTAAGTGGGCAGGCCCGTATGCTCGGCCTCTGCATGATAATTGTATGAGGTGTCTGACGCGGAAACCCTTTTTAATTGACAGTGAAATGACCAAATCGGGGATCTTCAAGTATGAACCTCCACATGAGCATTTCCCAAGTTTTTTGTTCCGTTGTTCTGAACTGAACAGAAGAAAAAAATGGCTACCGAGCTCATCTCCTCCAGTCACAATGAATCACAGGACTGCTCGGCGGCGCTGCATAACCAATTGGGCCACAGAGCGTAGTACCACGTGTAACGAGCATCTTTTAGGCATGTGCCCACGTCCCGGTCACACTGGCACAGCATCTTCTCGCACTTGTCTGTCAAACCATCTGCAACGAATGAAGGACACCTCTGTTAGCAAATGCGGAAACGAGGATAACCCAGCGAGAAAATAAAAAAGCGCCGGTTGAAATCATCTTTTGTTACACCCTTGGTATTTGGAGCAGACGTTGTTTTAACATGGCCAATCGTACAGCATGCCATAATTGCAGGCGTTGCCTTCGTCATACCATTCAAAGTATTCCAATTTAACCTTTCCAAGCTCAGAAAACAATCTGTCTCTAAACAATATTTCCCATTGGAAATTATGGAAGTAATCTGTTTTGGGGTCATGTAAGTGTAAACATAAGTTAACCACAGTAAAATGTCAAAACAAACCCAGATTGCACACACCACCCATCTCTGGAACGTTTTGTGTGACATCAAAGGTGTGTTTTCCCCCAAAGGTTTGCGGTTTGGTTGGAATTGTCAATGGTATGACCTCAGAGGTGACAAAATGAACAAAAACAGAAGACGGAAATACCACAAGACGCCATATTGTCTTCACACTTCCACTTGTAGCTGTCCGTTTTGGGTTTGCAGCCCCCTTTTTCTGCGTCCCCGTAGCAGCAGTCATGCGTCTGACAGCACCTGGCGGGTGGTGAGTGAAGGGTTAGTGGGACCACCACCACGTGAGTGTGTAGTTTGAATTTCCACAAAGTAGGATTCAGTATTAATAAATGAAATATTTTTGTAGATAGAACATAGAAATAACCTGTTAATGACTTTCTAAATACAATTCTTACCATTACTGGAGCTCTGTAGACATAAAATAACACCCCTATAGTTGCAGCTACATTACTATATACTACATTGCTTAACTGAAATGAGCAGGCCAGGAGATCACTGCAGAGACACCATGGAAATGACAGCGGCTTTAACTTTTAACCTGCTAGTGAGCTAACTGGTTAGCCTCCAATGTATTTACTGTATTGTACATTTAAAGGGTTTAAAAAAAGAAGACAAAAGAGCCAAAAACTGATCACTTCTGCACGGATTGGGAAGCAAACTTTCCATGGCAGACTTCATGCAGTGTGATGGTAATCTAATGTCATGTCTCAATAATGGAACATTAAAGGGTATAAAACAGAGTGGGACGATGGACAACGCAGCCAAAAACCGACCACTTCTACACGGAATGTGAGGCAAGCGTCCAATGACTGACTCCATGCAGTTTGATGGGAATCTATTGCCATGTCTCAATAATGGAACATTAAAGGGTATAAAACAGAGAGGGACCAAGGACAAAGGAGCCAAAAACCGACCACTACCACACAGAATGTGAGGCAAACCTCCCATGACTGACTCAGAATGAATGGGAGGAAGGACAAAGGAGGAAAAATTCAAAAATGGAACATTACTGACACCTAGTGGCCAAAATACTACATATGCCTTTGTCTAACTGCAATATTGCCAGCGGCGACTGTACCGTTTTCTGGAGAAGTGCGTGGGCTCACCTGTCGGTCTCGTCTTTGGCATTGCCGTGGCCTCCCAGTCCGCAGTAACAGCCGTAAAAGACATAAGAGAAAAAGAACCTCCCTGTGGTGCACTTGATGGTTCCCCCCAGCTCCAGGAACCCTCTTTTGGACCGCTGATGTGACGACGGAGCCTCGGTGGCCGCAATCACTGTAAGAGGCGTCAACAGCTCAGTCTGACACCCACCACAAACGTATGGCAACACACCCGTAAATCATCAGGGCTGATATTAATTTCTGTACCTGTAGCATAAAATAAATGGTCTTGACCCGGTCAAGACCAATAATGGCTGGCCATACGTCAACATTGTTAGCCACCGTGATAAGAGAATTTCCACGAAGTAGGATTCCTTATTTATAAATGGAATATTTGTGTGGTTAAAGCATTAAAAAACCTGTTTACGACCTTCTAAATACTGTTTTTTAACATAATTAGAGACCTCCAGACATGAATTAACACCCCTATGGTCACTTGTACACGTGTATATTTATCTTATAATGTGTATACTGTTTAATTTTCTGTAACTTACTCTAATTTTATTACTAATTTGACTTATTTATTTTACTTTACTTTTATTTATTACTTGCTTTCATATTACAAGCCTTTTTATGTTGCACCGCCACACCAAAAAAAGACGCTGATTCTGGGTATTACCCAGTATTGCAGATATAAGGGAAAATAAGCCATAAATAAATAAGAACAGCAACTGTTATTTATTTTTTAGATATAATTCAAGTCTGAGTTTGTGTGTCTCACCGAACATAACAGTAATATTACTGACACCTGGTGGCTAAGGTACAATATTAGGTTAACGTCTTTGAATGCATCTTCTGAATGCATTTTTATGCTTGAAAATGCTTATTTTATTTAAACAACATGTAGCATTTGCTTAAATATGCGTGTGTTTTGACTAAAAATAGGCCATTCCTTGTACAAATAAAAGTGTGGGTCATTGCCGGAACCTTTCTGCAAAACATTTCTGCAAATATTTTCTTACAGTGTATGTTTTCATGGTGCAACACTGAAGGAATGACACTTTGATACAATGTAAAGTCGCTTGTATGACTTACAGGTCCCTCACACACAGCCTTTAGTGTCTAAACTGCTGGCATCAAAAGTGAGTGGAAATGTCTAAACCGGGCCCTAAGTGTTTATATTTAGTGTGAATAGTAATATTTTCCAAGACTGCTTAACTCTCTAATCCTCCTCTACTCCTTCGTGGTGGTTTCTAGAGATCTTGCGCTCCACCACCTTCTGTTTGAGGATGCTCCACAGATGCTCAAACGGGTTTCGGTCTATTTATAAATGAAATTTTTTTTTTGTTAGAGCATGGAAACTTGTTTTTGACCTTCTAAATACGTTTTTTAACATTATGAGAGCCCTTTAGACATGAACTAACACCCCTATAGTCACCTTTGCACACGTATTACCCAATATAATCAGAGGAAATAAGCCATTTAAGACATAAATAAGAACAGCAACCGTTTTTTTTATTGTGCCTGTTGTGTGATAATTCAAACCTGCGGTAAAAGCCTTTTGTTCTGGTGTGGCAGTGGTCCTTGTCATGTTGAAATGTTGCCCTCCTGCCTGGTGCATGTTGGCTTAGTGAAGTGTATCCACGCCGGCAGCACTCATGCAGCCCCATACCATGACACAAACAGCACGGGTTGCACTTTGGCATAATTATTTTCGAATACTTTGTGTTTTTTTGTAGTAAAAGGGTACAGTTATGTCATTTAAATTACTTACCATCCATGTCTAATGCTCGCATACAAACAAACGTAGCAAATCTTGCAATTCTTGAAACTTTGTCACTCAAAACTTGTCACAAATACCCTAAAGGTACACTCCCTGATGACTTTCTTCACATTTTAAGACATGGGAAATGTGAAACAATGGCAAGAAATGTGTCTCTGTGTGCCGGGGAGTGTACAACCACGTCAAAATTTTGTACCGTAGAGCCTCAAAATGCCAAAAATAAAAAATAAGCTCAGCTCTCTGGAAACTGTGGAAATAAATATTTAAGAAAGTGCACAAAAACAATCAGAACACTTGTTTTTTGTTGTATTTTGGCAGCATTAACACCGATGCATTCAGTTATTTACTGTCTGTACACACAAGTTTGAATCTCCAACTTACCTGCTAGGAGGAAAAGTGTGCGGTGAAAGGCAGTCATGGCTCCAGACAGACGCTGCGACTGAGCTGAAGCCCAGCTCCACACACTGTGTCTTTTTTCCCAGCTATGCCAGTCCGGTGTTGGCTAGACAGGGCGGCCTGCGCTTTTGGCCCCCTATACATTTCTTAGGTGGCGCAAACTTGTTGAAAATGCGAGTTATAAACAGCAAGGTGAATTAGTACGGTGCCATCTGAACTGTGCCATAATATGCAGTCATCTTTTTCAACCTGTTGTGTAAAACATTCCTTCCATTCCTCACTCGGTTTAGTTGGCAAGTTGCACGCCTCGTCTGAAAAAGGAATGTTTTTTCTGTCATTTTATTGGATGTTGTGTTTTTAGGCGGTATATTTTCATATCGGTTTGTCATATTGTAATATCAAGGCTTTGGGACGTGTTTGCTTTGTTGTTTTTCTTCCTTTTTCCTACTTTGATCAGCAGCTTTCATCACCTCCTTTCATGTCCCGTGAATGTTATTATTACAGAAACCTTTTACTGCGTGCATGGAAATAAAACGCTGTGCATGACCAACGTTTTTAACCAAACGTTACAATAGCACCAATGGATAAATTAGTTTTATGTTTGCACGCTAACTGCACACACACTTGCCAAGTCCTCGCCACATTGTGCTTTGAATTTTGCGGCTTCATTCACTCACTGGTTTAAAAAAAGATAAATTAATAAATCATCCTGTTTCATGGTTAAATACGGCCTAATATTAGCCAAAACAGGCATTTTAAAGGTAAATGTTAAGGGTTTTTGCCTCAATGAAGCATGTCAAACATAAGAATGGCCAAATGAACTAAAATAGAAAAATATACGGCATTCAGAAGATGCATTCCAAGACTCTGTGATGATATGTAGTATTCACACTGGTCACTAGGTGTCAGTATTGTTACTGTAATGTTCAGCGAGGCACACAAGCACCAGACCTGATTGCCGGAACAACAGCCTACTATTGCAGGTTTGAACGCTCAGGCACAAAATTGAAAGTACTTCTGCAGCCGTGAACCTCGCCAAGCTAAAACACCACTCTGAACCCATGGCGCCACATCCTGTCCGCCACGCATGGAAGTCCCCCCAGCACCGGAACACACGTACAGCAACACACACTGTCTTAACTGATTACATTTATGAGGGAGTGATTAGGTTCCTAATTCAATTACTGTTTTGGAACTAGTAAGTAATTTGCCCAACACAGCTGAACAATCCTGTTACCATCAGAAGAGTAGATCTACACCAGTCAGAACAACAACAATCATGATATAACTCCTATTCTTAGTATTATTAGCTATTATAGTATATATATTAATTTTAATTTAGATATCAATTATTTTGGTGGCTTTTCATTTTATTGAATTCAATCCAATTTGTTTGTGTGGTGGGTATGGACATGTGTAGGGGCAATTCCTCACTGTAGGGGGCAGCACTTCATCACAGTTGACGCGCTTGTTCTGTTTACCAACGGAGAAGAAGAAGCAGCTCAGGGCAGCCATTGCAGATACGGCACATTTAGCCTAATTATTGTTTTAGCCAAGTCAAAAAAACCACTTTCCCCCTCCTCGGTGGCAACAGACTTCGGGGCTGGTTTGGCCTATAGACCAATTCATGTAAGTGTGTGTTACCGTCTCAGTTAAACAAGTTGCCGGCTCTCCGCCATTTATTAAAAAAAAAAACAGATGAAGTCGCTATTGTCTGCGTATGGAAAGTAGTTGCATTGTCGGGCTCAGTCTACTTCCTTAATACTCTAACCGGGTAGATTCGTGTCGCTCGTCTGAGCAGCCATACAAGACACTTGTGTCGATGACTATGTGATAACCGTAAATACACACGTGTGCTAAATGTCATGCGCCCATCATCGGACGCGTCCACGTACGAGCTCTCGTGCGCCTCCACCGCCATCAAACCTGATGGGACTGCGGCCAGTCCTTGGCGTCACAGTGTCGTAGTGAATGAGAACCAATCTTCTGGTGGTTTGTCACCCCGAAACGTCTACCGGAACAAAGTCAAATGTGGCACCAAGCAGGACGAGCGTAACCCGGCCGAAGCTAACGTCACACCCCCACCATGTTCTTGCTTTAATTCTCTAATTTGATTGAAGTTTGGGGTGAAATGAGGCGCACAATGGTCCAAATGTTGGGTAGGGCGCTTTTACTCCGTCCACAATATGTGCGAAGTAAATGTTTCTTCGCTAGCTAGCTAGCTACGAAGATGCCATGAAATCGCTGTAACACTTCCGGTAGCACGTGCGTGACGTCACCGCCACACGCGGAAGTCCTAAGCATGAAAAGAAAGCGAGAGAGAAGCCAGCAAGATGAAAGTGAAATAACGATGCATGGCAACGCTGACCGTCTTTTCACGATCCCTGTCGGCTTCTTCAGCAGTGAATTTAAAAAAAACTTGTTTTTGTTCTTTTTGTTGGTGTTCTATCAGGCAGTGACAGTCAGCAGCGGATTCAAGACAAGGCTGTCATGTCTGGAGGGCATCTGGACAGGAAGAGTCGCTGGCAGGAGATCCAAAAAGGTCTACAGTTTATTCAGTAAGTGTAAACAATGAGCTACAGCTTCACATCCAGTGTATGATGCCAGCTAAAGTTGCCGCGGCAACCAAAAGTAGGCTCTGCTAGTGTGTGAGCTCACTGTGGGCGTTTCCCACAGCATGATTTCTGTGCGTTTTTCCAGGCTTCTCCAACGTCCCGAAAACATGCACGTTAGAGTTTAAATTGTCCATAGGTGAGCGTTAATGGTTGTATATGTGAGCAATCGGCTGGCAACCAGTCCAGGGTGTACCCAGATAGTCCAGAGACGTCGCCCCATGTATACTGACAGGACTATGAATTAGGTACTGAAAAGTACTGTCACTAATAAAGATAATACTACTCAGTGCTGCATTATTATGTGATCAATAAGCTCTTTGTGTGTGGCGTGAAACTGCGCTGCATCAGACTGAGAACTCTTTCTATATTTTCGGGTACTATATACAACATGATGGCCAGTAAACTAAAGCGGAACCACAAGGTTTGACTCAAACCAAAACTGAAACGCTAACAGAAATAACGTATATCCTGTTCGTCTCGTCTGTATCGGAAACCACAAAATGTTAACACATGCAGAAAACAGTTTGAAATGCATATAAATGATGAATACAAGGGGTTTAACGGCGCTTGTACCTTGATTGAAGACTTGATTGTCGACAAAGATGGCTGTGAGGCAGCGAGATCCACACCATCTTTGTGTTATTGCCGTGAGTTATTAAGTGTTTCTCGCCTTCTTTATCATAATGCTGCCACTTTCTTTGCCTCCGTTGTGAGTTATTTTACAGCCGTGATCAATAAGAAAAGCAGAGAGTCAGCTGCTGCTGACGTCATAGACAGGACACGGAGCTCCGGGACCATGACTTCCGCTTTCCATGCTAACACGATGCTGACAGAGATGTTTTGTGATTAAAGATGCAATACGAGCAGCGTTGGACTCGCACGGTGTATTTATAAAACAGTAAGGCCCGCGTGCCATATTGCGCGCTAACTGGGAAATGTACGCGAACCGTGGCAACATTTTTGCGTTCGTTTTTGACCTACACCCCAAAATAAGCTAAGCTTCTGCTGTATTAGGAACAACAACAATACTGAGTACATTGATCAAAACTGTGGGGACATGACAAGGTCCCTAAAGTCAGTGAAAATAAAGAAGAGTTTTCCCCCATTGGTTTCAGACCCGACCACTATAAGTCATTTTCTGCGAAGTAGGATTCACTATTAATAAACACAATATTTTTTTACTTGCAGCATTGAAAACCAGTCTCTGACTTTCTAAACAAGGGATTTAGCATTGTTAGATCCTTAGAGACATAAAATAACACCAATTTCACACTCTTATTTTTATTTACATCAGATAGCGTAGCCTATGGGAACACTGCAGGGACCTAGTCCCCGTTAGCATAGCAAGCTACCAAGCTAACTAGTTAGGCTCTCCAATTTACTTATCTCAAAGAAAGTGTTTTGAATGGAGTGGAGAAGAAGGCCGAAAACTTGGCACAGCCCACGCGGGAGTGTTTTGATCTTAGCCATGGCATGTCGGCTCGGCTCTGCTGGCTCGGGATCCAGTCTCAATGCAGTGTGAAAGGTCATGTAATCTAACGTCATGTGTCATAACATTACTGATGCCTAGTGACCACAATACTACATGTAACTTGTCTTTCAATATTTTTGGACTGGTAACAACAATATAGTGCAGGAGCAATATTTGAGGCGCAAAAGTACCTACAAAAGCACACATGCATGATTGCAAAATCCGTGTGAGTTTGAATATGATGTACTACAATGCTATGATGTGAATGATAATTGGTACTATGAAGGCAGAAGGAGAATGTTTACAATGTGACTATTCTTTTTGCTCTTAGATCAACCCTACCATTTCCTGGAAGTCAGGATAAATATGAAGTAAGTTAGCACCCACAAAAATCCTTTTACCAGTAGTCTTTTGATTCATTAAACATTTTTGTACGGCTTTGTGTTTCAGGTATTTGTTAAGGATCTCGTTTGGAATCTTTTCGGGGAAGGAAATGACGTGTTTAAAGAAGGCGATTGGACAAAATCTATTGAGATGTACACTGAAGCCTTGAGTATAGCCGACTACGCCGACTCGGAGGACATTTGGGTGTCCAAAGGTTTACTAGAGAAGCTCTATGCAAATCGAGCAGCTGCATACTTAAGCATTGTCCCGGTAAGTTTGCTATTGGTGTGACTCGCCACACATCTCCTTATGCAATTTCACAATCACTCCTGTTTAGGACTGCGACTGCTCTTACTTGCAAATCAAGAAACACAGGGAACTGCTAAATCTGGCTTGCCTACACGGAATGCTGCCAGTATTGTTGTCATTCCGCTTGTTGCTTTTGCGCATTGAAGCTCGAGGAATGTCGATAGATACATAGATAGTAATTGCATTTTGACTGAATCGCTTGAAATTGTAAATATTCCATTATGAACTTAGCAGAGCAAATATGTTTTTAAACTTTTTGATGTTTTCCAGCCCCTTAAATAAACAATACATTTTAATTATACAACTAGGAGTGTCACAATATCTTGTTTTCTTGCAAGATTAAAATGTGACAGTAATTCTCATTTCCCCGAAAATGTAACGACAATAAAATCATAATTTAAGCACACAATAAATAAAAATGAACTTCACATATTAGTATGGCTTAATATACTGCCCGAAAAGGTACAGCCTGAAAAGGTAACGTGGGTCCCCCCTCCTATGAGCTCACCACTCGTGGGAGGGGCCAAAGGGGTTGGGTGCAAAGAGAGCTGGGTGGCGGCCGGAAGCAAAGGCCTTGGCAGTTCGATCCTCAGCTACAGAAGCTAGTTGTCGGTACGTGGAGTGTCACCTCTCTGTCGGAAAAGGAGCCTGAGCTGGTGCGTGAGGTGGAGCAATTCCGAAAAGATATAGTCGGACTCACCTCAACGCACAGCAAGAGCTCTGGAACCAGTCGTCTCGAGAGGGGCTGGACTTTATTCCACTCTGGTGTTGGGGCAATGAGAGGCGACGAGCCGGGCTTGCAATTCTTGTTGCCCCCGGCTCCAAGCCTGCACATTGGAGTTTAACCCGGTAAACGAGAGGGTAGTTTCCCTACGCCTTCGGGTGGGGGGACGGGTCCTGACTCTTGTTTGCGCTTATGCGCCAAACGGCAGTTCAGAATACTCGCCCTTTTTGGAGTCCTTAAGAGGAAGTACTAGAGAGTTCTCCCTCAGGGGGTTCCCTTGTTCTGCTGAGTGACTTCAATGCTCATGTTGGCAGCGAAAGTGAGACCTGGAAAGGTGTGATTGGGAGGAACGGCCCCTCTGATCTTAACCCGAGCGGTGTCTTGGTATTGGACTTCTTTGCTCGTCACGGATTGTCTGTAAGGCGCACCATGTTCAAGCATGGGCTGCAGTTCAATGATTGACTTTGTGGTTGTGTCGTCGGACTTGCGCCACATGTTTTGGACACTTGGGTAAAGAGAGGGGTGGAGCTGTCAACTGATCACCACCTGGTGGTGAGTTGGTTCCGATGGTGGGGGAGGATGCCGGTCAGACCTAGCATTTGGTCGGAGCTGTGGCTGTAAGGTGGTCAGTGCCTGTTGTGGCGGTAATCCCAGAACCTGTTGGTGGACACCAGTGGTGAGGAATGCCATCAAGATGCAGAAAGAGTCCTATCAGGCCGTTTTGGCCCATGGGACTCTGGAGGCACCTGACCGGTACCGAAAGGCCAAGCGGTCTGCAGCTCTGGCAGTCACTGAGGCAAACGACTTCCGGATGGCTTCAAAGAGATTTTGGACCACCGTCCGCCGTCTCAGGAGGGGGAAGCAGTGCACAGTCAACACCGTGTATGGTGGGGACGGTGTGCTGCTGAACTCGACTCGAGATGTTGTGGACTGGTGGAGGGAATACTTTGAAGACCTCCTCTAACCCACCGACACGCCTTCCAACATGGAAGCAGTGCCTGGGGGACTCTGAGGCGGGTTCGCCTATCTCTGGGGCTGAGGTTACTGAGGTGGATGAGATCCGCCCGGAGTTCCTTAAGGCCCTGGATGCTGTGGCCGTGTCTTGGTTGACACAACACTGCAGCATTGTGTAGACGTTCGGGGCGGTGCCCCTGGACTGGCAGACCGGGGTGGTGTTCCCGCTTTTCAAGAAGGGGGACCGGAGGGTGTGTTCTAATTATCGTGGGATCACACTCCTCAGCCTTCCCGGTAAGGTCTATTCAGGGGTTCTGGAGAGGAGGATCCGCCGCATAGGCGAATCTCTGATTCAGGAGGAGCAGTGTGGTTTTCGTCCTGGTCGTGGAGCTGCGGACCAACTCTATACTCTCGGCAGGGTCCCTGAGGGTGCATGGGAGTTTGCCCATTCAATCTACATGTGTTTTGTGGACTTGGAGAAGTCATTCGACCGTGTTCCTCTGGGAATACTGTGGGGGTATCGGACCACCTAATCCAGGCGGTTTGTTCCCTGTATGACCGGTGTCAGAGTTTGGTTCGCATTTCCGCCAATAAGTCGGACCCGTTTCCAGTGAGGGTTGGACACCGCCAGGGATGCCATTTGTCATCGATTCTGTTTGATTCTTTCATTACCAGAATTTCTAGGTGCAGCCAAGGCGTTGAGTTTCAGTTTGGTGGCCGCAGGATTCAATCTACGCTTTTTGCAGATGATGTGGTCCTGTTGGCTTCATCAAGCCGTGACCTTCAACTCTCACTGGATCGGTTCGCAGCTGAGTGTGAAGCGGCTGGGTTGAGAGTCAGCACCTCCAAGTCCGAGTCCATGGTTCTCAACCGGGAAAGGTTGGAGTGCCATCTCCGGGTCGGGGATGAGGTCCTGCCTCAAGTGGAGGAGTTGAAGTACCGCGGGGTTTTGTTCACGAGTGATGGAAGGATGGAACATGAGATGGACAGGCAGATTGGTGCGGCGTCTACAGTGATGCGTACTCTGCACTGGTCTGTCGTGGTGGAAAGAGAGCTGAGCCAAAAGGCAAAGCTCTCAATTTACCGGTCGATCCTACCCTCACCTATGGTCATGAGCTTTGGGTAGTGACCGAAAGGACAAGATCGCAGGTACAAGCGGCCGAAAGAGGGTGGCTGGGCTCTCCCTTAGAGATAGGGTGAGAAGCACTGTCATCCGGGAGGGACTCGGAGTAGAACCGCTGCTCCTCCACATTGAGAGGAGCCAGACGAGGTGGCTCAGGCATCTGGTTAGGATTCTTCCCTGAGTTTTCCTGGGGAGGTGTTCAGGGCATGTCCAACTGGTAGGAGGCCTCTGGGAAGACCCAGGACACGTTGGAGAGACTATGTCTCTCAGCTGGCCTGGGAACGCCTCGGCATCCGTCGGGAAGAGCTGGACGAAGTGGCCGGGGAGAGGGACGTCTGGGCTTCCCTGCGTAGGTTGCTGACCCCGCGCCCCGACCTCGGATAAGAGTAAGAAGATGGATGGATGGATGGAATATACTGCCATGGCCTTGCCTGTCTTGTTTTCCAAACAGGCATGAAGAGGGTTCACTCAAGGCATTCCTTTCAGCACCATGGAGCGTTGGTTCCAGTGACAGCATGACAGCATGAACGGACGGAACCCTTTTGTCAGTCATGCAGAATATAGAATGTGCTTGAATTTGATCTTGGAGCATACCAAGCCGGTAACTGCGTACACGAAGTAACATACAGCATTATGGGTGTCACGGAACGCCATAATGATGGTTTGCAATGGATTTTGGTTTTAAAGTAAGTTCATTTTACAGCAAGGTAACATGAAAAATTAGGTATTCAACACATATACCGTTATTCCCTGGTGCAGCATGATATTGTATTGCGCTGCAGATGGGTGGGGCCTTGCTCGATTGGAAGAGTTCTCACTTGACTGCCATGAATGTGTCACTCACTGTACAGCGTCACATCCAGGAAACGTTGGGTTTGACTGCTACTTTTTTTATCACAGCGCCTTGAAATTTGGAGGCAACTGGACTACTGAAAGAACAACTTGTTTGTCTTTCTGTCACAACTCCATATCGCATTGTTTTACAAGCCGCTAAAAGCACTCCCTTATCTGTGACACTGTGCGCACACACACGGTGTATATGATAAGAGTCATTGTCTAACACCGAGACGTCTATTTTCCCTTGCCTCTGTCAGGGACTGTTTGACCAAGCGTTAGAAGACTGTGAAAAGGCCCTTGAGCTGAATGATGCCAACCACAAAGCGTTGTACAGAAAAGCAAAGTCTCTAAAGGAAATGGGGAGACATCAAGACGCCTATGACGCTGTGGCCAAATGCTCTCTAGCTGTGCCTCAGGTAAGATAAAAACCTACCTGGAAGTAAAAAAGAAAGCCGACAAGTGAGGCCAAGTGACGCTTAAAAGTGATGGTATCAGCAAAACCCATATATTCTCGCAGATTATCACAGTGATACCAGGAGGAGATGGTGTTGCTCACACATATTACAAAAAAAGTATAAAAGTGGAGGTTATCATTAGTAGCTAGTAGGATCGCTAGCTTTAATCATTGGTATAGCACGTCTAGCTGTGTTGTTAACATGGTGGTTTTCTCCTACCAGGACCGCAGTGTTATACAGCTGACTCAGGACCTTGCTAAAGTTTTAGGTTTGAAAATTCGTAAGGCTTACGTCAGGAGTAAGGTGCGTGCCGCCTCGCAACCCCTGTCGCATATCTGGATAAAATGCCATTACACCTTAATCTGAATGCCCTTGCCCCCCTGCTAAAAGTAGATACTTTCTTTCCCTTTTGCAGCCGGCCTTGAATGTTTTACGCGGATCGAGTTATCAGGACGCCGCTTGTGATAAGGTAACATTGAACGATACGCAATGATGGCCATGTTGCTAAGAAACACATCATTTCAAGGACTTTTTCTCTGCATTTCCTAAGGCTTCCCCGAACTCCTCTTCAGTTGAAGACATAGAAATTGGTAAGTGTAAATATGAAAATTACACTTGAATGTTGAAAATACCAAATAGATAAATGCTTTCAGAAGCACAGTGTTGGGTAATGACTACATGAACAAACGTTCTCCTCTGCGTTCCAGAAGTGCCTTCATCGAGCTCCGAAAGCAGCGTTGTTGTTCCTGCTCCCAGTCAGCTTCCGGTGGCTGCGCACCCGCCGCTGAATGACGCAGCAGCGGATGAGCTTCCACTCGCCAACAATAAGCCCCGTATGACCCCATCAGAGCCTCCGGGCTTTGAGTCGCGCTCCAAGTCTGCACCCGTGTCCACCCCCCATCCCGGTGCCATGTTTATGAACGGCTGTCGGACTAGTAAGCCCCACTCGCTGCTCGATGCCGGCCAAGACTTTGAGGCGGACATCATTGGGGACGACCTGGATGACCTCCTGGACCAAGCTGGCCCCAACACAGCCATGGTTTGTGAGTGAAAACGCCACCGGGCCACTTTGGAGGTGTCACGAAGCGTTCTCTCTCTCTTCTCAGGTCATACCTACAGTGAAGGGCCCCCTTCCTTTACCAACCAGTATCTCCTCAGCCAGCTCCATGTCAAATCCATTGCTTATGCTGTCTCACATCAACCGCTACCTGCACTCCAGTACCCAGCAGTGCACCGTAAATCTGCCCCCACTCTATAACCAGCCAGGGTCTAGCTCCTATTTCGGGATGAACACTTTTGACGCTCTATCCCAACCCATGGACTCTCTGGATAGCCTCTCTATGTCCGATTTTAAAACAGGTATGATTGTTTCTTGCACTGTCGTGTGTATAAAACTAAGATGATGCTCACATGTCTGCTTTTACATTTTTAGATTTTTCTCCAAGTCCCTTCATGGCACAGGTGACTATTACATTTCTAACTGTGTGACTTTACACATATCTCCATTTAATGTTGTTTATTTTTTTTTACACAGATGAACAACACTGAAAGTCCAATGGGAATGGCGGTGGGAATGCCAGAGGTGAAGGCCCCTCCCGCCACGGTGGACTTGGGAAAGAACCCCTTGCAAAAGCATGAATTCAAACAGGCGTGTTCAGTCTGCTATGTCAAAACAGGTGCGATGAGGGTAACAACTCGACAGCACAGTCGATCGCGGACGATGCCTTGTCATCTGGAATGTCCTCTCTCTGCCCACAGGTCCTGGCGTGTTGGACTACACTCTCCATACAGAAGAGCACAAATGCAAAAAGGACATTTTATTGGGTCGATCAAAGCATTCGCCTGATAAAACGTGGAAGCTCATTCGGCCCAGACCAACAAAAACCCAGTATGCAGGACCTTATTACATTTGCAAAGGTACAGGTGCTAATATCAATTTTTCACTTGTCCTCGTTTGAGTCAAACGTCACAAGTTTTTGTCTGAGGCTTTACAAATTGCGAAAATTAGCGAGGAATGTTATGGTATATGGCTCCCTCCAAATCGTCTTGCTTGACAGTGACGTTCTCCAATTTGGGAGTAACATTTGCATTGAGTGACCAGAACCCTCCCCCGCCTCTCTTCAGTATGCCTCACACACTTAAAGCGTTTCAAGAATAACACGTAAAGGTAAAATATACTACTAATAATACTACTAATGCTAGATGATCCATGAACAGATGGAATCAGTCGCTGTGTTATATATTCCTTATATCTTTTATAGGTTTCACTTTTCTGTCTCATGGCAACTATGGTACGTTCAAGGACGGCTAAAGTGCAAAATCTCTGCACTTGACCAAAAAACATTATCAGTGAAGCATAAAAACCTGTTTTGTCATATACGTATAAATTAACAACTTTTTCAGATGAGAATTAAAAAATAAAAAATCTGCAAATTCTGCATGTTTGAATGTTTTATTCCAGGTTGCAGTGATATCACGACATAATGTCATGTATTTTTTTTCTAATTTACACAGGATCAGAATTAATCAAATGCGTATAAACTAAGTCACTTAAGTCTTTTAACTTGACTTAATACATGATCTTGTTAAGGTAGTGTCTACGATTTGTTGACTAGGTAAAATCCAAATGAGTGCATATTTCTTAGTGTATTATATACTGTATGCCCATTTGACCAAAGAAAAAGAAAGTGTGTATGTAAACTTGTAAAATGTACGTTTTAATTTCCATTTGTTTCATTCTTTGCCCTCATTGCATCTTATGAAAAACCTTTCAGAGGTGGCGGTGGGTAAAGACTGCCTTTATCCCGGCCACTGCACCTTTGCGTACTGTCAGGAGGAATTAGACGTTTGGACGCTGGAGCGAAAAGGGTTCATCTCCCGGGAGCTTCTTTTCGATCCTTTCGGGGCCAGCTCTACCGTGAGGTTGACGGTGTCCAAGATCTTGCAAGAGCACCCTGAGATATTTGTGTTCCTGTGCGGAGTGAGTATAAAGCAAAGGGGGCAACAGCATTCATCATGTTGAATGTTACTTTGATATTCCGGGGATAGCCGAGTGCAGTTTATATGTCAACAGTTGGGATTAACTGTCAAGATGAACCATTTACACTCATGTTGTATTTGCAGGTGTGTTTTGACCACAAACCCCGAATAATCAGCAAAACCAGTAAAAACGACCCATTGCGTTGCTCTCACCCAGAGACAAGGCATGACTTTGAAAAACATAAGTAGGTTTTTTCACAAATTTACCGGCCTTTACGAGCCGTTTGGGAATTCTGTGACTGACTGGCTGTGTTCGTTCCTCAGGTGCCTGGTCCACATTTTAAAGGAGAACACAGTGCGCTACTCCAAAATCCGAATGTTGAACCACCTTTGCCAACTTGACTTATGTCGACATGAAGTTCGATACGGCTGCGTGAGGGAGGACGACTGCTTTTACGCTCACAGCCTCATTGAGCTGAAGGTCTGGATGATGCAGCAGGAGTGTGGTAAGATCCCTCGCAAACCTACTACACACTCACTGAAAACCTCATGATACACAGTCGGCAAAGTCGGATTTAGTATTAATAAACAGAATATTTTTGTAGTTAGAGCATAGTAAACTATTTGACTTTCTAAATATGGGTTTTAACATTAGGGCCATGTAGACATGAAACATCATAAAGTTATTCTTTCTTTACATCACATTGTGCAGGCTATGGTAGCATACCATCAGCGTAGCAAGCCAGCAAGATAACCAGTTAGCCTCTCCAATAAATTCTAAACTTAAGTGTTTCAAAGCCAAAAAAGTACCACTTTCACACTGAATGAGAGGAGAACATCTCCCCCCACGCCCACTTCATTTGAGCCATGGCATGTTGGTTCAGCTGTGCTGGCTTAGTAGCCAGTCTCCATGCAGTGTCATGTAAACGTCATGTCTCATTATCAGTCAGCCATGAAACCATTTTCTATGCTGCTTATCCTAACCACAGAACACCAATCATTCATTAATTGATTTGACAAACAGTGACCCATATTTGAACAGCGATATAGCGAGGGGCGACTTTAGAGTAGTCGGTGTACAGCTTGTATAGGTTTACTATCCACTGAAAATCAACAGTTATTATTGAGTAAATAGCTGGCAACATAAGTGAGAACATAAGTGCATCCGTCGCGTCAATATGTAGTATAAAGCACTGCCTTAATCCTCTTGGCCATGGAATTAATTGCTTGAATTAATTGAAAGAAAAAGATGTACCATGTTTTTTTATTTGTAAATGTTATTTTATGTAAAGAAGCTATTCATATCACTTACACTAAAATAGTGTTTACCTAATTGACAGTGTCCGCTCACTCCGGTTTTTCCTGATTTTTGTGTCATGGGTGTTGTTTTAGACTCAAGGACTAAAACTAGGAATGGTTTTGCATTAAACAAGAGAGAGCCAACCTCACACAGGTGTTTTCTTTGACGTTTCTGCAGCTACTACTTGAATTTTCTTGGATTTAAGTGTACCTGCAACATAATGTCGTGTAATTGGTGAACAAACTACATACCACATTTCTTGACTAAGTAACATGTTCTCAGACAGTTCTTCTGTATTATCATTTACATGCCAAATAATATATTGTGTTGTATATACAGTAGTGTTCAAAATTATAGCAACACAATGTGACTAACCAGATTAAGTACTGGTATTAGTACATCTTTATTGCTACATGGCAAACAAGTTACCACTACGTGCAGTAGATTCTCTGAAAACCGACAAGACCCTGCATTCATGATATGCGCGCTCTGGGCAAGCTAGGCAAACGGGCAGTTAGTTAAAAGAGGGGTGTTAACACAAAATAGTGTGGCATTCAATCAGTGGTCAATTTTGTGAAAAAACAGGCTTGAATCAGGTGGCCCCTATTTAAGGATGAAACCAGCACTTCTCTCATTTCTCTTTGCAAGCCTGAGGAAAATGGGTCGTTGAAAACATTCAGAAGAACAGCGTTGTTTGATCAAAAAGTTGATTGAAGAGGGGAAAACTTGAAAAGATGCACACAATTGTTGCCTGTTTAGCTAAAATGATCTCCAATGCCTTAAAATGGAGAGCAAAACCAGAGACATGTGGCATAAAACGGAAGATAACTATCAAAATAGATGGAAGAATAACCAGAATGACGAAGGTTCAACCAATGATCAGTTCCAGGATGATCAAAGACAGTCAGGAGTTTACCTGTAAGTACTGTGACAGTTAGCAGACGTCTGTGTGAAGCTAATCTATTTACAAAAATCCCCCGCAAAGTCCCTCTGTTTAAAAAAAAAAAAAGAAAAAAAAAAGGCATGTGCAGAAGAGGTAACAATTTGCCAAAGAACACATCAACTGGCCTAAAGAGAAATTGAGGAAGCATCACGATATGGGCATGTTTCTCCTGCTATGGCCTATTTATCCGAGATTGCATATGTCAAAATACTTGAAGAGGTCATGTATAATATTAGTTTAGTAAGTCGCAGGATTGCCAAATCCTAGAAACAAAAAAGTTTGTGCAACATATTTTTATGTTTTCAAAGTCAGCAGCAGACACTGCTATTTTTTGAACACACCCCTTTCAACTAATTGCCCAATTGCACAGCCTTTAGAGTGTGCACATCATGAATGCTGGGTCCTGTTTGTTTTCTGAGAATCTACTGCACCCACAGCTCTGCCATGTAGCAATAAAAATATACTAATAACTGTGCTTCATCTGGTTAGTCACATTGCCCTGATATAATTTTGAACACTTGATATTGTTACTGTACAGTGTTACAGTCGGCAATGTGTATCGCAATATGGATTTTAGGCCGTATTGCCCATCACTTGTCTGCAGGAGGCATATTTGCCCACTGCATTTACTTGTACACAAGACACTATTATCTTGCTACTCACTTGTGGTATTGTGTATTTAGACATTGACACTGCTACATAAGCACATCCAAGTTTTCTTCTTTTGGTATTGTAGGATACTGTACACATCTATGGTCTAATGTATAATTTATTTTGCCTAAACAAAGAAAACAATGCCTAATAAAAGTTATTGTATGTACTTTCTATGGACCTGACGCAGGTATCAGTCATGAAAGTATTGTTCAAGAGGCCACTAAAGTTTGGAACGCAAACATTGCACTGCGAGGCACCCAGGTAGGACTTTGCACCATCAACATGATCCTTTGAACTGCTACTGCACAAACACTCATCTTCTAATCTTGTTTTTAGTCTCCGGGCCAGAGGAGGTTCGGGCCTCCCAATCTGAAGATGATGTTTGTTTGCAGCCAGTGTTGGAGAAACGGCCAACTAAGTGAAGCCGACAAAAACAAAAAGTATTGCTCGGCCAAAGCGAGACACACGTAAGTTGTTTGTCTTCTCTTTGACCATCGGACAGGAAGTGACGAGCAGGACGAGTGCTCTATTAGAATTAGAACCCGATGTTTTTGTTCCAGGTGGGCCAAAGACAAACGTGTGGTGCTTGTAAGCTCCGCTGAAAGGAAAAAGTGGACAATAGTTAGACCCCTTCCTACCAAAAAGCCAATCCCAGCGCAGTTTGAGGTAACCACCCAACAAAAAGGAAGAGCTCCAAGAAGAACAGGCACCTTGCAGGCTCACTGAACTTTATTGTTGTGGTCTCTGCAGATTTGCATGCACATAGCAGCCGGTAAGAAGTGCCAGTACGTTGGCAACTGCTCTTTTGCTCACAGCACTGAGGAAAGAGACCTTTGGACCTTCATGAAGGAAAGCAACAGTGAGTTAGTCCCCCCCCGAAAGTTCCATTAGCAGTCAAAGCGCCACAAGTAATCCCATCCCTCGCTTGTGCAGTTGCAGACATGGATCAGCTTTACGAGCAGTGGCTGCTGTCACAGAAGCCGGGATGGGGTGATGAGAGTGCCACTAACTCCGTGAAGGAGAACGGCAAGCAGATCCACATGCCCACCGACTACGTTGAGGAACTGGTGAGCTCTGTCTTCCTGGTGATTGACATGTGATGAGTAAAATCCGTACCCATGGTGCTTTGTTTCCCTGTCCGCCCGCCGCAGGACGGCAATCACTGTTGGCTCTGCGGTAAGAACTGCAACAGCGAGAAGCAGTGGCAGCAGCACATCACCTCGGAAAAACACAAAGAACGCGTTTTCAACTCGGAGGATGATCACAACCGCTGGCAGTATCGCTTCCCGACCGGTACTTTCAAAGTCTGTGACAGGTGAGTTGAAGACACTTAGGAGCTTTAGAGGGATGCTTTTGGGTCCAATCCCCCCCGAGCTGCAAAAACGCTGGTGTCTCTGTACAGGTTCCTGGTAGGGACGTGCTTCGAGGACGACTCGTGCAAGCTGGCCCACGGCGAGCAGGAGCTCAGGGAGTGGATGGAGCGGCGGGAAGTGCTATTGATGAAACTCGCCAAAGCCAGAAAAGACCACCTTATAGCACCAAATGACAATGACTTTGGAAAATACAGTTTTCTCCTTAAAGACATCAAGTAATGACATGACACATGTGAAGACGAGCAGTACTCAAACTTAAGTCCCCCGGCGGGCGGGGGAGAGCAGATGGGATCTCGGAGAAGCATCCAGGAAGTAGCCTGGTCACAGCATGATTTTTAAAGCGGCTCCGGGTCAACCCCGATACCCGAGCGGCGTCCGGTTTCGCCTCGGAGCGTAATCAAGCAACACGAGCTTTGCTACGCACCGCTCAGTAGGACATCTGAAAAGGGTGATGGAACCAGAACCCCGACGAGACACGTTTCACATTGTTTCTTTTCATATGTTGATGACCTTTATATTTGGCCTTTTTACTAATTACACGCAGACCTTGAAAACCTGACATTTTCTTTTAATCCATCAACATACATCAGTTGTCTCATATAACCAGTATAACCAGCACCACACCAAATAAAGAATTTTTTTTTGGAGTACACCTAAAAGCAGGTTGGTTAACTTTCCATAAGTGTGAATTTTTGCATGTGTCCTGTGGTTAACTGGTGACCAGTGCACCAAAATCAGCTGGGGGGAGCGCTACTGTCACGGCACCAACACCCGCTGCAGGTCCTCCACTTCCAGCTTCCACATCTTCCTGTGAAGGTCGGCCTGCTCGGAGAGATCGGCAATTTTCACGGCGCGGACCACAGGCTCCGGGGAGACGGCCTGAACGGCACCCATCACCATGACGTATTTACCTACAGGGTCAGCAAGGACCTCCATCAACCGGAACCGGCACTTGTAACTCCCGAACGTCTTACCCGAGGACAAGCACGGCTTCCCTTTGGGGATGCTGTTAACGCCTTGGACGGTGAACGTGCCCGTCTCGTCCATGAGCAGCACGCGGTCGAGCTCCAGCTGCACCTCCAGCACGGTGCCCTGCATCCACGCCAGCGACACCGGCAGGAAGCGCGCCCTAGTCAGCCTGACGATCCAGCCAGCCCCGCTCGGCCCGCCGGAGCTCCCCCGGCCCTCCGTCGCTGTTCTCAGCTGGCCGGCGAGAACCTTCACTGGCGGAGGACGCTTCCCAACGCCGGCTGCTTTATCCGGTTTGTCCATTTTAAATCACGTCTCCTTTGTTTACGTGAGCCTTAACCATCCTCTTCCCGCGTCTGAATGGCTTTCCGTGAACGTCATTGCCGGTAAGGCTCTTTCGAAATAAAAGCAAAGCGGAAGTCGCTATGAAATATTTCGTATGAAATGAAAAAAAAAACCCATACACAGGACACTATCATCGTTTCATTAAATAACTTTTTATTTCTTTAAGAATAACTGAAGAAAAGCGTTAGCAATTTCTGTACAATTGTTACACTGAGGTTTCCCTTGGATTGTTTGAAACCCACCAATGAGGGGCGGGGCTAAGAAATATTTGCGCTGCCACGTAGTGCATGTTTAACCCTTTAAAAAAACAAGATTTTTTAATTATGTTTTAAAAAGTCCACAGGCGTCAGTCAAGTTTCCTTCAGACAGATTCAGATAAAGAAGTCTCCTTGAAGCGTCCTGCTGACTCCACTGCTCTCGCTTCCGTGACGGCTGCGCTTCTCTGTCCCAGTTCATTGTAAAAAAAAAAAAAAAAAACAGGAAAAAAAAAAGATGAGGCACATTAGAAATACTGCCATTTTCCCAGGACTGTGTCTTTGATTGCATCGACAAACTGTGCAGGCACCCAGTAGACCCAATACTGAGACGCTTCTGTAGGTCCCAACTGGAACGCCTGGGAAGCACACAAAAACATCTGACACACTGTACATACTGTTATATTAGTAATACAACAGAAGGATTAACGCCACTAAATCATTTTGTTCCGTTTTTAGGCTCTGATGGAAAAAAGGGGGAGAATTGTGATGATAACCACAGAACAGGAAATGTTTGTATCGCAGACAATGATTAAAAAAAATCTTCCATTTGCTTCCAACCTGCATCATTAAAAGTTGAGTACTTTTACTTTATTCTAGTTTTATTGCAGCGCTGAACTTATTTTTCTGCTTGTATGAATGGAAATGAAAGACTGCCTGTCTGTTTTGGAACCGATTCATGGTACTTCCAATGGGACAAACACCAGTTTGATACTGGTGATGGAGATAAGACCATGAATCAGACAGAACTGTCGTCTTCCTCTCGCATGAACTTGACACTTTATGTAAGATCTTCCGGTGGCGATAAAGGAAGACAAAGGCGCTCACATTTCCTGCTCGGTTTGAGCGGCTGAAGCGGCAGAGCGTGACCTCCCGTTGCCCCTGTCGGACCGTGGTGTCAATGCAGCGTTTGTAGCTGCTTCAACAATCCGTCTGCGGTGGCGAGCGCGCACACTTACCATCATGTGATAGTCCTCGTGCTCTTCGATGGCCTCGGAGACCACGTTCTTAATGGAGCCCATCGGGACCTTCTCCGTCCTCTCTGCGGACACACACACACACACACACTTATATATGTGGCGGCGAGGTTACTGTCAGAGGCGGAGACCCGAGCAAAACGGCGGCTCACCTTTGGTGCCGATCCACAGCTGATCCTGCTCCAGTTTGAACGTGAGTCTGACTTTCCCCCCGGACTTGTTGTACATTCCGGATAAAGGCACGGTTGGTAGTCGCTCCTGTGTTGGGACGCGGCGTTCGGTCGGTCACTCAAGTTAAACGCAAACCCGACAAAACTGCAAAAACACTTACTTTTGTTCCTTTAATAGCCGGCATGACGTCCTCTGGTTTACCTTTGTCCAACACCTTCCTGTGTTGCTGGAGTAGGAGAGTATCATACATGTTAGGGCATGACAAAACACACACGCAAGCGGTTGTTCCCCCTCACTGTGCCCGCACTCCTCTGTCATGGTGCCGGGGGCTAGCACGGGAAGTACCGCTGTAACCGTTTATACTAGGGACCGTCAATAAATTACTATTGTGTTGAAAAAAAACCCACACAAACTGATCTCAAAGTTATAGTTATAGGGTTTTACTGGTTATTATAATCATGTCCTGCCCTGAAAGTATTTTTCACGCCCATTTTTTTCAGCTGTGTAATAAAGAAAATTCAGCAACATTAGTTGCATTGTTTTTAATGCGTTAAGGAGCTATTTTCCTTGCCATATTCAATTCCATCCATCTTCTGTGCCGCTTATCCACATTAGGGTCTCGGGAGTATGCTGGAGCCTATCCCAGCTGACTTTGGCCGCATATTAAATTCACCAAATGTGATTATGAATTATATTACATTAAAACCATGGATCGGGAATCCCTAATATACAGTTTACTATAGAGTAGTCAGTGTATAGCAGGGGTGTACAAACTTTTCCACCGAGGGCGGCATACTGAAAAAGCAAAGGGGGCACTTTTACTTTTTTAAACCAATCCAAGTAGACATGAAAAAATGAGTTTTATATTTAAAAAAAAAAAACAGCCTGCATTTTAGTGTTGTGTTACCAGTGACAAAGCATATGAATGAACTTTCCTTTAAAAAAAAAATATATATATATATATATTTTTTTTTTTACAAATACTTCTCCTACATTTTTTCTTGTACTGTTATGCCTTTATTCTTACATTTTGACTTCATTATCGTAATGTTAACTTATACCCAACCCAGTATTCCTATAACTATTATAGTATATAATAGTATATTACAGCATTTTTTTATATAAAACTAATTTTTTAGTCTAACTCAATCTTTTTTATTTTTTTATTTTATTGTAATTAGTTTTTTTTCCATTTCCCGCTGTTTTTTCCTGAATTTTCTTGTTTAATATTTTGAGACCGCAGAGGGCGAGCTTCGGTTCTCGGCGGGGATGCAAAAACTGCAGCTTTTAAAAACAAGCATCCAAACACTCCTCCCATGTGTTGCTCGTATTTTTTTGGGGGGGAGAATTAGCTGAAAACAGCCCAAAAGTGGTGAAAAGTCTTTTTCTACTGTTTTCATCCTGCTACCCACCACCGCCCCCATGCTGTCAGACTGGAGTACTGCAATTAAACTTTAAAATGATTGGATTTGCACATTTTTTTGTGGTAGCTATGAGTGAAAAATCACACCATGCGTATTTTTACACTCCAGAGCATACAATTTCCTACCTTTTGTCTGCATAGCGGCTCCTTCTTGTTTTCCTCCGCTTTCACTTCCTGCTGCATGACCTCTTTGGGCGTGCTGACGGCCAGCACGTCGTTGATGGTGGAGCCCACCACCATGATCTTGGCACCGCTCGTGACCTTTATCTCCCGTAGCGTCTTGTCCTCCGGAAGCAAGCCTTTGTACATCACCTTCTGCATGGCCGGCGGAAGACCTGCCAAGAGGAAGATTTAGGCTTGGTGGGGATGGCGGGTGCGAGACGACGGCGGGGGATTCCTCACCGGTGAGCGCGTGGATCCGCTCCTTCAGCTTAGCGCCGGTGCTGTCCAGGGGGATCTTCAGGTCGTATTTGATCTTGTTCCAGATGATCTTCAGGTCCACCGCCTCGCCTTCCTCCTCCGCGTCGTCTCCGTTGCTGATGGCGGAAGAGTCCTGAGTGGCGGCGTGTCCCGCGTCGGACGCGGACTCCGAGTCGCCCTTGTCGGCGGAGTCACCCAGAGGCGTGTCTTCTTTTGGCTTCACGTCCGTCTGCATTGTAACTTCACTCCCTGTTCGAAACGACACGGTGCAATCTCTGAGGCGGCGTATTTCACAAAATCCGCTGGGGTAGGCTCCAGCCTCGCCCAATGTATGTGCATTCTAAATGCTTGACTCCTTACACTAAATGCTGATTTCCCTACACCTGTTTGCCTTATCCTCGGCGTCAGTGCAGGCGAAACCAAAAAAAAGGTGGTGTTTTTGAGCCCAAACGCGAATATGACACAGCATCTAGCACTTTCGATTTGCCTTACTGGCTACGTACTGAATGCTTCCTCTCACCAGGCTTGCCATTTGAACTAGCCGTCAATCAAATCAGCCCCCCCCCCCGTGTCGGTCTAGCCCCCTCCCCCTCGAGCACGGGTCATTACTTGGACGTGTTAGCGGCAATTGACGTTAGCTAACCTGAACGTGTCAACTTAAACATTACGAGGAGACGTGGATTTCTCTTTTGAAATTCAACACGCGCCCGTCACAGCGCCCCGGCGTTAACGCGTCTGCTTTAATTCATCGCCGGGGGGCGAGAGTTGGTGTAAGGGAATGAAGGAAATGTGGCTAAATTGTGCTCTATACCCACCGTCCTGGGCCGCCATGATGATTGTGTACAATCAGTAGCAACGTTCCATTGAGCCGAAGAGCGCGACAGGGGAGTAAGATGGTTCCTCCTCCTCGGAAAACGCTAAACGGGGCCTCGCATGGGGGTATTACGTGTTATCACACGGGGAGGAATGACACACATTTTGGCGTTAGCTCACGGCCACAAGTATGAGTATGTACAGCGATAATATGCTCGTTTTATAAATAGGGAGCGAAAAAACGAAATATATGGAGGAGGTGTATGCGCGCAGGGGAATTACGGCCTACGTAGTTGTTTTTTAAGTTCCATCTTACGCGACACGTCACTGGGGTGGAGTAAGTTTGAGTTTTACCGCTAATGTCGCTAACATGAACGCTCCGAGCTCGCCTTGTTCGCGTCAATATCTCAATGGCAGAACAGCGTGGCAGGGAATGCTCTTGCTTAGTAGACGATCTCTGTTGCCGTAGCACGAAAGCCGAGCGCCGAGAGGTGGCACGTTCCTTAACTGCCATTGGTCACCGAGTTCTTCTTCGCGTGTGGATAAAACGGAGCCAGTAGATCGGCGCTATATCGCCAACGTGTGGACGAACTAAGTTTGATTTTTTTTGGAACGTGTGTTACTTTCCAACAGGGGGTGTTCAAAGTGCATTGTGGTTCTAAAAAATATAGCACAACATGGGAAAAGTCATTTTACAAGAATATATCAAAATATCAAGAAAAAAAAGTTGTAATCTCAAAAAAAATGGAATACAGGAATAAGGTGGTAATATTGTGAGGAGCAAAATTACATTTTTGTTTTTTTTAAAGTGAAAAATATTATGAGTCAATCAAACAAAACAACGAAAGTGGTCGTGTTTGGAAAATTAGGTTGCCGAAAAGAGAAAATATTATGGGAATAAATTCTAAATTACGAGAAGAAAGTTGAAACATATGGGGAAAAAAAGAACAGCAGCAGAAATGGAAAAAAATGTCATCATTTTAGTAGAGTAGAATAAAAAGTCACAATTTTACAAGAATAAACTTATAACTTATTAACTTATGTTATGAGTAAAAATAATATCATTTTAGTGTCATTTTAGTTCATTTTTGTATGTCGTAAAATGAGAAACTAACGAAACAATATAAAGTTGTAATTTTTGCAACGTTAGATTGGGAAAAATTATAATATTATGCGAATAAAGTCATAACATTACAATTGGAAATATACGTTTATTTTTTTGCCGGCATTTTAAAGTCAAACAGGACAGAAATCCCTGTTAAACATATGGGGTATGCATGGAGTATGTTCTACTTTCTACCGACAGATGGCAGCAGCACAACGCCACCTCATTGAATGGTTCCTCTACGGCAAAAAGAACAAGAGCAACGCCAGGAAGTGAATGGACCAAAAAAAAAAGGGGGGGGGGGAGAAAAAAAAGAAAACACAACCGGAAATAAAATCTGGTAATTAAAGTCACAAGTTGTCATGAGTTGGTTGGACGTTAGCGAGGGGGAAGAAGAAGCCTCACAATGGCGCTCTTGCCGTCGCCTGTGTTCGCTGGATAACTTTCACCAGTTTGTGTGTGGAGCCGGAGAGAAAGAGGGGCGTGCAGGAGTTTGTTATGTAGCAAAGTAAGCGTCCAAAAAGCAGCATTATGGCGGACTGGAGGACTTTCAATGTTGTTGTTCTGGGCGTGGGATTCCTGTTCATCTTCACCGCCTTCACCACTTGTGGGAACGTAGAGGTAAGTTTTCCATTTCGTTGGCACTTTTGATCTGATTTCTTTTTATATTATTTATTTCCATTGAATAATTTGTATACACCTAAAAAAATAATCATTATTTACGTAGTTATTTAAAATTATCATTCTATTATATTTCACATAAATATTGTATAATAGTTTTTTAAAAAGAATTAAAATATTAAAGTGGTACGCTGTAAAAAAAATTGTGAGAAATTTTCATATATATATATATATATATCATAAATATATATATATATATCATAAATATATATATGTCTTATATGCAGAATAATTTTATTATTGTTATTTATTGCCATTATATTCTGTGTTCTTCTTTTCCAATGACCATAAACGCTTCAATAGTAATATAGGCAATATATTCATTTTAGTTTGTATCCAAAATATGAATTTTGATATGTTTTTAATGAAATTCTTATTATTGTAGCAAATCAGTTTCCTCCATCTGTTCCTGTCTTCTGCATCCTCTTCTCTCAACCACCGTCATGTCTTTTTTCACTACATCCATAAACCTCCTCTTTGGGCTTCCCCTAGGCCTCCTGCCTGGCAGTTCAATGCCCAGCATGCTTCTAGCAATATATTCTCTATCTCTCCTCCGAACCATCTCAGTCTGGCCTCTCTGACTTTATCTCCAAAACCTCTAACATGTGCTGTCCATCTGATGTGCTCATTCCTGATCCTGTCCATCCTGGTCACACCCAAAAAGATACTCAGCATCTTCATCTCTGCTACCTCCAGCTCTGCCTCCTGTCTTTTCCTCAGCGGCACTGTTTCTAAACCAAACAACACTGAGGGTCTCACCACAGTTTTAGTTGCATAGATGCAACTTTCATATACTGTATGTCAGTATTATTACTATTATTACTATTATATTGTGTCCTGTGTCTGCCCCGGGGTCTTCTCCCGGCTGGGCATGCCTGGCACACCTCCTCAGGGAGGCATCCACACTAGATGCCCGAGCCACATCTCAGTGTGAAGGAGCAGCGGCTCTACTCTGAGCTCCTCCCGGATTACCAGGGTGAGGACCTTGGTCATTATTATTATTATTATTGGTATTGTATTTAAAAAATAATGACTATGTGGCTGTTCAACCTGCATTAATTCTAATACAGTATGTTGTTATGAAAGTACAGTGTGCAGAAAAGAAGGGGTTGGGCGACCAATCAAGAGTGTCATGTGAAGCTCGTGCTTCCAATTTTCTTCACAAGACAAATGAGTTCTGCTCTGGCATGACATGACTTTTTTCTTTTTTCCTCGATTGTTAGCAAACTGTGGTGAAAAGCCTGCGCAACGACACTTTCACAGGAAGCGGATACCACAGGTGGGCCACATTCCAAATGTCGTGATGTTCAAGATGAATACTGTGGATGGTTAACAGTCTTTCTCCTTCTCCAGTCTGGGAATCATCTACGGGGTCTTCTCATTTTCCAATCTAGTGGCGCCGGCGGTGGTGGCGGTGCTGGGGCAGAAGATGACCATGTTTGTGAGCGGGCTGCTTTACAGGTACCGGTCACGCACGCTGCCATGATGCTGAGCGAGACTCGATCAATCGATCGCTGATTTTGTGTCTAGTGGCTACATCGCCGTCTTCATTGAGCCGTCCACGTGGGCCTTCTACCTGATGTCCGTGCTGATGGGCGTCGGCGCGGCTTGTAAGTTCTCTTATGGTCCCGTACAGGCTATATTTTTAACAACACTATTTTTCCTAATTTATCTTCAAAAACGTTCAAAGCTGCAGCATCAAATGAGCTGCATATCTAATTTTTCTGTAATAACGGCAGTAAATGGAGCATTTAAACAAGCAATAAACACAGCAGAGGTAATCATCAAAATGGGCTAAATACGAGGCAAAATTCCATGTTTAATTCGGCGTAACATTCACATTCATGGATCAAATTTGCGTGGGAGGCAGCGGATTAATAAAAGGCCACCTCTGCCTGTGTCAAAATTGGAAAGATTAAACACGAGGCAGGGACGCGTGTGTGGCGTTGCATTTAAGCGGACAAAAATGCATTTTTGTAAGCATTCTTCTCTCTCCCAGTGCTGTGGACGGCTCAAGGACTCTTCCTGGTGGAGAACTCGGAGGCTGCCACCATCAACAGGAACACGGGGATGTTCTGGGCTCTGTTGCAGTGCAGGTAGCGGCCAAGCACTGTTTCTATGTTACCTAACATAACGCTCACTTTTGATTGGCAGCAACAGTTTGATACTTTATTCATCTCCAAGAGAGATTTTCCCTACAAGAAAAGATGCAAACAGAACACATTTTTGCCATCATGAAACAGTTTTCAGCTTATTTAATGATAATGTAAGTGTAAAAAGAAGTTATACAAATCAGTTGCCCTTATGGTTGTGGTTGGCATTTTTATACGTGGTTTCTGTCACTGATACCCTGGTGGGATTATACACACCAGGACAGCAGCTAAAATAAAATTTAAAAAAAAAGCTAAAATTTTCTTTTTTTTACAAGAACAAAGTCAAAATATTAAAAGAAAAAAGGTTGTAATGTAAGGAGAAAAAATAAAACATTGTAATATTATGAGGGGAAAAAAAACACCTGTACAGTAGCATAAATATAAATATTAAAGAAGAACATTTTAAAGTTATAATATGAAAAACAAACAAGACAACAAATACACTTTTTGGTAAATGAGGTTACAGAAATCGTTTTTATATCACGAAAATATTTATGGGAATAAATACGAGAAGAAAATTTACAAGAACAAGGTTGGAAAAAAAACAGGATTAATTTTCTGATGATAAAGTCTAAAGATTAAGAGAAAAAAAATCACAGTTTTATGAGAATAATTGGGTAATATTATGAGAAAAAAGAATCTCATTTTAGTAAGCCATAGTTGAAATATTCAAGAAAAAGTACATTTAAAAAATGTAACATAATGCAAAACACACAAAACAATGAATAAAGTTATAATGTGACGAGAATAAAGTCTAAATAAAATAGGAAGAATCCAAGAATAAAATCTACAAGAACAAAGAAAAACAACAGCACGAATGAAAAAAAAATTTGTTGATGATGAAATCAAAATATTAAGAGAGAATAGTCAATTTAATGAGAATAAATGGGTAATATTATGAGGGAAAAAATGACATTTTAGTAGCAAAGAGTTGAAATATTAAAGAAAAAATACCTTATTAAAAAATGTGTTTTAACATTATGAGAAACACACCAAATTATGTTCCGAGTATAAAGTTAGTTATGGGAATAATTGCGAGAAGAAAATATACCCGAACAAAGTTGAAGTAGTTGGGGAAAAAACAACAGCATAAATGTGGAAAAAAATGTAATTTTTTTATGACAACGTCAAATTATTAAAATTAATGACTTTTTAGTAGCAAAAAGTAGATATATTAAACAAAAGAATACGCTATTTACTTTAAAAAGTCATAACATTATGAGAACCAAACAAAACAAAATAGAGTTGTAGTTTGTGGAAAATGCAGTTATGAGATGATTTTAAGCAATACCGGATCTTGTCTTTTCCTTTCTTTTTCTTAGGTTAGTCTGCCGCCCTAGTGGCCATTCCCGCCACAGCATGCGTCGTAAGTGGGTTCATCCCAGCAGAACAGCGCCATCTATCTTTATCAGCGTTTGTTAGCGTGGCACGTGATGTCAGGATGGGATAAACTGACACCGTTCATTAAAAAGAAAAAGAAAAGAAACAATGGTGTCTCGTTAACCTGGCTGATTGTCCTAATGGGAGCGCTCTAATTAAAGGTCAAGCGTTGGTGAGGTTTGAGTTATCGGATGCACAAAACAAATTCCTGATTCGGACCGTGTCGTCTCACTGCCAGCACATCATCGGATAATCATAGATTTATCCGATGTCCTCTAAATGTCAGGAAAAATGCAGAAAATCAGCCGTGATTGTTTCCCAAAAGCACTCAAGTGGCACAAACCAAACAGGAAATTGACTTTTTAGTCTTCAAAAAAATCTCAAATATGACATAATCTGTGATTTTTTTTAAACTAAATATACTACAAAGTATTTTTTTCAAATGTCTTAGGGATCAACAAGAGGCAAGTGAGGCCTGCAATTCTTTGGATGTTGATGTGGGGTCTTTTGTGACCTCTTGGATGAGTTTTTTTGGTTGGCCCGGCCACTCCTGGGAAGGTTAATCACTCTTTCATGTTTTCGCCATTTTTGGATAACGGCTCTCGCTGTGGTTGGCTGGACTCCAGCGTTCAGTTCAGTTGTCATTGACTAATATCTGCTTTTGTTTGAGGACCTGAAAAATGTAAGTGTGACAAACATGAAAGAAAGAAATGACAGTGCTGTACATTCAATGATATATTCCGTTTGTGCCTTTTTATTAGCAATATGTTTCTCCCTCATTTCTTTGTCATTTCTATTCCAGCATGTTGTTTGGCAATCTGTACATTTACCTGGACTGGAACGGAAGAAGCGAGATACCAGGTATGGTCTTAAGATAAAGTACCGTAATGGTCCTACTAGAGGAGCATGATGATAAAAGTCAAACTAGTCTGTCTATGTTGTTAACTCTTCCGCCACGTGTGGATTTGCTTTGTCAGACGGCAGCAGGAAGAACATTTTCCTCTCCCTGCTGGTGGCGTCTGTGGTGGGAACGCTGTGCTTCCTGGTGCTGAGGAGGAGTCCTCCTGAGGAGGAGACGCTGTCTGATGAGGAGGGGCAGTCGCTCCTCTCGGCCGGCGTGGTGTAAGTGGACCTCCTCTCCCTAATTATGCATTTTACACCTTCGTTGATATTACTGCGGTGGTGTTGTATGTCCCCTTTTTAAAATTGATTCCTAAAAACAGCAAAGCACTCCTTGTGCTTGCGCTTTTGCAGGGGATTCCCAAAAACGGTAGCGTTCCTGTCACATAGCGTTATTCCAGTAGGTCCCTAAAATCAGAAGAGCACTGCTTTTATACACTAGTTGAGAATCATTGGGTTTGATTCTTAAAAACAGCAGTGTTGCTGTCATATAGGGGCAATTTAGTGAGCATTTGTTGGAGTAGGTCCCTAAAAACGTTATTCCTGTGACCTAATGGATTTTTAACCAGCGGTTTTACAGTAGATTGCTGAAAACCTCAGAGCAATCATGTTATGTTACCTTAGACACGTGTCTTTGCATTAGCTCCTTAAAAACAGCAGTCACACAGAGGATCTTTGACTATAATTTTTTGGTAAACCCTTAAAAAACAGCTTAGGGCTCCTGTCATGTAGAGCCTTTTTTGCAGTCCATTCCTAAAAACAGCAAAACGCTTAAGTTTTGTTGTGACTCCATGACTTGCATTTTTAACTGTTGACTCTTGAAAACTTGTCTTATTAGGGATCATGGCTTTTTTTTTTTTAGAATACTGTAAACCCACAAAAACAGAAGTGTTCCTGTCATGTAGCGCTGGCGTTCTTGCAGGAGATACCTAAAAACAGCTGAGTTTGCAGCTGAGTGTGAAGCTTCTGGGATGAGACCCAGCACCTCCAAATCCGAGGCCATGGTTCTCATTTGGAAACGGGTGGACTTTATCCTCCGGGTTGGGAGTTAGGTCTTGCCTCAGGTGGAGGAGTCCAAGTATTTTGGGGTCTTGTTCACGAGTGAGGGACGGTTGGAGCGTGAGGTCGACAGACGGATTGGTGCATGCAGCGTCCACAGTAATGCGGTCGCTGTACCGGACCGTCGTGGTGAAGAGAGAACTGAGCCGGAAGGCAAAGCTCTCTGTTTACCGATCGATCTACGTTCCCACCCTCACCTATGGTCATGAGTTATGGGTCATGACCAAAAGAACAAGATTACGGGTACAAGCGGCGGAAATGAGTTTCCTCCGTAGGGTGGCTGGACTCACCCTAAGAGATAGGGTGAGGAGCTCGGCCATCCGGGAGGAGCTCAGAGTAGAGCCGCTGCTCCTTCACAACGAGATGAGCCAGTTGAGGTGTTTCGGTGTTTAATTTTTTATTACAATACTGTACATCCACAAAAACAGCGTTCCTGTCATGTAGCCTATCTTTGACTAGAGTTTTTACAGTAGATGTTTAAACACTGCCGAACGATCCTGTCCTGGAAAGGACCTTTGGCTAGTGTCTTTGCTTTAGGGTCTTAAAAACAGCATTGTTCTGCATTTTTTTACTACCGTTTTTGCAGTAGATTTCTAGAATCAGCCAAGCATTCGTGTCATGTAGAAGATCTATGACTTGCGTTTTTGCAGTACTTTCCTAAAAACAGCAAAGCACTGCTGTTATATAGTAGAGGATCTGTGACTAGAGTTTTAACAGTAGGTCATTAAAAACAGCAGAGTGCTCTTCTCCTGTGTAGATGTGCCGATGTTTGATGTAAATTGTTGTTGTTTAGGTACAAGCACAGAGCAAACACAGCCCTGCAGGAGGTCAAGGCAGACTTAAGTAAGTTGAGATTTGCACAAAGGCAAAGCTAATGTAAGCCGGAATAAACCCAGGAGTGTGCGTTGCTCCTCAGAGACCATGCTGCAGCTGGTGAAGAACAAGAGCATCCTCCTCCTGAGTCCCTGCATGGCCTACAGCGGTGAGCGGGCCGCACGCGACGCGCTAAGCTCCGCCTCCAGCCGTGACTTCTCTGCAACCTGCGCATGTTGTTCTCGCAGGCCTGGAGCTGTCCTTCTACAGCGGAGTGTACGGTACATGCATCGGAGCCACAGCGCAGTTCGGAGAGGCGGCAAAAGGCCTCATTGGGATCTCCGGCATCGTGGTGGGCGTGGGCGAAATCATCGGTAGGTTTAATCCCACCCACTCCGTCATCAAGGCATCATCGCAACTCGCACGAATGTTGTTTTTGTTTTCTTCTCGCTCGCCAGGCGGAGGCTTGTTTGGATTGGTGTGCAAGAACAGTCGCTTCCGACGCACCTCGGTGGTTTTCCTGGGAATGGTCGTTCATTTTGTGGCCTTCTATCTCATCTTCCTCAGCATTCCCGATGACGCTCCCGTTGTGTTCAGCACCGTCACACAGAAGAGCCCTTTTCTGACGCCGAGGTACGGATGCTTCGCAGATGCGGCACCTGTAGAACTAGACTGCAGACGTTGCATCTGTAAAGCTTGGAAACATTGGATATTTAGCACACCTGGCATCTGTGAATGTGATGAATGTTAGCTAGGTAGTAGACGTGGCATTTGTAAAACTGCCGTGTGAGCTTTAACCCAATGTATACCTTTAGGGTGCGACTGTAGCAAAGATACAGTATAGAATATTATATATGTGTCTATTGTTTTGATCCATGTTATCATTATTGTCTAGTAATTAAATGACACACTCGTTTTTGCAGAATTATTGTGGAAAAATGCTTGAAAATTCTACAAATAAGGACAACCTTACCCCTTTTCTGTAGTTGACTGAAAGAAAGTCTATATGAGGAAAAAGATAAATAAATTAGCTAAACAAATGTTTCCATTTGATTGAATATACTTAATGGCAAAAAACTGTATTTTTACACAGGTTCACCTTTTGACTCATAACTTGTCCAATAACCCAAGTTATTGTCGTGCAGCGCGTCCCTCGCCCTGCTGTGCAGCTTCCTGCTGGGCCTGGGAGACAGCTGCTTCAACACGCAGCTCTACAGCATCTTGGGATGCGTCTACATGGAGCAAAGCGCGCCCGCCTTCGCCATCTTCAAATTCATCCAGGTAATTGCCAATTGTTATCTTAAAGGAGGAGGCAAGGAAAGGAGGAAATAAATGGAGTGGACGCCTTACTGAATTTCAAAGTTGCATAAGAATGTTCAAATTAAAACCTGCACCCCCTTTGCAGTCTGTTTTCGCAGCAATGGCGTTCTTCTACAGTGGCGGCGTGGCGCTAACGTGGCAGCTCCTCCTCATGGTCATCCTGGGCTTCAGCGGCACGCTCTGCTTCTTCGTGGCGGAGCGCATGCACTTCTCTGCAGAGTCGCTGGAATAACTGGATTTTAGCATGAACTCCAAAAGATTATTTTTATGAGTATCACCACCACGGGAAGCTAGCGGTACTTTGCATGTTTGCTAATGGCGTGACAAGATCCACACTGTGATCAGTGTTCATTAACACTACTCTCGCTTTCTGTCGTTTATTACCAGCTGCCAGCTCAGGTCTGATCACGCTTTTGGAAGTCTTTTTTTTTTTTTTTTTAATGCGTCTTAAACTATCACTTTATGGCTTTAATAGTTTTTTTTTTTTTTTTAATAACAAGTGTGAGAAAATCTTGGACAATCTCTGTTCTGTGGTGTAGATACATTTTTAAAGTTATTGAGTCTTAACGTTTCAAAGCACACAAATCCATTTATATTTAAAAGCATTGCTAACAAGCCAACATCAGCTTTTTGGGAAAAATAAAGCCAATTGTTGTTTCTTACAATTTACATCCCGCATTGATTTTGACACCGCAACGCCGTGCAACTCTGCCCCTGGTGGCTGTGAGCGGAATAGCGACGACCGCGCAGCGTGATTCAAATCTCTGGTATGTCATCTTTTTAAAGATAATTGTATTTTTGGAAAGATATACAGCATCGAGCTTCCGTCAAAGATAATTTATGACTAGTTAGGTTAGCATTTTGGAGTATTAAAGTTTGAAAAGCCACAAATTAGATTTTGGCAGCTTTAATGGCAGAATGACAGCGCTAGCGCGTGCTAATGCTAAAATCAGCATATTTGAGGTTTTTGTCGCAGAATCGTGTTTTTCCCCCCATAAATAAAGCTTAATTATGTTTTTCCATGAAGCAGGGCTACCTAATGCGACCGTGCAGCGGAGGAAAAGACTTTCAAGGTGAGTCAAGGGTTCCGTTTGAGCAGAAGGACGTTGGCGCTTCAATGTCTCCAAGTTAACCTCCTTCCATATTTCAAGCCGCGCACTTGATTATCACCAAACAAGAGGAATGTTAATGAATTTGCCCCACAGTCGCCGAAAAAGCATCAAGGCCATCAATCAAAAAGGGAGAGGATGCAGGAGGAGGAAGAAGTGAGGGAGGTGGTGGGTGCACACATTACTTGTAGGGTAATTGAGTATTGATCACTTCATAAGGAGAGTAAGCAGATTTGTGCCATCTTAAGTCAATCGGGCGACTCGCTGCAGACCACGCTGGGAGGCGGCAGTCGCCATTCACACGGGAACCAGTCTGGTGCACGTCCATGCAATGCACACTACCATGCTTTTCCTCATAGGGTAGTCTAAAAGTGACCTTTTAAGTCAGTTTTGCTCTTTTTTTGGGTGCATTTCACAGTATGTTTTTATATGATGATAATCATTCGTGCATTATATCTTCCTCTTCTCCTTTCGGCTTATGCCTTTAGGGGTCGCCACAGCTAACCTTGCCTTCCACATCCTCTTCTCTAGGCCTCGTGCCTGGCAGTTCAAAGCCAGCATCCTTCTACCAATATATTCACTATCTCTCCTCCGGGCATGTCCGAACCATCTCAGTCGGACCTCTCTGCCTTTATCACAAAACCTATAACATGTGCTGTCCCTCTGATGTGCTCGCTCCTGATCCTGTCCATCCTGGTCACACCCAAAGCATTTTCACTTCTGCTACCTCCAGCTCTGCCTGCTGTCTTTTCCTCAGCGGCACTGTCCCTAAAGCAAACAGTTTCAGCAATTATCTATATTATAATATCTTTGTTTTTGTCTGACTTGTCATGAAAACACTTGGTACAAATATCTGCGTTAAAAGAAAACTGGCTTTTTAAATGTGTATTGTTTATATATACATTTTATTTGACAGTGTCCTGTTTTTTAAATGGAGCTTCAAAGTATTGTATGTTCTTGAAAAATATCTTTTTAAGTACATATTATATTAAAAATGATAAAATATTTCATTTCACATATTTATATATACACATTAGTAATGTACCACATTTAATATGGAAAAATATACGTATACTATAATTATATTTATGTTTATATTGATTATTATATATTTTTAAAATGTGTATGTATGAACATAAGTAATAATATATCCATCCATCCATTTTCTATGCTGCTCATAAGGTCGCAGGGTAATGCTGGAGCCTATCTGACTTCTGCCAAAAGGTGGGGTACACCCTGGACTGGTCGCCAGTCCATCACAGGGAATGTGGAAGGAGTCCGGAATACCTGGAGGAAACCCACGCATGCACAGGGAGAACATACAAACTCCATAGAGATGCCAAGCAAAGATTCAAACAGAGGTCATACACAGTACAGTAGATACCGTACACTTGTACGTTAATGTACATTGAATCAACAGTCCTGAAAAATTGGGTTTGTAATTTATTCATTTTTGTTTAAATTTATTTTCGAATTAGTTTTATTTTGCAGTGTATTTTTCTGAAAAATGTCCCCCATTTTTTCCATTTTGTCTAAGAAATAAATATACCAGAAAGCCCCACCTGCCAAGACTGATGGTTTCCCTCCAGTCCTGCAGGCGGCAGTAATGCACGTAACATCACAGCGCTCTATTTTACACACATGACTTGATCCCAGGTTGGGCATTATCTTGTGGTAGCAGTATGTGAAAACTAATTTTAATTGGCACCTTTCTCTGGATTTTTACCAAATGTATGTGTTAAATATATATGTATGTATAAATATATATGTATATATACTAGATAAATGGCAACACTGATCCCTCCTGCTACGTTTTCTTATTCTCTGGCAGACCTGGTGCATTTTCTGAGTGTAACCAATGTCAAATCTATTTGTAGCAGCGTTTATAAATAATACTAATAAAGGAATGTTATGTAACAAATGAACGGATTCACGCCATTGTCTAAGTATCATGTGTAATCTAATTGATGCTGCCAGCGGTGACATTGTCATGGCTGTTAAACGTCCTGTCCGCTTCCATTAAATCCAATCGCACTCGACGTTGATTTCCCCGAACGCCGCCACTCGCTCATCAAAATGCGCTCATCACACAGGACGGACTTCAGTGGTTTCCTGCTGGTGGAAGTTCTAATTAGCCACGGCTCGGTTCGCCAGAGGTCTCAATGTGTTCACCTCAGAAACTCAATGAAAGCATTCACAAAGTGTGTGTGTGTGTGTGTGTGCGCGCCCTGGGAGATGCTTCGTTTGTTACTCCTCAGCTGCGACCCTCTTTAACCAGAACCATGTTTAGAACAGCACTGCGGTCCCTGCAGCTCGCTCGCCTCATTTGCATGAATTATGGAAATAGCCCACCTGAGAATATTTGTAGGATTAAATGGTTGAGAGTACTATTGAACACACAAAAAAAGAACAAAATCCATCTAACACTTTTAATTGCTGGTTTGTTTTTGTTTTTTTCCATTTCTTACTCCGCCTTCATAGCTTGACAGACAATAGATGTTGTTGCAATCATCAGCAGTGCAATTAAACTCATCATCCAGCGGCGTGCGCTCATTGTTCACGGATCAGAGGTCCGTGTCGCTGGTGCTTGTCCTGACATTCACCGCAATTATCCTCGCCTTTGCTCCCAATTCCAATCAGGCCCGTGATTGATTCCAATCCACGACTGGCAAGCGCGCAGCTTAACTCCATATGTCTTTCTTTGTATTTTTCAGGACCACCAGAAGCTGACAGAGAAGCTTTGCTCCAAAGATCGCACGTAATGCCAATGCTGGACCGGGATGAAGAGCACGTCTCCGGGATGCAGCACACACTCCTGGTACGGCGCCTTGGCGAACTCCGGGAAACGCTCCGTGTCTGGGTTCTCCACGTCCACCTGCCGCAAAGTGGTCAGTGCCAAAGCGTATTTTCAAAGCACGTATAAGCCTTACCTGGCTGGTGTTGTGGAGGAGCTGAGAGGGATGCGGATAGAGCTTGTCCGAGTCTTTCGGGGAGTACAGGCGGATGTATTTGCGTCCAACCACCTGATGGAGACGCGAGGAAAAGATGCCTCAGTGAAGTGTGGAAAAGGGGCTATCACTGCTATTCCTAGGATTCAGTGATTCCAATTAACACTTCTATTCAGTTGGGCGTGGTCTACAACAGCAATTAGCTCTGCAGCTGTGGCTGTAGGCAACCTCTCTCTTTAAGATGGCAGTAGCTACATTTGAAGCATCACGAGTGGTCAGCATTAGTTAGTAATTAAAAAAGAGAGATAACGCCTCCATACTATCCCTATGGTTGACCACACTGGAAGGGGTGTTGCAAAGGAGGGAGAGACAGGCTTATTAGGCTTAGTTATCACTGTCCATTTCATAGGAGAAGATCTTTTCTCTTGTCGAAGGATACCATCTTTAGGCGTCATTAGTGCCGTGGACCGGCAAAAAGTAAAACAAATCAGGGTTTGTCAACATTTATTTATTTTTACTTTTCATGCAATCGTGAAATCATGAAAGTCTACCTCACGCTTTGGAGACATGAGGGGGGGAAAAAAACGGAACTAAAAAGAACAAAAGTGACATCCTTCCTCAGTGTCGTGACTCGCTACTACGTAATCTTCCATCGCATGCACACAACTTCCTCTCGCTCAAAGTCCGCTGGGATAGGCTCCAGCATACCCCCGCAACCCCAGTGAGGACAAGCGGCACAGAAAATGAATGAAAAATTTGTGGGAGTACATGGTAACACGAGAACCACCATAAAATGTCAGCTACTTTCCACCACATTAATGGACTTTTTCCAAACGCAAGCACCATTTTATTGATAGTCGAGATGCCTACTAACTGGCCAACGATGTTGCGGTGGATGGGGTTGATGGTCATTTGGTTTTTTTGCTGTTTTTTCTTTTCTCCTCCTCAATAATCTGCCCGCACTCCAAACGGTGGATTTTAAAGACCTAACCAGACCGCCTCTCCTGTTGCCAAGGTTACCTGTGCTAGAAAGTTATGCTGGGGGTCCTGGTGGAGCGGAGACACGGTGCCCGCAGGCCCGAACCACGCGTTCACCGTCACGTCATCCTCGTCTCCATCTCCCAGGCAGCAGTAATCAGGAAGACGGATGTCGTCCTTCAACTCCGGTATCTATGGCAACAGCAGGGTTTTTGGATGATGTCTACCAGTTTGAGCATGAACATGATGAGGAAGAACTTGCTGAATTATTCAGACCAACATTTGTTGGTTGGGGTTCAGCAATTGGGACAATAACGGAAAAAACTCCAGCTTCAGTTCAATCCTGAAGAAAATGTACAAATTTGGGATGGCGAACACAAAGCATCGTTACTAATTAGTCATTTATTAGCTTGACGAGGTGCCCTTTTGGAAAAGGTCGACACGGACAGCACAAACTCCAAAGTGTAATGAAAGTTTGCAAAAATCAATAGTGAAGTGAGAATAAATCATTATTTGTATTGACTTATCTTTTGTTTTTAAATTTGGTTAGCACTGACATTACAGTACGTATTCAAATATTTAGTTTTTATAATTTGGCCATCAGAAAATGGACCCAAATGTAATATTTATTAATATTTTCTTCACATTTACAGAGTGGGCCTGAGCTTACCTGCTCAAACAGCTGATGCTGAGCTAGATAGCCACACATGGTTGTTGCCCCCTCCTGTGCGGTGTCACCCTGCACCAAAAAAAACCCAAAACATCCAACATCCATCCACCTAGTGTACACGTAAAGTACAGACTTACCGTTTGGGAAACATATCTGTCGATGAATTCACTGAGCGTCATCAGCGTTTGGGACCAGTCCTCGTCCGTGTACCTGGAGCCCACCTCCACGGGAACGGTGCGACACCCCGCCACGGCCCTCAAGTAGTCTACACTTTGACCAAAAACGAAGGTTACATTTGCGTGTGCCAAGGCTGCGCGAGGTTATTCCTTTGCCTGAGATCAGTTTACACTCAGCGGTGCACTTGAACGCGAAAAGTGCAGAGCAGCAGCTGACTGTCCGCGATGGAAATGGTCCGTTAGACGTCCTTCACATTTACACTCCTGCAGTTCTTCTGTCCACTCAGTTGGATAAGCGCACTTAGCTGCACGGCGAGTGCAAATCAGCTTGATTACACGAGTGTTTAACAGTGCTGGAGGGTGCATAACTGCTGGACATGGAGACAAACTGTCTGCACTTTTACTTGTTGTTAGAATTACGCCGCTTCTGACAGGGAGTCTTGTTTACATTTCTTTGTGGTTACGTGCAACTTTTATGTACACCCCCCCCCCCCAAACAAATACATGAATGCATAAATATGTACTATACTGTATATATTTGCAAAATTGAATCGGATTAGGTTGTCATTTAGATGAATACTTTATTAATCTCCAAGTGAAACTCATATTGCCAGCTGCTCTGCAAAAATGTCATAATAAACACTTAATTGAAACAACCAAGGCAAGGCAGGAGAGATAGGAAAATAGAATAATAAATACAAAACACAACACTTCAAACATGTAGTGTAATAATACATAATTAGTTAAAAAGTCTTGATTGTGTAATGTAGGTACTTAAGAAATTATTTTCCAAAAAGTGCGTCTGCACATTCCGACTACTTGTTTAAATTCGTTATTTTAATGATTATGTTTTAACCTCATCCAACACACACAATGCAATTTCTATTTCTATTCTAGTGAATGTTTGCCATTAAAAGTGTGGCTTACTGTAAAAATGTTTATACAAAGAAAATGAATAATAAAAACCCAAACCTCCACGGGTGCTCGTTGATAGCAGGCCAGTGTTCAATGGTACCCTCCAAAACCACCGCTTTGAGGGCAAGCAGGTAGTTGTTTTTGAAGCTCTCCAGAGATGGACATTTCACTCTGGGAACTGCAACATCTTCTCGGATCAAGGGGACATCTGTACATGCCATCTTAATTCTCTGGTGGAATAGAATCTTACTGATGTGTTGTTTGTTCAAACATGCAAGCAAGAGAAAAATCACAACACTGACCTTTGCCTGTGGATCTTCTCTTCCATCCTCATTTTTGGTGTCTTTGCTGACTTCCTTCTGCAGAATCTGGACCAGAACTTGCAGTCTATCGTCCATGATGGCCGCACCCATAAGGAGACCCATGTCGCAGGTGCGGATAGCCTGCAGGAGGTCCTGCTGGGATGGCTCCTCTCGACACAGGCCGCACACCTTGAATAGGCATCCATAGGAGTACACCCTTCTCCACTCCTTGTCCACGTGGCGCCAAGTCCCTGTGTTGAGCTTCTCCCAGGAGATGTCCAGGATGACCTGAGCATTGAGCAGGCGACTGGTGGAGCTGGTGTCGGCGTAGAGCTGCTGCCTGGACCGCCTCAGCAGGTCCACGACGCTGGCCTCCACCTTCTCACCAAAATGCAGCAGGAAGTGGTCCTCGTCGGCCGGAAGAAGAGCAGAGATCTTTGACCAGAGGACGGCCATAGAGGAGGACTGTGGTGCAGAAAGGCCAGGTGAGCAATCACACACCTGATGGCACAATGAAAGGTACATTGACATATTAATTAGATACGTGTAGCATACATTTACTCACCACACAGGTTAGGTTTTAATAGTTAATTGTGAGGGATTGCTGATATTATAAACTGGCCATACAGTAGACTCAAGAAACAGTGGGACAAAGATATGGATCTGTAATTTAATAAAACGTGTATCAACCTCCAAATAAAAATGCCAGACACCAGTACGTCTGATATGCTGTATATAAAGCTATACAGTATATTTGCCCGAGGAATGCATCCCGGCACTACACACGCCATGTTAGGCTTACCTTGTAAAGGCGCCACTGTGTTCCGGTTAGCTTGAATGACAGCCCTTCCGAAAAGAGCCCGAAAATAGTACATGGGATCGATTATATGAAATATAGAAGTGTCCGTTTCTGTTATAGCTGAAAATATATTCTTAAACGAGCCAGGAGAGTAAACATTCCGCGCTGCTGCGCTCAACAGTCGGTGTGTCGACATAAACAAACCGGCCAGAAACTCCGACACGACAAACAATGGTTCCGCCGTCGGTTCCAAGTTGCTGTAACATGAGGATCAATATGACTATTAAATAGAAAAACAATCGAATTAAATAACAGAAAAATATATTTTATTTAATAATATTTAATCTTTAATGTCTTAAATATTCAAAGTTATGTCATGCAAGCAAAAAAAGGCCAAACAAATACAGTTTTTATTCTTCGAATGATTAGATTGAGAGAGACAGTCGACAGCTACTACATATAACAGCAAAATTATTGACACATGCATTACAGTTACACATTCAGCCTTATAGATTTTGTCTTTCATCAAATGTTCAAAAAGGTAAACAGCTTTTTATGTACACAAATTATAGAGTGTAAATCAAGATTGTTACAAAGACATTTAGTTGTCCCTTTTTCTGTGGCAGCAGGAGCTTTTATGTAAATAGCAGCTGTTCCCAGAGGGCAGAATGATATGTATAGTGTCTACTTGTGCAAAGCTAAGACAATAATTGGATTTGTCTTTTTGATGTCACTGAGATAGTTCAGCTCTTTTGTATGCAATTGATTTTTCAGCGGGGTGAAGTCTGAGCAAACATGATAGGGACCCCTTCGGCAGGCAAGTCTGGAACCTGAGCGGGCACGACACCATTATCAAATGTCAAACACTATGAAATTCAAATATTCCGCCTGCAAAATGTTCCTTTATGCAAGGCTCTTGGAAAGAAGCAGGCCACGTTTCCATGAATCACAGTCAGGGTGTTTAAGAGATACACGCATATATTGCTGCTTCTGTCTTTTGCTTGCACCGAGAGATGGTTTTAATTCTGTTTCTTTTTAGATTAAAAGGAAAACGCTGTTGGAGAATATCATGAATAAGATTAAGGTTAAGGCCAAGGAGCATACAAAACTTTCCAGAGCTGCTGCAGCTTCTAGAAAAAATAGAAAACAAACTACCACAAGGAAACCTCTTGATAACATAAGTCTCTGTTTTAAGATGAGACTGCAGTGAAAGATGGTCTCAGCTGCTCAGACAGACTCCATTTGTCTTTGGATAGGATGCTGGGAAAATAAGGCTCACGCTGTAAGATGTGAGCAATACTTACAGCCAATGGTATGTGATGCTGCGGAGGGAGGAAGGGAACAGAGATGTATTATTCAGATACGTCTCACTCTGTGCCTGGAAGTTGTGAGGGTCAGATGCCCGTCTGTGTTTTTCCTCTGATTCAAGTTTCAGATGAGCACTGATAAATACATAAGTAGTCATAATAGATAAGTAATTATTCCAGGTTGATGGTGGAATCCTTCTGTTAGAATGGGTGGAATTTGAGCTTCACTTTTTTTGGCCAATAACGATGGTGGTGGTCTAAGTCTGCATATTAATTTAATGTCAAATTAAAGGGGAAAGTTTAACTATTATGATAAAGCACTATCCAAAGTACAAACATGCATACAACCAATGATAAAGTCTCTACTCCCAGGGACAGGTTTTCACCACTGAGCCGTGCAGGGATTGGAACACCAATATACCTAAAATCTTCAAGTTTAAATACTGCACAAAAATGCACACATTATTTTTTGTTCGTAAGATGCACACAAAGCAATTAACAATTTCACGCTCTGTCGCCTTTCCACTCCTGTTCTCCTTCCACCGTTCAGGCTCACTCGTAATTGTGAGTGTTAGGTGCTAATTGATTTACTTTTTTATTCACGTACCCCCATTACAATTGGCGTACCCCTGGGGCTATGCTCCTAGGAGCTAAATGAACCTGCCCCAGTTATAAAATATATAAAAAGTTCTTCAAACCAGCAGAGATCCATGCAAGGATCTTCTGTGTACTGTATATTTTAAAATTGTTAGTTGTAAATGTCCAGCATACCCGCGACCCTAATGAGGATAAGCGGTATAGAAAATGGATGGATGGATAGTTGTAAATGGAATGGAAATTCCATGGTTGTAAAAGTAACATGCATATGTTGTATGTATTTTTTCAGCGCTGATACCAATAGTCAAGGAGGCTGATGACCCATATTTGAGGACGATATTCATTTGCTGTTTGCGTTACAACAAAACAGAGAGCCTGTGAGCGAACAAAGTCATTTATTGCTTGTTACTTGCTTTTAGTAGGTTGCTGCGGTTCCAGTCGCTGATTTTGATGCTTTAACATCATTTTACAAAAGTTCTTCCTGCAGATTTTTGTCTTTTAATGTACTTGAACTGTTAATTTTATGCCTCTACAATTGAAATTCTTTCTTGAAGCCATACGGGCGTGTGAGGTAAACAATTAATTAGCTTTGAGTGATCATATTTGCGTTTGACCTTGGCGCTCGTCTCCAAAAATAAAAAACAAACGTTCCCCGTCGGCAATTTTTGAGGGGGAGGAGTGGGCGGCATGGTAGCATGGGCCGTGACTATTTCCTGGAGGGGGCAGGGTGCCGAACCACGGGAGGGACGCAATCAGCCCCATTACGCTCAAGGTGCTGTTGAAATAAAAGATGGGAACAAGCCTCCAGTGGTGTTGCCCCGGATTAGAATCCAATTAAACACTGTTTAGCGCCGCACAAACCGCCAGCCTTTGCCTGTTCACTCATGAAATTAATGTATTGTCGCGGCACAAAGGAAATGTTGCGACACGGTGCAGCGCCAGCCTCCGTGTGATTTTGGCAAGACAATGGAAGAATTGTTACAGCAAGGGGAAATTAATTCACTTTATTTCCAATGGGGAGAAATTGTTGTTACATTAGAGCAGCGGTTCTCAAACAGTGGGTGAGGTGGGGTGTCAGTATCAGTGTCTTCATGCAATGGCTGCATGCGTGGTATTCATGCTTGAACGATACACAAGCCTCCTACTAGGTGGCAGCAGTGCTACAAATAATCAACAGGCTGCCTGTTCAACCCAGTAGAAGACTACAGTACCGACAGTGGATGAGTGATGGGTAAGTTTCGGACAAAAATGACCGTTGTAGCAAGGATCAATAATTTATTTTGATAAAAGCAGAATGCTGGTTCCAGCAGCTCATGCAGTAGTTTCTACGGATGAATCAATACATATTGTTAAGTACTCTTCAGTTTTATTTTGATTTGAACACTGCTTTTTGCATTTCATTGAAATTCAACTCCAAAGTACAGTTTTTAAAAGAAATGTATCTGGTGGAGTTGTACCTGCCTCATTTTCTGCTCTGCATACTTAGACGTTAGAACCTTATAAAACAATGACAGCATCTTGTATAAAAACAATAATTAAATGAATAAAACATAATGAACAACTCAATTCAACATGGCAGTATGATAATGACACTTCTGTTCATACATTCAATAGTATTTCAATCAAACTATGTAGTATTCATTACTTCCGCAGTTCACATCCAGTTTGCTATAGAATCTAATCAAATAAACAAAAACAATGATTAAAATATCAATGCAGTAATCCCTTCTTAGTTGCTTCCAAACCCGACAGTGATAAGTACAATTCCTTATTTTGGGGGGTAGAAAACCTGTTTACAAACATCTACATGCGGTTATTAACATTCAAGCCCCGTAGACATGAAATAGCGCCCCTATAGTCACCTTTACACTCGTATTAGCCAATCTAGTAAACGTAATAAGAGCAAATATGCCATTTAAAACATAAATAAGACTCGTGCTTGCATGTGTTCCCTACGGGAGCTGGGTGACGGGTGGACAGGAAGTGACGACGGGGGTTCAGAGTTGAGTTTCATCTTGCAACAGTAGCCCATGTTTTTATTAGGGATTATTGTTCTTGTTGTGAGATAATTGAAATCTGCAATAAAAGCTTGTGTTCTTCACCAAACAGTACAGTAACGTTACTGACACCTAGTGATCAGTGTAGAATACTACATATCCTTCTTTCAATGTGTCTTCTGAATGCCTTATATTGTATTTTAGTTCATTTAACCATTATTATGCATATTGTTGACTAATAATGGGTTGTATTTGACCACGAAACAGCATGATAGGGAAAAAAAAGATAAAAATATGCAGTTTTGTTTCTACTGCCAGCCCCAACAGAAGTCACTGATTGCTTCTGCCTGTGGCGATTTTGATATCAGCTGCCATTCACATGTGGGTTACAGTATCATCTGATTCATAGTGCTATCGAACTGAGACTACTGCATGGAGTGGTTCCATATGATACACCAAATGATTGCACAAATAGTAGTTTTTGCCATGGGGACGTTGTTTGTCTGTGGAAACGGAACTTCTGAATGGAATTGTCGAAAATGGGATATAGACGAACTGATTCCATTTTGGGGTAATCCGGATCACCGTCTGGATCCAAGATTCCAAGATTCAAGTGATTTTTTAACAAGGCGAGGTAGGACCATTTGTCCATATAATGCCACAAAAAATGATCAGAGCACTTGGGGGGGATACACCACACGTTTCCAGCAGGTGTTCTTCCGAATATCAAAGACTGATCCAAAACATGTCAGATTATTATTTTGGTGTGAATCACAATAAGGGGAGGGAGGACTATGGCAACTCTTGAGTTTGGAGGGAAGGGTGGAATGAAAACATTCCGGTCCCACGGGGGGTGCATGACAGAAAATGTCATCACTTCAGACCAGCCTAAGCCCGACATCTGTTTGTGCGAGGTCATGCTAATACCCCCAGAAGCCGGGTGGCATTTTTCCCCGGGCTGATCGACACACACATAAAAGCCAATGGAGGTTAAGGGTGGAATCCCCCTTAATGGGTATTTGGTAATACCCCAAAGAGGTAACAAATGAGCGGTGTAAAGTGAAATGTCCTGTGAAATCACCCCCCTATCTGAAACAAGCTGCCTTTACAGCCTATGGAGTTTTTCCCCACCGTGCAGACAATTATCTTCCCAGAGCCAGAACCTTCACTGCTGCAGTGACTACAAGTCCGCTTACTTACAGATCTTTCCGCTAAGTCGCAGGCTGGAACGGCGACGCCGTCCCCCGGGTCCACCCCGGCCTGCAGTGGCGCGTATTCGCCACCTTGGCTTGCCTCCATCGAGCAGGTGCTCCGTGGCGGCGGTGTGTCCAAAGCACTTTGGATCAAATAAATGCAAGCAGGTGTGCCCCGTAGTGTTTGCCCAGGTGACACCTGCTACTTCCCCTTTAATTAGAGCAAAAACAGCTGTTTCACCAGGACCGCGGGTTAGTCAGCGGCCTCGCTCGCTGCTTGATTCTGGTCACATTTGATTAGGACCGCAGGCTTGGGGTAATGGCTGCATCAATACTTGGCGAGTGGATTCGCGGGGGGACATTTGGCTTAGTGCAACCGAACCAGTCATCTCTGACTTTCCATCTGCAAGAGAAGGCAAAAGGCCAAAGAAAAAACAGACTTTTGACCAATAGGATGACTATGCGGAGAAAGGTGGAGATAAAAGAAGCAATCTTCACATTGTTACTCTAATCAGGCCACGCTGCCTGCTGCAGGCCGAGTACTTTGATCCTGTGAGGATGTGCGGAGAAAAAAGGAGAGGGAGCACCCATTTTTTATATCTCAAGCAGCTCCACAGGGAACTTTCTGGCCCTGAAGAGGGTGCAAGCTCATTCAAAGCAGAAGATAACTGCACCCCCACCATCACACCCAATCACCCAACCCTCAGCATACACCACCAAGGTGGAGCATCGCGCAGGAGTGTCATGTTGTGAACTTCCTCCAGGATGAGGCGCTACATTTTTCTCAGTCTTCTCTGTGCTCTTGCCGTCGAAACCGTTTGAAGATTGACACCTTCTGATCCACATGCAAATAAACAGTGTGCGTGTGCGCGAGGAGAGAAGTTTGGGTACCAGCAGAGAGCAGTGTTGGGGCAGCCGAGTGCTCCTCTTTGCTGGATGGATGGATGTTTTATCTATCTGCTGATTTCATCTCTGTCTGTTTACCTCACATAGTTCAGCGGTGCCTTCATCTTCTCAAATGCCACAACAATTTGGGGTAAAACATTTCATTTTTTTCAACTCATTCCTTTTATAAATATTTATTACAAATAATTAAAATATGATTAATGATATGTATATAATAAATATTTAAAATGATTATTTATTTTATAAAATATTTGTGTATAGGGTGTATATAGTTAAGAAAACGTCATTGGGGGGGGGCAAACCCATGGGCCCTCTACGGGTGCCTGCCTTCGGTGTCGGGGTAGGCGACCCGCGGCAGCTGTATCTGGGGCGGCCTGGGGCTCCCAGGGTGTTGAATGTGGCCCCTACTTTGGAGGGTGAGTGGGCTCGGGAACGGATGCCCTATATATATATATATATATATATATATATGTATATGCACCCTTTCTTACATCCCCCCACCCGTCCCTTTTCAGGTCAGGTCCGGCATCGAAATGTGGTTCAACAAAATTCGTAATAAACGCAGTCAAATGTCAAGGGAGACTCATTTGGATTATGAAGTCTCCCTTGGCAAAGCAATTTTGCTCAGCACTTAAAGGCAGCTTGACTCCCATTCAGCTGTTATGATGCTGGACAAGACAAAAAAACATAATTATAACAATTACATATTTTTACCAAGAGCCTAAGAATAATTTTTGGTTGTCTTGAAAAGCCCGATACAACATATTGGATTCATAAAAATAAAACTAAAATCATGAAATATGATATATTTATAAAATATTGTATTGTTGCGTGTTCACTAAAGAGTGAAGCATTGTTGCTTTTTATAATAATAATCACATGAAATATGTACGTATCATTTTTTTACTCTAGACGTGAAGATGTTTATATAATATTATTATTATATTTGTATGTTATTGTTTATAACATTAAAAAAATTAATTACTGTAGTATTTTTTCCCTATCAACCGGTAAAAGGCTGAAAACCCCCATAAAATGTACTGGATTTGTTCCTACATTCATTCATTTTCAATGCCGCTTAATCCTTGCGGGGGTATGCTGGAGCCTATCCCAGCCCACACCCTGGACTGGTCACCAGCCAATCACAAAGCACACTCACATCCATGCCTGTGGACAATATAGAGTTGCCATTTAATCCAATTAACCTATTGAGTTTGTTAAAATATAAAATACATATCATTAACATCCAACATTTCATGTTGGTTGTTGAAGCGTAACTCCCTGTTGCTTTTTTCCAATAATAATAATATTAGTAATAATAGTAGTATGGTGACCATATTGATGATTATTATTGTTGCCTCAACTTGATATTGATGGTTGTTATTATTGCCGCCACAATAAAAAACATATTGATATCAATGAATACCTTAATATTGCTTGTATTGTATCTCATTCATTTGGGTTGCTGTACCTAATGAACTGGCCAACAGACTGGCATGCGCACTGCAAAGAAGAATCCTCTAGACTTGCTATATAATAATAATAATAAGTGTACGGCGGGCTCATGTGACCTTGGCCCAAACGCTACCAACTTCAAACCGGGATAGCATTTGCTTGTCTTCCTCCTTCGAGCGTAACTTGAAATCAAACCCTTGCAGTCAAATGAATCCTCCGGGACGCGGAGCGCACACTTGATTGAGGTAAGACGCCGCTTCATTTTGGCGCCACCTGTGACCCGCCGTCGCTTCTGACACAAACAAATGGCTCTGTAAATAAGGAGGAAGGGAGGGGGACGATGTTTTGGTTTTTTTCCAGCCCCGCCCTCCACCCTTCCTCGCCCCTGTCTTTTCAGGGAGACGTATGCATAGGCCCGCCAACAGGTAATGACGTGGTATCGATCTGCAGCGCTGAGGAGCTGATTGATGGTGTTGCCTGTGCTGCAGACGTGCAGTAATGAGTTGCCATCTCATTGGCTCTCCACTCCATCCTGCTGGGTCACATAGACGCTCGGCACTGGAGAAAGTCCTTGTCATTTCCTCCTCTATGCGCCACCATCCCTCATAGCCATGCTCCTGGAATGAAGTCATTGAGGGATTTTTGTCTTTGAAATGTTCAATAAACACACTTTTGTGTTTTCTATCCAACCCCTGCTGCCTGGAAAGTTCACAAAACATTCATTTTCGTGGGAATTGTCAGCAGGAAACCTGAAAAAGTGACAAGTTTATGAAGAGCCTCGTCTCGTGACGTTAGTGGTCATGAGAGCTGAAGTTCAGAAGTGTTAGTTTTTATGATTTTGCCTTTGCACGCCACCACAGTGCATTTGCAATATGATGTGATTGACATGTGGACTTTCATTTCTGAGAACTGGCAGGTAAAATTCAGGAGTTGCATTCCTTTTATGCATGGTACTTGTACTTGGTCGCCTTCTAGTGCTTTGTGTGTGTTAAGAACTCGTCATCCGTTTGAAAAGAAGACTATTTTTTTCTTTAGAGAAAGAAAGGTTAGCGCAAAGCCACTTTCATTTTTGTTCACATTCTAATTCAAAGGAGATTTTGCTGTTCACAGGTTTCACATGTTATGACTGAATCTGGCCTTGTGGTTGGAGCCAAACAAAAATGATGAAAAAGAAAAGAAAAAGGCTCCTTTCTTACACCGGTTTAGTAAAATTATATCCAACGAATATTCTTACCACTAATATTTTAGGTGTTTATGATTTTCTTTGGCTCCAAAATGTCATGTTTCAATTACTAATGGCGTTTCACAACATCATACAGGAAAAACCTTCCTTTGCGCCTTTGACACACTCCTCCAATGAGCCGGTCCCCTGAGTATGCCCCTCATTTTGTAAAACCAACAATAAGCAGGCTTCACTACACATCTTAAAATAAAGCTTGGCCCTCCCGCCAGCAGTCTGTAAGTTTCAATCGGCTAACCTAGAATGATTTTTGCATGTGGTATATCTATTTTGCTGGGCAAGGGCAGAGTTGCGATGTATTTGTAAAAAGGGAATAAAGTACACAATTAGCGTTAAAGCAACAGATCACACAAAACCGTGTTTCCAGTAAGGCTTCCCAAATACACTTCAAAGCCAGATTTTGGACAACACACAAATACGCTGCAGTAGATGCTCTGTTATTTGCAGGGGTTTACGCCCAAGCCCTCCCGCGAAAAGCGGAAAAACACGATTAGTGGAAGCACACACAAAATGAGTCTATTTTTCATCCCTTTAATCAGTGATTGATCAGTGATACTGAAAAATGAAAGCTAGGAAGGACCACTATGATGTTTTGCATTTATATGCTGAGAATTTAGATATTTACATACTGTATTTCAAGAAATAAGTAGTACAAACCTTTCTCTTTTTTCCCTCATTTTTGCTGTTTTTTTTCTCATAACATGACAACCGAAACTTTATTTTGTTTTGTTTGGTTCTCATAATATTATGACTTTGAAAAAATATATTATACATTTAAACATTGCGCATATTTCTATGCTATTCCAGGCTACCAAAATGGTATCATTTGCCCTCATAATTTCTAATCATAATAAATTTCTCTTGGAGATCGTAAATTTCTCTAGTAGTAAATTTTCAAATTTTTTCTCTTTTTGGAATACACTTTTCCCCTTTATATTTTGATTTTATTTTTGTTTTCTGCTGCTGTTTTTTAAAAATAATTTCTTCATATTATTATATAATTTTTAAAATATATTTTATTTTATATTATGTATTTTTTAAAATAACTTTCTTCTTGTAAATTTTCCTCTCGTATGTCTTCATTCATTCATTCATTTTCTATACCGCTTATCCTCATTAGGGTCTTTATTCCCATAATAGTTAGAATTTTTCAAATTTTTCCCCAACTAGTTTTCCAAAAATGACAATTTTACTTGTTTCTTTGTCATAATACTACCAATAGATAATTTTTAAAAAAAGTCTTTAATTTTTCAGCTTCATGCTACTATTATGTTATTTGATATTATTTTTCAGAGTAATCTTATTAACTTTATTGTTGTAAAAATTGAAATTTTTCTCAAATATTTTGACTTTATTCTTATAAAATTACTGCTCGTGAAATGTTCCCATATTTGCTGCAGTTATTTTCAAATTATATTTTTAGAATGTGCTGGGCCACTAAAAAAACAGCCATGTGCCGCAAATGACCCCCACCCAACACATTGGACAGCCCTGCCCCAAATCCTATATTATACTTAAATTCAGTTCTATACACAAAGACGTGCAGAAGAAGTATGCAGTGTTGTATTTACAAAGCATGCAGTTACACAATCACACACGTCACATCTTCATGCTGGAAAATGTTGTGTAAAGTAACTTATGGGACAGCACCCTCTGCTGGTCATAGCTGCACTTTTTTTTTCTCTTGCAGATCCACTTTCTGTTTAAGCTACCCTAAAAAAGACAAATTATTTACGCTTTAAAGCAAAGAAGACATCCATGGCTATGTGGGTATTTCCATGACGATTTGTGGGTATAAAATGGGGCCTTCTCCTTTAAGACTTTTACATGCTTTCCTCGTGATTAATGTGTCCAAACATTACATTTTTCATATGTGATATCATCTTCCAAAATCTCCACCCAGAGCTTCAGTCACTCTCCCGAACACGTCCCGCTCCCAAAGTATTTCCGCCTCCCCTTCCATTTATTACTCTCGGCACATCACCGCTTTTCATTTTTCCCAGACGATGACACACCGGGGCATGATCGCAGCACGACCTGTGAAAGGGAGACATTTCCCGTGTCCCTGCCTGCCTCCATTACACCCCCACCATACATCTCGCCTGTAGCACCGTGATGCTCGGGGTCCTGGGCGGCCGTTCGGGCGGGGACGTGCGCTGACACCCAACACTGTATCATTTGTGGCAGATCTCAACACCAGCCTCAGACTTTTTCTAAAAGTCTGATTTAGAGGGAGAGGCTTGCGATACGACCCCCTCCCTTCGTGTTCGCAGAAGAAAAGACACCGCGGAGACCAACTCTGGAAGAGACGCATGAATCATCACTGACAAGGCTCCTCCCAGCGTGATGTTGTAGCCGTGAATAATCTACCTCGCTAAAGGCCTCCATCAATTAGTCGATCTCTCAAGTGCGCCTCTCAATTAACACCGCGATTCCCAACGCTCCCGAGATGTTCCGCCGTGCTTGTCTCTGCCAATTTAAAGACACGTCCAACCGGCAGAGCTCTCGGATGGTGCGCCCTCTGAAGGATCCACCACCAAAACTGTAGAAGTGGACGCAACCCCCGCATTGCTTTCGCTACCAATCCTGCAGACAATCGACACGCCCAATCTGAATGGAAGTCTTCCCACCGCCCCTCGGTACCATGCCGCAACTCCAAGTCCACTCCAATAGAGCGTTGCATGTGTCAGGGGGCGTCTGCGGTGCGTGAGTGCCTGCTGTAATTGGAGCAATCCGTTCCCTCGGCCCCGGGGCTGCTGAGACCGCGGGAAGGCTTGCTGCTCGCTCCAGAAGTTCACCAATGTTCTCCTCTGCACCACGACGACCTTTGACATTAGCGCTGCTGCTCGGCCAGACGAATGCAATGGCTTCTCAGCGCTTGCATGCCGGCGCTTATTGAGAATATTCTCAGCAGTGAATGGTGCAGATCCTGAACCTATAGCCTTTTCAGAACATTTATTCACCCCAAAATTTGATTTTTGTTTGTCAGCAAAACTAATAAAAATGAGTATTTTTTCTCTTATTAAATACAATATCTCCCAAAAGTCAGTACAACCCTGACATTTCAGCAGCCATTTTTATTCCAGTACATCTTACTATACAAAGTAAACTTTCATTCATCCATTTTCTATACTGCTTATCCTCATCAGGGTCGCTGGGTATGCTGGAGCCTATCCCAGCTGACTTTGGGCGAGAGGCGGGGTACACCCTGGAATGGTCGCCAGCCAATTGCAGGGCAGACAAACAAACAGTTACACTCACACTCTACTGGACAATTACCCTAACATGCATGTTTTTGGAATGTGGGAGGAAACCGGAGTACCCGAAGAAAACCCACACACGCACGGGGAGAACATGCAAACTCCACACAGAGATGCCCAACGGAGATTCGAACCCTGAATCTCCTAACTGAGGCCAATGTGCCACCCATTCATCCACCGTGTGGCCCCACAAAGTAAACTTCATTTAAAAAAAAAATCATTTTAAAAGGAATTATCTTGACAACCACAAAGTCTGGCTCAATGATATTGAACAGTTTTGGTGTTGAACATCATAAGTCAAATCTTGATCTGTTTCTATACATTCTGTCAAAATGTGAGGTTATTTCAACAAGAATTGCCAACATTATTGGCCTGCAAAGGATTATTTGGTATACCCTGTACACTAGAGTAGTCTGTGTACAGCTTGTATAACAGTATAGGTTTACCATCCTCTGAAAGCACACATCCATCCAAGTGAGTAGCAAGATATTGTGTGTTTCCTACAGTATAGCCAAGCATGGTGGGCTGAGTGCTTGAGTGCTGCCGGCACTGGGGAGCTGCGGTCCATTGAGGGATACTGTACTGTCTACGGCCCCCCTCACCATTAATAAATAATGCAGTTTTGTGGTTGTATATGGTCTATTGTTAGTCAGATATATACATATTATATCTTATTTTCCCTTATATTTACTATATTGGTTAACATGGCGTGAGTGTAAAAGTGCATATAGGGGTGTTTTTTCATGCCAAGTCGTAAACAGGTTTTCTGTGCTATAACTATGAAAAGATTTTATTTATAAATAAGAAATTCACTAATCGTGTTGGCAAGTCTGGAACTAAATAATCACGACGAATGAGGGATTATTGTATTGTGTTCACAGTTAACTCAACTTACACAAGGGCTGCAGTGACCTTAAACAGAGACAAAAGTTCAAAACGCATAGAAAAACATAAAAATACGTTTTCAAAATTCCAGTCCAGCAAAAAAAAACAAAAAAAGAGGCTGTATTTATGAGGCTTACTGAGGTGCAGTTTTCTCAAAGGCTCGTCTTTGAATTATTAAGCAATGCAAACTTGACTCATAAATCTTTCAAACCCAATCCGATCCACAGTGACAGGGGAGATAATAATAATGAGGTGTCCGTGTATTGATTTTTAACCAAGGATCGCAACAATCTATAGGTGTCCTGTCAAGAACAACATTGCCGTAAAATGCTGCAAACAGCAATTTCTTATGCATTAGTGGCATCCATGTTGTCCACAGGAAGACGTGTTTGTTAGTTAGGAGGGGCGTAAGGGCCATAGTCAAGGTGTCATCTGCTAACTGGTAAAAATCATAGCAGCATTAATAGTTCCAGCTTGTAGACTGAAAAATGGCGGCACACTGCTTTGCTCCTACTGGGAAGGCCAAGTGTTCCCAACCTTTACCAAACTCGAGCCCTGGATTGTCTTTCGGCACTACTGCAGTCCAGACGGCCGATCCGCACTGTGTTTGTTTACGAGGCAGACGCTTGACTACGGGCTGATGCGCTTTCTTTCTGGTTGGCTCATTTGCCCGTTCAATTGCAGCAAGGTCAACGCTTGTTTGCAAGCGTTCGAGTTCGATTGGGGGAAAAAAAAAACGGACTGAATGATGCGAGTGTAAAAAGCAGCCCGGGATGCTCTCACCATGCCAACCAATCAGATCCGAATTCAGGCCTTTGTAATGACTCTCTTCACGGCAACATGGCCGCCCGTAATTGAGTTAAGTAAACAAACCCAAATCCGAATGGGAGTGCGCAGAACACGAGGCGGCCGCGTGAAAGTCCGCGTCGCGACTCTCGCGCTCCATCATCCGAGCTGCCGCTGCCAGATGCACCACATTTCCTGGCTCATTGAAGGCGTTTCTCTCGGCGCTGTAGCTCTTAGACACGCTTTGCTGGAAGGCCGGCGTCATCAAACAATCGCAGGCGCCCTCAAACGTATGTTTGCGTCTCGAGTGCTCGGATGTCAAGGAAGAAAGTTCACATTTGGACGTATTTGCACCAGCGTTATCGCCGCCACCGCCGTGTTCATCAGGGTAACTGAACTTATCCATTTAAGTTTGTAATTGCATCAGAGTGCGTCGCCATTAAGCCCCCCATTTGTGCTCCGCTGTCGTGCTGTGATGCTGATAGCGGCATCAGCTCGCCGTTAGCTCTTGTGTCCCTGCATTCCGAGTGGTTGATACGAGGCTCTGTGTGAAGCCGCCTCAATAATTGGGTGAGTTTATCGTTAAGTGGCCTCCGCGGCGGCTGACGGCGCGTGAGGACGGCTCCTCCTGTGGTGCCCGGAAGGGGTGAGAACGCCGTTATGCGTCTTTTACTAGTAATTATGACATACAGTCGTCCCCTCTTTATAGCGGGTCGTTGGTTCCAGACCTGACCGCATTGAATTCATTTCCTTGATGTAGGATTCAGTGTTAATAAATAGAATATTTTGGTAGTTAGAGCATAGAAAGCCTGTTTATGACTTTCTTAAAATGTTTTTAACCATAATTAGAGCGCTATAGACATGAAATAACACCCTTATAGTCACATTTACGCTGCTGCTGTACACTTCTTTGCTGCAGAGACCTGAAATGGCCACTAGCCAGCGAGCTAGCCTGTCTCGAAATGATTTCTTCTAAACTTAAGAAGCTAAAAACTTACCACTTTCACACAAAATGGGAGGAAAACATTTTTTCCCCCACTCTATCATGACTTCAGTCACATCACATTTCTAATGCTTTGTGGTGGCGTACGAACGCAAAATCATGAAAACTAACACTTCCATCCATCCATCTTCCATGCCGCCTACCCTCAGCACGGTCACCTACCCCAGCTGACTTCGGGCGAGAGGCGGGGTACACCCTGAATTGGTTGCCCGTCAATCTCAGGACACATATACAGCAGACAAACAAGCATTCACACTGAACATACAGTACCTATGGATAATTAAAGTCGAAGTATGGGAGGAAACTGGAGTATAAATAGATTATATATACTGTAGTTTATTTTGTGTGTTCATTTGTTTTGAATGATTTGAATGTTAAATTAAATACTTCCATTGAACCCTATTTACCGATCATTAATTATTAGAATGTATGTATTTGTATTTCAAATAATATATGACTAGTTTATATATTTAATGACATTGGCAATTATTTGCCACTTTATACTTTGCCCCTACAGCTGTAAAGTACAGTAGTATTGTTTCAATCGTATACAATATTGTAGTCTTAAAGCTGTTATTTTGGAGCCAAAATCATTACTTGTGTACGCTTTATGGTCAAACGCTAAACCCGATCCAGATAATAGAGATTCTGTTCTCATCCTCCTAAATCCGAATCGGCATTGACGTGAATCAAGAGGAACAGACTGCAAAGCTCCACCAAGGCTGAAGCGCCCCTTCCAAAAGCGCGTTGTTATTTCATCTTGCCGCATGAGCCGAACAGAGAATTACTTCTGCAAACGTGCATTTATGCTTAGCGACAACAACAACAAAGGATGTAAAGGTCACTAAGTTTATTCGCGGGTAAACAATAACTAATTCAGAAAGACCACATTGCTGAACGCTCTGCTGGTGATCCGAGAGTGAATCCGGCAACTTCTACAAAAATAACGCACTATTCTAGATGAGCACAATGTACGCCCCTGGTCATCCTCTATTTGATCACGCATGTCATCGTACAAGCGGATGAAAGTGCGCCGCCTGGTGGCGAATGAGGATAGGTACGGTTTCATCAACCCTTCCGGGTGTCCTCATTTTTGTATTTGTTTGTGCCGACTCTCGTGCTACAAAATTGTCAAAACATGCACCCCTACTGTGTTGCTCTACAGAATCACAATACACAAAAAGCAATGCCAAAGTGGAATTACAATATGCCTGCAAACTAACAGCAGTTAGCAAGAACGCCGTTTTCCCGGCATATACGAGTAATTACTTCCCCTTTGTTTATAGCGGTTAATTGCTTCAGGCCGGACCATGTTAAATTAATTTCTACGACATAGGATTCTATGTAAACGAATGGAATATTTTCATAGTTACAGCACACAGAACCTGTTTATTACTTTCTTAATACGGTTTACAACATTATTAGAGTCCAGTAGACTTGAAATAACACCCCTATAGTCACCTTTAAACTCCTGTTATTTATTGTTTACACCACATTGAAATTCTTATGCTGGGGGGACTCCAGACGGATAACCAGCTAGCCTTGAATTTCTATTTTCTAAGAAGAACTGCACTTTTTTGGGGGGGGATTTTGCCCATCATTCCCAATACTTATGTGAAACACTTGTCTTTCTCTTTTCTGTGTTATAAAGAGAGAAAAACAGCTACAAACAACTAGCACGGTCCGTAGCTATTTCGACTTACTGTATAATATAAAACAACCCCCCAAAAAACAATTATTATTAAACAGTTCTATATAAGGTACGCTATGCTACAAGTACATAGCTCTATGCTGTACAACTACAGCTGTATACAGAAATAATGGGCACCTGTGTGTTGTTCTAATAAAAATTGTGCGTCGCTTTACATTTGAACCAATCTGAGCTTTTCTACTTTAAGACTTAATAGTAAGCATAACACATTTTAATATAATTATATATTATTCCACACTTTTTGGCACCCCCTGAGGCAGCAAAACGTTTTTTTCAGGGACGCTTTCGTGACTTAGCAAGTTTTAGTTTTTTTGCCTGTCATTTGACTAAGGAGCATTTTCTCATAAGGAGTGCCATAAATGTGAATGTGACTCGTGAATGCGGACAGCCCAAGTGTGTCTTTCAAAATATATGATCGTTTCCACTAATACTAAAGAATAGTTGCGTCACATTGCCTGAGTTGAGAGAGCTTCTCGTCTGCGTTCCATCGTCCCGCTCGTGTTTCGCCTCCTGTCGCATCTCCTTCCTGTCACACGTGCTCTGATGTTGGCTGCCTGACTCGCGTGTCGTCTTGTGTTTTTCTTTCACGTCTTCTGCAGGTTCTCGCACAGTGCCTGCCAGTCGAGGCACGTTACGCAACATAAGGGGTCGTCCACGACAAACGTGACCCGACTGCGCCAGGAGCATGGTGCCCTGGAACGTCACAAGTTATGTATTATGAAGGTGCGTGTTAAACTGATATCCACCACTATTACTGCTACTGCTACAGTGCAGGAGTGCAGGTTAGAAAGGCAAGTGAAGAAGTATTTACTTGGGGACTGGCAAGAAAACATAACCCGTGCAGCCAAAATTGGATTTTAAAACTGGGTTAGGACTTTTGAGTTGCTTGTTTACCCAAGTAAGAAGTGGGTACACTAGTTTGTTTGTCATGATCTCACACATCAATCCATAAATACGTAGATTTCCATCTGAAAAACACTTGCTGACGCCGCATTCGCTTATCGAACTCATGCCTGACTGCCGTTCCAGCTGCTATTCAAAGTACTCCAGACGATATGACTTGAATTTCACTTGACTTTATCACAAATGCTTGAATTGTATCCAGGGTGTGCATTCACCTAAAGCGCACATAGAATGGAGCGATAATTGGAAGCAGGCGATAATTGAGGAGAAGACGTTATTTCCCAACATGTGAAACCTCATTAGATACAGTAGGCGCATGTCAATCTATTTGAATATATATTTGATTTCCCAAGTTCAATTTCGACTAGGAGACCATTTAAGGCAGGCCTAAGTACAACAGCTGTTTTTTCCATTCCTGCTCTTGTTGTTTCTTTTTTTTATATTTCCAACATTCCGAAAATTTGAACTTTTTTCTTTTCTTCTTGCAATTATGACTTTATTCCCTTAATAGTTTGACTTTATTTTCGTAACATTATAACATTTTCTATTACCTAATTTTCCAAAAATTACAACTTTATACGTCGTTGATCTTCTCCTTAATATTATGACTTTTTCTTGTTAGAGTACAACTTTTTCCTCTTAATATTTAGATTTCCTTCTTGCAAAATTACTGCTGATTTTTCCTTTTTTTTCCCTTTTCTTTTCAGCATTACGGTGACACCGCTGATGAGTTCACGTGTAACAGTAGTGATTTTCACACCAACTGTTGACATATATGCATGTTTTACAGCGCATGCAGAGGTAGATAAAGTTGCGGGACACTGATCAATCATAATACTTATGTGTATTAGTATATGATGCTTTTGGATGCTGACTACTCGTGATACTTCAAATGCATTTACTGCCATCTTGTGGAGTTAATGAAAGAATACATCATGAGGTTGCCTACAGCCACAGCATAACATTTGGACTATAGGAGACTGTGGTTACTTGAATAAAGGTGTTAATTGGAGCATTTATGGTAGTTTCTTCATTTATGCAAGTTAGTCAGAATTTAAGATAATTTCGTATTTTGACTTACTTTTATGACAAATCGCCACATTTGCGTTATGGTGTCTCCGAGCGCCTGGGAATGTGACATTTGTGCGTTTATGGAGGCGTTTGTTGAGAGTTTAACGGACCTCTGTGCATCAGCTCTGTGAAGCTTTTTGCCCGTAGCGTGGCGTGTCAAACTGTGTGTGATCACAGGAATTATGGGCCCACAAACTTTTACTAGTGCCAGAAGTCTAATTGTCGGAGATGTGCGATACCGTCACTTTAAACACATCACTGTGTCATCATTAGCAGCTTAATCGAGCTTATTCCGCCACTTCTAGGGGATCCACTTTTACTCCGCCTTGCGGGCACACCGGTGCCCCGGTGTCGAGGCCATTTAAAGCTCACGACATTTGTTTCCGAGCAGCCTCAAAACACCGAATCATCTCTTTGTCAATGGCGACGACGCAGCAAAGGGTGTTATTTGCAGGTCACCACGCTGGAAGAGCGTGAGTAATAACAAGCAGCACCATCTGGGCAACCGCAGCTCACATTAACCAGTAATGAACATTGGTGTCATGCAGAGGGTCAGCGAGCAGCGAGCGCACTGAGGTCCCTCGTTTGGTTGCGTCGCCCCTGGAGGACGAGGCGCTCGCTTGCTCGCTGCAGTCCAAGTGAGTGAGTGTGAGCTTGATGGCATGTGGGTGAAACTGCATCCATTATTTCCTCTTCTAGAACCCCTGAGACAAAAAAACACACGCAGGCTTCTACTTTTTCTCAACATGGCCTGACATAGTACACGCTAGGGGAGACATACTGTCGTCGTATTCTGGCTTTCTTGAAACCCTCGTGAACGGAAACAATCACAAGATAGCACCCTAAGGTCACAAAATGAGAGGAACACTTTGAAAACACATCCGATCTCAAATGATCTTGTATATCTTTCCTGATAATAAGTAGGGGATGTATTAGTAACAGAATGGTGCCACATCATTTGATAGAAATGAAAATGATCACCCCGTAGAGGGGGGAAATCAAAGACACCCCAAAAATGATGCAGCAGACGGGTCCATTTTGCCAAAATGTCATTGTAGCAACTCCAAATGATTGTCAGTAGTTTGTGTGTCCCCCACGTGCTTGTACGCATGCCTGACAACGTTGGGGCATGCCCCTAATGAGACCAAAGATGGTGTCCTAGGGGATCTCCTCCCAGATCTGGACCAGGGCATCACTGAGCTCCTGGACAGCCTGAGGAGCAACCTGGCAGCGCCGGATGGCCTAACGGACCTAAACATGATGTCCCAGAGGTGTTCTATTGGGTTTAGGTCAGGTGGACGTGGGGGCCATCAATGGTATCAATTCCTTCATCCTCCAGGAACTGCCTGCATACTCTAGCCACATGAGGTCGGGCATTGTCGTGGACCAGGAGGAACGCTGGTCCCACTGCACCAGCGTAGGTTCTGACAATGGGTCCAAGGATTTCATCCCGATACCTAATAGCAGTCAGGGTGCAATTATCTAACCTGTAGAGGTCTGTACGTCCTTCCAGGGATATGCCTCCCCAGACCAACACTGACCCGACTACCAAACTGGTCATGCTGAATGATGTTGCAGGCAGCATAACGTTCTCCACGGCATCTCCAGACCCTTTCACGTCTGTCACATGTGCTCAGGTTGAACTTGCTCTCATCGGTGAAGAGCACAGGGCACCAGCGGCCAATTCTGGTGGTCTATAGCAAATGCCAATTGAGCTCTACGGTGCTGGGCAGTGAGCACAGGGCCCACTACAGGACATCGGGCCTTCAGGCCACCCTCATGGAGCCTGTTTCTGATTGTTTGGTCAGAAACATTCACACCAGTGGCCTGCTGGAGGTCATTTTGTAGGGCTCTGGCAGTGCTCATCCTGTTCCTCCTTGCACAAAGGAGCAGATACCGATCCTGCTGAGGGTTTAAGGACCTTCAACGACCCTGTCCAGCTCTCCTGGAGTAACTACCTGTCTCCTGCCGATCGAAACTACATTGTTTTTTGAAGTAACACCTCCAAAAAGGCAGTTCTCTTTCTTACATGTCATGAGTTTTTCTACAAAATCGCACTAAATTCTCTTGGGAAAAAGCTGCTTTAGCCCTCTGGCTCAGCGTTGGCCAGCGGGCGGCTAAAGAAGAAGACTAAAGGTATCAAGACGTTTGTATGCGACGGTATCACAGAGCGCCGTGTGTTGAGCTCTTTGACAGCGGTGTGAAGAGTCTCTCCATGTTGTGCAGGAGCAAGAACAAACCGAAGTGTTTCTCTGATGTCACATCGGTTGGCTTCTCTCGCTGCTGAGTGCTCGGCAACAACTCCAAACAATGCATTATTTATGTGCGTGAGATGGCGGTGTTGTGTTTTTCTCCCTTTCTGTGTGAGGAGCGACAACTTTGTGTACAAACGCTTGAGGGAAGTGCCTCGCCTGTCTTATGACACTTTGTCGTGGCACATGCAGATTGCATTAAGAGGTTGATTTTTTTTTCTCCTCTGCTGCTCATTAAATGATCAATTCAGCACAGCTCTCTATATGAAGTGTGTGAATTCAATTTAACGATAGGTTTCTGCAATTAGCTGCATACAATTAACTCGATATAGATATCGAGCCATCAGCACCATTTGGCACCTATTTTATAACTTCCGCATACTTCCATCTTCATTATTATGGGAGAAATTGTACAAAATGTGAAATATTCAGGTCGTGGCCGCACGTTTTGACATTTTGTCCTTGCAATTTCTGATTAAACTCTCTGAAAACAGACTTTTTGGAATACTCTAGTAAGGGTAGAGACCTTCCCCTCCCAAATAAGCATTTTTTGGCTTATCTCTTTTTATTGAAGTCACAATTGTGTGTTGCTCTATGTTATTTAAAACTAGAAATGTCTCGATCCAATCTTCACCATCGGTATCATCTGCCGACTGTGTTTTGTACCGATCCGGTTCCGATCCAATGTTCTACCAGGTGAAGAAAGATCATAAAAGCGTGTTATAGTAAAGTTCATAGCATTTGTATGGCTTATTCAGTAATAGACTACAAACAAAAGTATATATTGACAGATTGTGCAGAAATAATTCAATTTATTTGTATAATCACAACAGTAGTTATCTCATGGCACTTTCACATGAAGGTCACAAAAAGAGAACCAACTGAAATCCCACCTGAACAAACACTTGGAGATGGAGGCAAGGAAAAACTGCAAACCTTGGACAGACTCCCAGACTTGTTGAGATATACAAAAAAGAATAGAGAAGAAGTCTTAGACTAAGGAACATAGAGAAATGTCGGGAGGTATGATCTTGGGCGAGGCATGATCTCTTCTTCTGGTTCTGGTTAAGACTCGTGTGGCAGGCTTTTGGACTAACTGGTGGGTCTTTAAAGGTTTCTTAGGGCATCCTATTAACTAAGCGTTAAACTAATCCAACCTGGAAGTTTTTCTGCATCTGGTATTGGCAGGAATTTTTGGATAAATGAAAAATGCCGTTCTTGACACTTGTCATATTTGGGAACTAAAGGAAAGGTCCTGATCGAGGATGACCTCAAGGTTTCTTACTGTATTGTGAGGGTGAGTCCATCTAGGACAGTAATATCATTTGCAATCTTGTCACTGAGGTGCTGGGAACCAAGGACTATGATTTCACTTTTATCTGAGTTTAATAGTAAAAAGTGTGATGTCATCCAGCTCTATAAATCTTTAAGACACGCCTGGAGTTTGGACAGCTGACTAGCTTGGTTAGGCTTCATTGATAAGTACAGTTGTGTGTCATCTGCATAGCAGTGATAGTTAATGGAGTGTTTTCTAATGATATTACCTGAGGGGGACATAGAAAAACTGACAATACTGGTCCTAGCACAGAACCCTGTGGGATGCCATGACTTACCTTACCTTCTTTATTACTAAAGGATCAGAAAAACAAGACTTAACCATTTTAATGCAGTTTATTAAACGCCAATGGCACGTATTAGAGAATTGTGTGGAATTCTGCTGTAATGTCTAATAAAACTAATACTGAAAGGAGGCCTTTGTCTGAGGCGGTGATACAAGGGAGAGCAAAATTATTTGGCAAATGAGTATTTTGACCACTTCATCCTCTTTATGTATGTTGTTTTACTTCAAGCTGTATAGGCTGGAAAGCCTACTACCAATTAAGCATATTGGGTGATGTGCATCTCTGCAATGAGAAGGGGGTGTGGTCTAATGACAACACCCTACTGTATATACCAGTGCATATTTTCTTACCAGTGCTGTTTTTGTGCTGTGATGCTAAATGCTGATTGAAAGACCTCAAGTAGATCACTTTAACGGAAACGGTGTAACTCACATGTTCCCCAAGTGTGAGGAAAAATGAATAACATTTAGAACTTAACACTCACAAGTTCGCAGTGTACCTAAACACCTCACGGCAGGAGGACAATGGAGAGAAAAGGAGACAGAGCGTGAAGTTGTTTGTGGCTGTATGTGCATCATATAAAGTTTGATGATTATTTTGTGCAGTAAGAGCGTAATTTCATTCATATCCCCGCACGGCGCGGTGAAAGCCCATCACCGTGAGTGGGGATTCTCCCGAAGGGTTAATCGTCAGTTGTATTTATTGAGGAGGAAATTGTTGAGGGTCAGAAGTGTTGGAGTAAAAACATTTTGGTTGTATATCAGTCATCGCCATTTCCTCTAAGGTCGCCGTGTTGGAGGGGCGCACAACATCAGTTAATGGGGGGACGTGGCTTAGTTGGTGCCATGAACTCATCACTGCTAAGAGTGGTGGGGATGGATGGGTTGATGGTGCTATCACACTTTGTTAACCTGTGAAAAAAAAAACAAACGTAAAGAATAAACCTAAAATGAATGAATGAATACAGAGTACAGTCAACCCTCACCATTTTGCAGCACATTAGTCAAAAGTATTTTTTGCCTAAATTAAGCATTTTCAAATATAAAAAAGGCTAAACAATACAGCTATAAAGTACTCAGGAGACGCTCTGATTGATATGTAGTATTTTACACTGGTCACTATGCATCAGTGATGTAATGCAATGGTCGGTGATACACGACCAACACTCACGCCAAGCTAAAACTCAGCTCTGAAGCCCTAACATCACTCTGTTTTTCAGCTCAGTTATAGCAACACACAAGCACAGATCTTATTTATGTCTTACATGTGATTATATCGTCCTTATTGGTAATACAACTGTAGAGGTGACCATAGGGGTGTTATTTCATGTTTAGAGGGCTCTAATAATGTTAAAAGTTGCATTTAGAAGCCAAATAGGTGCTCTAAATACAAAAATATTCTATTAATAAATAAGGAATTCTACTTTGTGGAACGCCACAGGGTGGTCGGGATCCCAATAAGACTGAGAGGCAGGTTTAGATGCGAACAAAAATAGTCTCTTTAATGGCAGTTCCACCAAAACACCAAGGAGAAAGTACCAAACAACAAAATACTATGGTGCACGCTATTAAGCAACACAAAAGGCACCACGAAAAAATGGGAAAAAACTATAAATGCTAAACCGAAACTAAACAAGAAAAACTAACTGGAAGAAGCTACCGAACAGGCAGGAAGGCGGACAAATGACAATAGAACATCTACCATGACCAAACAGGGAGGCTGGAGTCTTGGCAGCAACTGAAGGAGCCGTCACGTGGCGTGCGTCCAAGGCGAACAATAACCCAACACCCTCCTGCCACCACAGGTCTGATTAAAAAGGTGTAGCACTAATATCTTACACCTGAGGCTTGTTAGGTAGCTCCTCCCCTACTGGTCGCCCAGGTTCTAAAAAGAGAAAAAAACACAATGAGGAGGGGCAGAGAAATCAAACCAAAACAAACCTAGAGAAACCAATGAGGTGCTCACCTGTAGCACTCGCCTGGTGTCACTGCAGCGTGACACACTTATCACAGTCAGGTCTGGAACCGATTATTGATGAACGAGGGATTACAAATGTAAGTCAATTATATGTATTCATTTAAACATTCTTTACAGAACTGCAAGCATGTCACTGGAGTATTGTCAATTTACATGATTAGGTCATTAATGTGAAAAAAAATCATTTTACAATGAAAAATGAATTACTCATCTCCTTTAGAGCTCGACAGCATGTTTTGGTGAAGACACTATATGGTATTAATTTTAAAGTGCATTCTTAGTATGCATTGATTGATTGCTTGTTTTACTGACCCCCAAGTGTGACAGATGTGTGCATTTTTGACATAATGAATCACGTACAAAACTCAAAAAATTTCCGTCACATTGATTTTCACCTCACCGTGAATGATTGATGAATGTGTGTGTGTGTGTGTGTGTGTCCGCGGCGCACTGATCAAACACGGGAGTCACATCATTGTTTGCGAGCGAGATGCTGAAGGCCACATACGTTGTTGCCACATATGTTGTTCAAAAGCCCGATGACTGACAAATCCGTTCTTTTGTCACGCAAAAGCTAGAAGATGAAAGAAGAACCCTCAGGGGAAATCCCAACACACACGAGGTTCACGGATAACGAATCAATGTTCAGCAAAGACAGGACGGGAAATTGCCGTAAAATGAGAATTGCCACGTTTTGTTAAAGCAACGGTATGCAATAACCGTAACATAAGATAAATGCTTCTGTGACAGTTCAGATTGTTACTGCGCACTGCCTGTCCATCACTGTCATCAAAATGGGACTTTTATCTTCTTTTCATGTCATCACACAACGGTTGGCGTCTTTGAACGCTCCCATGACAGAAGAATCTTTAAAAAAGTGACTCCAACGTTACACACCTGTGGCAAATCATCAAAATGTGAGAACTTTCATGATATTTCTATTTTATTATACAGTGGTTAGCTTTTTTTAACACCGACGTGTCTTTTTTTTAGTTGTATTATACAATGTTTAGCTTCTTTTTACACTTGTATGACAGGAGAAAGTTGAACTGTGACTCCAGTGCTACACGTCTGCTGCGAATGCAAGTGCATTTATCTTATTTTACTTTTATTATACAGCGGGTAGCTTCTTTTTACGCTTATATGACAAAAGGATGTTAAAAAAACGCTTCACACCTAGAACAAAACGTCACAATGTTTTATTTGAGTGTAATTATAACATTTTTAGCTTTGTTTTAGCACATCTATGACAAATATTGTTTAAAAAAATGCGACCCTAATGCTACACGTCTGCTGCAAATCGTCAAAATGTGAGTGCATTTATCTTATTTTACTTTTATTATGCAATGGTTAGCTTCCTTTTACCCTTATATGACAAAAGAATGTTAAAATGTAACTTCCGCCCTGTTGCGAATGACCAAACTGTGAATACTTTTATTTGATTGTACTTTTATCACGCATTTGTTAGCTTCTTTTTACACTTACATGACAAAAGAAAGTAAAAAAAACGCATGAAAATGAGTGCTTAAAATTTTTTTGCTCCGCTTTAACACATTTGTGATGAAAAATGTTAAAAAAGTGTGGCTCCAATACTTCATGCCTGCCGCGAATCATTAAAATATGACTACCTTTATCGTATTTTAATTTAATTGTACAATTGTTGGCTTCTTTTTACACTTGTATGACCGTAAGGAATGTTGAAATGTTACTTGCAGACAGTGCCTGTGGAGCGAATGAAGGTGACAGTTTAACCCTGGAACTGATTCACTGAATTTTTATTATTCCCTTCGGCATTGGCAGGCTGACTTTATTTTATGTACAAAAAAAAGCTTATAATTTAATCATGGTAGGAATCAAGAGGTGTAATTGCAAGTTGAAATATTTTCCCTGCAGTTGGGAAACAAACTCCCGACACTTAAGCGTGGCTCTGATATCGATACCGATAGGAGCACAAAGGAAGCTTCCTGCAACCAACCCCCGCAGTCCAATCACGGCGTATTGTGCGTCTGTCACATACTGTGGTGACAAAGACTCGGCTCGGTGATTGTGTCAACATAGTTCTTCCACTGTGCCGTGAAGCCTCCCCAGCAGGTAATGAGCGACATCGGCGGCCAAAGCTGAAAAAAAACCCAAAACACTATTATGTCTGTCATGTTCCGCCCTGAGAGCTTATTACTCACAGCCATTAAGGCGCACACAACATACTGCACTTTCCTCTTTGTGTTGGATTGAACATGAGCTTGCAGGCCATAGCATTACAGACACCCACACTGCCCGTCCTTTAATCCTTTTCTATATCGCCTGTCCTGGCCAATGGAGCCAAACCCACACTAGCTGAATCTCAAATTTGACAAGATATTTAGACTTGTACTCGGGAATAGTTGCCCTGTTTGGGCTTGTTTGTCTGTCAGCAGTGTGGCCAGCAGCAGAGGAACACCCCGAACAGTGACAGAGCAAAGTGGGCAAAAAGACAGGAAAAAATACATAGAAAATACAAAACATTACTAATAATAAACATAATAAATGAAAAAGAACAAGAAAAACAGAACCAATGACAGTCCAGGTGACACCTGCAACAAATCTACACATCGGCAGCAGTTTATGTTACTCTGCAGGGACAGAAGGACTGCATCGGAGTGAAACATAGGGAATGAGGAGATGTTAGTGGTGAACACACCCATGCCTCCCAACCACACTCCCTACAAAAGCGAGGGACCAACTTGGAAGTGGCTGGGGAGGCGACAGCGAGTCCACTCCAAAGAGGTGCGAGGGGAGACCCTGGCGAACACCCCGCGGCAGCTGAGCAAGGGCCACAGGGGGCCACGGACGCCAACCGCCGGAACACCCACCGGAGGCTGGCCAGCTACGGGCAAGGAGGGGACCCGTCGTCCCCGAGCCCCCAGGCCCAGAAGCCACCCGTCCCCACCAGCACCCAACATCCTGGGACAACAGGCCACGCCAGACACCAACTGCTGCGGGCCAGGTGCCCCCAGGAGACCCACAGCTGCCCCTCCACAGTGCCCTCCCACCCCACCAGCAGCTGCCACAGCCACAACCCTATGCCCATACACACACTAAATGTGAAGCAATTATAAATGATGTGAGCTCCGCGTACATCCTCAAATTCAATATTGTTTCTCACCTTTTTTAAAATCACGTTGCTGCCACTCAATTCAACTTTCTTTGGCCCCATGGTGGGTTATTTAGCAGTTGAACTTAATACAAACGCACTGACATTGAGTCAGCAATGCGTAGGGTGCTTTGTTTGGACACTATATTTCTCGGAACAATCCAGTACATGAGCAATTCTGTACAAAAACCATAACATTTTTGTGAACATTTTAGATGAAATCCAAATCATATGAACCTGGGGTGTACGAAAACTAAGGTTTGACTTTATGTGGATGTATGGTATACAGTAATTCCTTGTTTATTGTGGTTAATTGCTTCCAGACCTTATTCCTTATTTAGAAATCAAATATTTTCATACTTAGAGCATAGAAAACCATTTTATGGCATTCTAAATACAGGTTTTTAACATTATTAGAGCCCTCTAGACATGAAATAACACCCCTATTTTCACCACTCTTGTTACCCAAAATAAAATGAGAAAACAAGACCTTACAGGTTAGCACTAGCAAAGTTCTTAGTTGTCGTTCTAATATATATAGTACTCTAGTACTTCCTATGATGGCTATTATCTCATCATTCGGCATGATGTAACATCATGTAACATTACTGCCACCTAGTGACCAGTGCAGAACACTACACAGCACAACTTGCCTTTCAATGCATCTTATGGATGCCTTATATTTTGAGTAATTTTAAGCATGGTTAATTTAGCCCAAAATATATAAAAACAGTCAATCACAAATCAGCAATGATTTATTAATGAATATATTTTGAAAAACTGTGATATGGTGGCGAGGGGCGGCTGTACCAGCATATGGACACATTTTCTCACGCTATTGAATGAGACGGTTGGACTGGTACTGTACGCAAACAGCGACAATGTATTATTTTTGCACGTTACAAGGAAAACTTATATTCCTATTATATCGGTAAATTCCTACAAGAACCACTCCTGTTGTATCGGTGTGTTCTGTCTACCAAATGAAGTGTATTTCTCCAAGAAAGACTTGTGGCAAAATTGTTTTCGAGCGTAACGCCGACCACGGGGCTTCTTCCTTTTCACTTTCGTCCATTTAGGGACGCAGCCTTTTTTCATGGAGGTGTTGGAAAAAGCCTTTTATTACTTTCCCCCTGAATGGCCTCCGTTAGTGCCCTTTAGCTTGCATCTCTGCACGAGTACACGTGTACACAAATGGTGGGTTGAGGCTTTTTTTGCTGTTGTTACCATTGTAACAAAAACAGGAGAAGACATGCCAGCCTTGACCTTTTTCAACTTTTAATCATGCCATCAGGTACCCTGGCGTGCATGAAGATGTTGGTTAGGGGCCGGGGCGGGGGTTTGCGGCTGTTTAGAAGTTCACATAGAGTTTTGAGAGACATTACATTTCGGTAAAGGGGTGCGTGAGTTACGATGCAATCGCCTCCAATGCGGCAAATCAGATTTACAGTCCGACATGAAAGTGTCAACCGTGAATTTATCCCGTTTACACTGGCGGGGGAAAATATTCATTTAAGCCACTTTCACATCCGAATGCACCGCTTCCCTTTTAATGGGCTAACTTGTTGAGTGGAGACATTCATTACGATATTACAGGGGCGTCCAAGCCACATACTAAAAAATTAAAGGACGACTTGGATATTTTGTAAACCAATACAAGACGTTATGTATATATAAAAAAAAACACATCTAAAAACGTATTATGGTATTGCTGCTGTTTTATTTCTTTAAATGTTTCAAATATTTCAACTTTCATCTCATAATTTTTCGTCTTGTAATTACTGCTTTATTCACATAATATTAAAATTTTATTTTCATATAATATTGCAATGTTATCTCCAACATACATTTTCTAGCATCATTCTTTTTTTTTTTGACATTTGACTGCGTTTATTATGAATTTTGTTGCACCACATTTTGATGCCGGACGTGACCTGAAAAGGGACGGGTGGGGGGTGGGGTGGGGGATATAAGAAAGGGTGCCGAAGAACCGACGGTTGGCGCCCGTGCCCCCCCCTGTAGCCCTTGCTCGGCTGCCGAGTGGCGTCCGGCCGGGTCTCCCTTGCACCTCTTCGGAGTGGACTCGTGGTTGCCTCTTGGGGGGGCGGGGTCGGGCCTTCCCCTCTATAGGGAGCCTGCTGGGGGGTCGTGCTCCGGCGTCTTCCTAGTCTGACCCTCGCTTTTGGAGGGAGTGTGGTTTGGGATGCATGGCTGTGTTCACCACAAACATCTCCTCATTCTCTGTTTCACTCTGATGCAGTTATCCTGTCACCGCAGAGTAATGTAGATTTAATGTAGATTTGTTGCACGCGTCATCTGGATGGTCATTGTTCAAGAGGTTCTGTTTCTTTTCTCCTTGTTTTTCTCGTATGTTTTTCATTATTAGTAGATGTGTGTGTGTGTGTATGTATATATATATATTTATATACAGTATATATGCACACTGTATGTGTGTGTATACGTGTAAGAATATGTGTATGTATATATATATATGTGGGTGTATATATATTTATTATTATTATTATTTTCCTGTATTTTTGCTCATTTTGCTCTGTGACTGTTCTGGTTGTTGCTGAAATTGTGATTATCATGTTTTTTTATAATATGGTTAAAATAAGTTAAGTTAATAAGTTAATAAATTCTTTTTACACTTTTTCAACCTACCGTAACTTCTGGTGCAAACGCCTGAGCCTTGTTTGCAGCTAATTTATAGCTAAAAAACGACATTTCCCATGACACTAATACAGCTGAATACAGCTTCAGGAAGCAGTGACGTGGATGAGTGAAGTGGAAGCTGCAATCACGCTGTGATCGTTTTGAAGTCTTGACACAACATAAGGAAGTTTGATCAAGTGAAGACCAACTACAGCCTTCTGTTTGGACTGCTCACACAGCCATCCGTCCACTATCACTAAAGGGTTTGGAAAGGCTGCATGATGAAGAGGATACCTCAAACTAATGGCTAATTTGCCAAAACTGACTCCGAGAGCGTCAGTGAAAGAGAGAGACTGAAAAAGTGTGTGATGAAGGAGTTCAATTGTGATGCTGAAGACGACGACTTTAGGGGTTTTAGTTCCCTAGAGGTGGATGAGGACAGCGATGAAGGCCATACTACATGCACTGTTCTGCACAACTGAAGACAAAATGCAGTTTTAAAATGAAACTTTTTATTTTTAAGGGAGAAGAAATATCCAAACCGACCTGGCTTTGTGTGAAAAAGTAAAGCCCGCTAAAGCTAATAACTGACTGGCCCACCCTCAGCAGCAACAACTGCAATCAAGCGTTTGCAACAACTTGCGTATAATGAGTCTCTTTTGGGCCACTCAGCTTTGCAGAATTGTTGTCATTCAGCCACATTGGAGGTTTTTCCAGTATGAAGCACCTTTTTAAGCTCATGCCACAGCATCTCAATAGGATTCAGGTCAGGACTTGGACTAGGCGACTCCAAAGTCTTCATTTTGTTTTTCTTCAGCCATTCAGAGGTGGACTTGCTGGTTGCTTGTTTTGGATCATTTCATGTCCTGCTGCACAACCCAAGTTGGTTTCAACTTGAGTTCACCAACAGATGGTTGGACATTCTCCTTCAGGACTGTTTGGTAGACAGCAGAATCCATGCTTCCATTGATCACAGCAAGGCTTCCAGGTCCTGAAGCAGCAAAACAGCCCCAGATCATCACACTACCACCACCATATTTTACTGCTGGTATGATGTTCTTTTGGTGAAATGCAGTGTTACTTTCACGCAAATGTGATGGGACACCACCTCCCAAAAGTTCAACTTTTGTCTCGTCAGACCATGAAGTATTTTCCAAAGAGTCTTGAGAATCATCAAGATGCTTTCTGGCAAAAATGAGTTGAGCCTTAGTGTTCTTTTTGTTCAGCATTGGTTTTGGTTCTCCGCAGCCCGGTTTTCCCCAGTGTTTTTGTTATGGTGGAGTCATGAACATCAACCTTAACTGAGGCAAGTAAGACCTGCAGTTCTTTGGATGTAGCTGTGAGGTCTTCTGTGACCGCTCGGACGAGTCGTTGGTGCGCTCTGGGGGTAATTTTTGTTGCCCGGCCACTCTTGGGAAGGTTCACCACTGTTCCATGTTTTTGCCATTTGTGGATAATGGCTCTCGTTGTGGTTTACTGGAGTCCCAAAGCTTTATAATTGGCTTTATTCCCTTTTCCACATATCGGTGCGCTCTGTATTCTGGAAACTACTGTACTTAAATCTTAGTATTATTAGGACTTTAATGCCATAGTATACATTTTTCCCCAACCTAATTTTCCAAAAACTATCTTAAATAGTGTTTTTTTTCTTTAATATTTCAACTTTATGCTACTAAAAGTAAAGTATTTCCCTCATAACAGTATTCATTTTCTATTAATATATAATTTATGTAAAATTATATTAAAACGTGATGCATGAGCGTGGATATCATAAATATAGGCCAAATTAATTAGTGATAATTGGGAAATGAACGTATTTTTTCATTATGTGACCAAGAACTGACTTAACTGCAGAGAAGCAGGAGTCTAACAGAGGTTTTTAAAATGCAATAAATTGGGACAGACGGACCCAATGCTATGCGCCACAGACCTTAACAGATGTCAAGTGTATAAAGTATGAAACAAGGAAGTGACAGCAAGACGGCAAAGTGTGAGAGGTTTTACCACTATGTGGTTGCATACTGTACAATCAACATACAGGTAAATGACTACCTCTCCGACAGTGTCAAAAACACACTTGATTGTGCATAAGTGTCAGTTTGTTAGGATAGATGGAGACGAGAACAAAGCAGAAGTTTCAGGGGAAATGCATTAAAAAAAATGCTCATTTTTAGCACCGAATTTGGTGGCGGGCTCTGCCCTCCGAGTTTCCTTCTCCCCGGAGGACTCTATACGAGCCTGCGGCTTCCAAGTGGAATTCCCTCAGGAGGGCAAACTGTCACCGAAACTCTTGTTAGACAAAACTTTTTTGGGGGAAAAAAAAACACAGAAAAAGTGCAACAGCCGACAACCCTGCCAGTGACCGGCAAATAACATGGAGTGGCAAGACAAAAACAATATAGTAGGAGTCTTTTATTCTTTATATGCAGATTACAGAGGGGTAATACTTTAATTAAACATGAAACAATGTGGACTCCTATGTAGACCAATATTAGAAACAGCTCTCCGCATGATGTAGTGCAGTTTTGCACACCTGCGTTCAACAATTTTTGTATTTTACAGTGTCCTTCTCCAACTGAGGGTACGCGGGCTTCTTCTAGTGGTGCAGTAATTTCTCATTTATCACGGTTAATGGTCCCAGACCCGACAGTGATAAGTCAATTTCCGCAAAATATCCTTCATTATTTATAAATCAAATGTTTTTGTTGTTTTCTAGAACACTGAAAACCTGTTTACAACCTTGTAAATCCAGGCTTTGACATTTTTAGAGCCCTCAAGACATTACACCCCTGCAGTCACCTTTGCACTCATACCACCCAATACAGTAGACGTAATAAGAGACAACAAGCCATTTAAGACGGAAATAAGAATTATGCTTGTGTGTGTGTTGCTCTACTGTAAATGGGTCCGCAGGGGATGAGAATGATTTCCTGTGAGTATTATCCACACACAAGTGGGGGTATCAAAAGCGTTGGGACTGAAAAAGCCAAATATTTTTGTAGTGGTGCTTGATGTAAAACGTTTGAGAAAGTAAAAGACCTAAAATATTTCATTGGAAACCTTTCTGGCAAAACCAACAGCTACCTGACCAAATTGTCAGCTATAATTTTTTGAAACATGCGCTGAAAAAACTTGGGAATTTAGCTGGAAAATGTTTAAAAAGTGTTAATTATGTTAACATTTAGTGACAGTGTCAATCAAAGCTGAGCATGTTGTCGCATTGTGCTGTGGTTATGCGTAGCTTTAGGACATGGGGGCAGGTTGGTTCATTAAAGCCTTTAATTAACAAAAGACGAGCTCACTGGGAGTGGCACGACACACAGTAAGAAGGCTAACGTTGTAATACGCTGGAAACAAGAAAAGGGGACTGATAGCAGGAAACAAGGATAAATAGATGGATGGATCTCCAATAGAAATGTACAAAAACCCATACGACACACAGGCAATTCTAGTTCAAGGACGATTTTCTTTCTACTAGTGACAACTAAAGAAAACAGACCCCTAATTACAGTTCCAAGACGGGTGTGCTCCCCAGCTCCCTCCAAGCAGAGTAAGGGTAATGCATTTATTCCAAACAGGAAACAGACGTAACAGAATAAAAGCACCAAACAGGAAATAATGTCAGAAAAAGACCCAACCAAAAGATGATCCGTTTTTGGATAGAGACTGTGCAGGTTAGCAAGTGTCGTGTCCAAGGAGTGCATTTTGTGAAATTGTCTCAGTTAATATTACACCATGGTCTAACGTCCACTTCTCCCACCCCCGCTGTGCTAGCCGCCGACGAGCGCGGAAACAAAAGGCTCATTCATCGTGGCAGCTTGGCAAACAAGCTCCAGCGCGGATGAAACCGCCGTTTCAATTTCACACGATGCGACTTCAGCAGGCGCACACACTTTATTTGACTGTATTGACACACATTCACAGCCAGCCCGGCCACGGGATAAAGGAGAGTGCCTTCCTTGCAGGAATTTATGTGGATTGCTTCTTCAATAACATCCTCAAGGAGTGTTTTCGCAATTAACTCTTGCGTATTGACTGAGGCAAAAATGATGCAAATGACACCAAAAAAAAAAAAAAGATCTCAAGCTATCTTAGTCATTTTGATAGCTCATTTTTAGCTTCGCTGCATCTGGAATTCCCTAAGGGTTGACCCATGGAATCATTTGCTACCTAGTATACTATATAAATGTTCTGTGAATTATATTACAGGGGTTTAACCACTTTAATGTACACATATTGCCACAGTTTTTATTTTTATAAAGCTAAAGTGACAACACACAAACACACATAAACTTGTTAACGAACTAGCACAGGCTAAGCAAGTGGTTCCCAAACTTTTTTGCAGCGCCCCCCTTTTGGAACTGAAATGATTTTCAGCACCCCCACCCCCACCCCCGCCTGATAAATATATTAATAATAAAAAGTGTTTATGGTAGCCGCTGTCATGAAGCCAGGCACCCCATAGGGGGCGCACCTCCCAGTTTGAAAACCACTGTTATAAAGCATGTTAAATTAAGCCAGTGGTTCCCAAACTTTTTTTGCACTGCCCCAACCCCAAAAAATATGATAATAATGAAAAGTGTTTGTGGTAGCCCCTGTCATAATGCCAGGGACCCCCTAGGGGGCGCACCTCCCAGTTTGAAAACCACTGTTATAAAGCATGTTAAATTAAGCCAGTGGTTCCCAAACTTTTTTTGCACTACCCCAAAAAATATGATAATAATGAAAAGTGTTTGTGGTAGCCCCTGTCATAATGCCAGGGACCCCCTAGGTGGCGCACCCCCCTGTTTGAAAACTACTGCTATAAAGCATGTTGAATTAAGCGAGTGCTTCCCAAACTTTTTTTGCACCGCCCCCCACCCAAAAAATATGGTAATAATGGAAAGTTTTTGTGGTAACCCCTATCATAAAGCCCCCCAGGGGGCTTGATACCGCTGAGCTAAGCTAAAATATCCTGCCATCCATCAATTTTCTTCCGCTTATCCGAGGTCGGGTCGCGGGGGCAGCCGAGAGAGATAGTCTCTCCAACGTGTGGGTCTACCCTGAGGCCTCCTACTACCTACTAAGCTAAAATACTAAGGCCTATTTGGACACAGGAAGTCCAACACAGAAACAGGAAGTGGGGAAGACATCAAAGGAGACACCCCCAGGTGCTGCAAAAAAAGAGAAGGAAGTTGCTAGCTACCTGTGTGGTAAGTAAGCGCAATACACACAAAGCCGACATCATTCCCAGAAATGTTTACTACGTTTATCTTAGCAATCTTGTTTTAGGACCCCATTTTGCGTCCTTCACGCTCCAGCACACAAATGATACAGCTCCCCCCCCCCCACACACACACACAGCAGTCATGTTGACATCGTAAAACAATAAGTATCAGACAGATACTGGCGTGATTAAAAGTTGCAGTGCATTGTTTCTTGAGGTTCTTCAGTCAGTCATTTCGGATAGATGACATTTTAGAACTCCTGCTGGTGACAACGTGAGCGTGAAGCCAATCAGCGTCCTTGATGGTCATCTTGATTAATGACGAGCTGCAGATTAAATTCTTAGCAATTAAAACCCGGTCGGTAATTATCCCGCAACATCATTTGACACTTGCGCTGGCGATTGAGAGAAAGGAAGTTAATTTAAGATTTATTTCCTTATTGATTAATGAACAGAACCCTATTAACAAGGTTCTGTTCATTTACAATTAACTGAATCCCATTATCAATTCCCCGATCCACTTTACTCGACGTCCGAGGTGAGAAAACCGTTTCACCTCGTTCACGGCAAAGACTTTACGCTCAACGTTATTGCACTCAGGAGGAGGAGGAGGAAAAAAAGAAGAATTTATAGCTCAGCCATTAATTTGCCATCTCCAGAAAAGGGCATCAGTGATCTGTGAAATCACTTTGTTCGTTTGAGGTGGTTGCACTTTCTTTTCATTTACGTCCGATAATGACTTAGATTATGTGAATCTGCACGTCGCGGCCGTCTCTTCCCGGGCATCTGCGGGACGCCGGACAGCGTCATTATCCGTCTAATTCCGCTCCTGACAAAAGCTTAAACAGCCTGGGCTTTTTTCAACCCATCATGGAAGCTCCAGTTTTGTTTGCCCTGATCCATGAAATAATCTGTCAATGGGATAGGAAATGTTGACGCATTCCCATTGATTCTTTTTTTTTTGTTTTTTTGTCAGTGTTCAGTTCTGCTCATGCGGTTTTTATGGCACCGCGGGAAGTCTCAGCTCGGCCGTCTATTGTTTCTCAGCTCCTTGCTCCTGTGTGGGAAGCTGCAGACTTGCTAACCACTATTTCACTGCAGCACTTTGGCGAGTGCAACTTTTTGGTTTGCAATTTATGTAATGCACTTTCGCTTCACGTCCACTTGCGTTCAGACAACTCGGTGCCGATATCCAGTTTCTCCTGAAATCCGAACTAAATCGATATATTTTACAGGCATGTTCCCAGGCTTAACACGGAGCGACAAACATGACCTTTGATGGCAGCATCCTAGTGACAAACCATTGTAAGCCTATTTGCATGATTCGGTTCGTGGAAATGTTTGCCATCATTTTCTCAGTTATCGTCAATCAACAATCAGTATTGTCCATAACAAAGTAGTCCGTTTGTTCTGTATCGTTCCACGGAATTGAGAGCCCAAACAAAGTGCAAATTTTAAACAACTCACCACGGGGCAAAAAAAGCAAGAAATGCTATTGAATTCAAAAAACAGGTATGGAGATTGCGTCCGTGTGACTAATCTTGCCAGACTGTACAGGAAGTCTGCATTAACCGAATCAACCAATCAAAGTTCCGTCTATTCATCATGTAAATTACGTTGCAGTTTTCTGCGTGTAAAACTAAAAGTTCTCTATGAAATGTACGTCTGTGGATATTTTGGAAAGTTTCAGTTTTTTTTCAGACACTTTGAAACGAAATAATCAAAAGAAACGGTTTCACGGTACTAGTTGTGTGGATTTTGTCACAAACGTGTGTAGTAGGGCTGTCGTTCCGCCTATTAAAGGCTGTGTCTGTGGACGCTGAACAGATTAGCAAGGGGAAAGTCTAAATGCATCGCAGAAACATCGTCTCAAATTTGAGCACCGTCGCCGAGCCCGGCTTGCAGACCATGAAACCCGCTCAATTATGTGTAACCAAAGATGTTTTAAAGTCCATCCAACAGTTGTAGCTTTTACCCAACAGTCGCCTTTTCATGACGTCATCCTGGTGCCTCAATCTCCTGGTAATCAGCTTACGCTCAGTCAAACTGCGACAGTATCACCACGGCTCATTGGAAATGGCATTATCATCACTGTAATCTCGGGGCAATAGTGATACAAAGCCTGATTGGAGCAGTATCAGCCTTTCGCCAACCCGACAGCCATAAAAATCTATCAACCAGGAAGATTCTCAACACATTTATTCCGTATTTTGGAGTCCAAGATAACCGTTCGGTGCCAAAAGGGCACATGTACGGATGTTTTCAAGTGTTAGGTCAATGGTACACAAGTAGGAACTTTCGAGAGTACCGCCCCGTGACATGCCACCAGTAATACTAAAGGTATCATGATGCACTCCTTCTCCGGGAAGTATTTGGAAATACATCACAATTATGTCCCTGAAGACAGTGTTGCCTGTTTTGCCTTTTTGGTATAGCATCCCTACCCCCTTACTCATATGTGTGTCATTCTGCAAAGTAGAATGTAATTTCGCTGCAGCTGTGCCACAAGTTATCGTCTCCCTGGGGAAACTAGACTACGCTCACACTGCAGTTCAATTTCTATTTTTTTCCCTCATGTGACCCGTATCTGATTTTTTTTTAATGTCAGTGTGTAACAGCACAATTCAGATTTAAATGCCACTCAGGCCTCGTTTGTATGTAGATATGCATCAGATATGTATGCCGTGCTACAGCAGTCTGAACAGTCAGGCTGCATATACAGTATGTGTGCACATAGTTAACCGACGACGTGTGGGGAAACGGCGCTGTTATTTTGAAGGCCGGAAAGATGTCCGGCGTGTGAGAATGTCCGTTTTACGGCTAAGACGAGCCGGGTGCAAAAATAAACCATGCTTCTTGTCTTGCATTGTGAAACACTCCTTACATTGAAGCAGTGAAAATATACTCATCCAGCCCGAGTCTCACGCACGCACGCACACACACACACATTGACAGACGCACTAGCATGCTAACCGTGAATGGAAGCGAAGCTAAGAGAAGGTTCTGCCAATTTTTGCCGTTGTTTATCATCAGTTCAGCTTGTTTCATCCGGTTTATTGTTTGTAATGAGATTCCGCCACGATTGAGCCGTCCGTCGGATAATTACTTACCCACATTGCCGTTACTTCTCCTCACAATGACAGCATTTCATTCACATTATGTCAATTTCCCCAAAATTCAACAGAACCGCAATAAATGTAGTTTTTATAGGCCAGTTTTGCGATTCCGAGGAAATCATAGGGCCTTTTTCCACTCTGGCGATTAAGCCCTCTGGTTGAATGGTCTGAATTTGAGCTTGGCTTTTTTGTGCACTCACTATGGATAGGGTTTAAGTCTGCATATTAATTTTGTAGCAAATTGAAGGGGAAAACTTAACAATCATGATAAAGCAGTATCCGTAATGCAAACATTTTTGTTTGCGTACCCCCTATGGCATTTGGCGTACTGCACTTTGGGAACCTGGGCCAGTGTGAACTAACTAACCTTAATATATTTTTTAGTGCCAAAAGGCAGTAAATGTGAATAGTCAATGGTGCAAACCATATTACCCCAGTAACAAGCCATTGCACCCCAATAAGTACAAGGGTTTTTTTGGGGGGAAATAACTGCTAATGTCTTAATTTGCTGTTACCCTTTATACTACCACTTACATGTTCCTGGTGCTTTCATCTGCCTTCGGGATGTAGAAACACAACAACTAGTCTTTAACCAGTACAATAGCGGGTTGTAAAAGTCACAAACACAAAAGCAGCACCTTTTGAGGCTAACACCCTACAGAGAAGCCATTTTTTTGCGTTATCAAAGGTCTACATCTTTGTGGTTTGACTCCCGCCTTTCCATTCAACCGGTACTCTTAAACTTTTTAAAAAGAGCACTCAAACGCCAACAACATGTAATGCGGGGGATGCTCCGCCTGGCCATGAAACGGCGGAGATTTAGCACCTGCTCTCTACCGACCCGACACTTCGCTCAACGTTTTTAATGCTTTTCACCTCACTGTTTTGCTTTTACACGCTGCAGCTTTTACAGTGTTGTTTCACTCTCGCCGCACTTGCAAAAAAAGGTGCAATAAACCCCCGGTCCGTGTTTTGTGTGCAGCGCCAAATTTCCTCAGAAGGTAGCCAGAGAGGAGCTAAAATACAAAGATATTGCCACGGAGTGCTGAAGTAGTGTGGTCAAAACATGCCTTCAAATGAATATTGATGTTTCTAGCGGGTGTGGGAGCAGACATCTGCTCAGGAAGGCGTATACCAATCAATACGCCTCATCGCTGTTTATCTGAAAAAGCTTTCGGAAAACCATTCCTGTCATAATTAGGGAGACAGGATGTTGTGTTTTTTTTTTTTGTGCAGAGATAATAAATATGATACAAGATGTTTAGATAACATCCACTCTGCCCTGTTGCACGCAATTGGTGAAATAATCAAACACCATGCACTGGTTCCAGACTCGACTGTGATATCAGATTCAATGGTAATAAATGGAATATTTCAGTACTTAGTGCAGGGGTAGGGAACCTATGGCTCAGGAGCCATAAGTGGCTCTTTTGATGACCACATATGGCTCTTTTCACCATAACACCATAACATTTATTTATTTAGTTTTTTCTTCAAATATATGTAACTTATCTTGCTTTACAACAAGGGTGTTGGACTGGGGTCTGAGTGATTTACTGGCATGTGGCAGGATGTAAAAATAAAATTTAACAAAAACTTTAAAGGAAATTGAAAAATGAGCGAAAAATAAAGTCAAAATATTAGGAGAAATAAGTTGTAATCTAACCAAAAAGGTTGTCGTTTTAAAAAAATTAGGTTGCAAAAAAGGTTACAATTTTAGGAGAATAATGTTGAAATATTACAGGAATAAAGTCATAATTACAAGCTAAGTTAAAAAACATATAAAGTAAAAAAACAGCAGAAATGGAAAAAAATTGCTGTAATTTTATAAGTAGAAAGTCAAAATATTACGAGAAAAAAGTAAAGATTTTACGAGAATAAAATTGTAAAATTGATGTAATTTTAGTAACCTTTTTATTTTTTTTATTTTGCATTATTAAGAAACAAACAAAACAATATAAAGTTGTAATTTTTGGAATATTAGGTTGGGGAAAATTTGATATGGGAATAATATCCTAATATTACAATTAAAAATATTATTTAGTTTTATAATGTTTGGTGTACATTTTTCGCTGACATTATAAAATAAAACGTGACAGGAATCACAGTGTTAAAAATAAAATATAAAACCCTCTCAGCACTTCAATCCATCCTATTCAGGGACGTACAGTATTATCATCTAAAATTGTTGGCACACTTTTAATTGTATTCACTTTAAAAAAAATAGGATATGGCTCCCACGAAAATGCATTTGAAAATATGTGCCGTTAATGGCTCTTAGCCTAAAAGTTGTTTATGACTTTGTAAATATGGTTTTTGACATAGAGCCCTGTAGACAGGAACTAACACCCCTATAGTCGCCATTACACTTCATTGTTTACATCAGACGGCACAGCTATCACTCCCTATATAGGACTCCCTATATTCATAATATAATATTCATATTCATATTTTTGTCATTCAGACATCACATTAAAGATGTACTGCAGAATGAAACTTTGATGCATTTGGGTAACAACAAAAACAGCTGGATAAATATCAAGAACGTAGAGTACGAGTCTGCATTCATTTAGAACCAAAACTAGGCTTAGTTTTTCAGTCGTCTTTGGTGCCATTACAATTTGAACTGTCGGTCCGCACATCAGCTGTGGTTGACTGTAATACCCCGTATTAAAATGTCAGGTCAATCTGCTGCATCTGGAGGGTCACTGCCCCGCTTCTATAATCCTACTGGGCAAGGTTAACATAAATCTGTCCATAAGCACCTTATTTAATGCGGATTTGTACCAAAATGTACCGATTTCTTCCTTGGACAATTATCTTCTGATAACAGTTTCTATGAAGCTTAGCGGCGGAACCACCCACAATTCAAAACAAAGTAATTCCTCCTCTTAAAGCTGAAGGAGAAACACAATTAACCCCAGACCGGCAAAGAAAAGTGCAAGCCTTCCAGCACTTCCCTCCAGCAAGACACAGGGGATCGCTCTGTTCTATTAAAGGGAAACACGCCCCCGATCCTGCACACTTTTCTAATTAAAACCTTTGGGAATGACTTTTGAGCCACTTGGAGAGGAGAGAAAAAGCATCAATGTTGGGGAAGCGGCTCAAAGGATTATGCATGTTGAAAAACAATATGTCAGTAAGGACGGGGAGACTCTGTTTGGCTATGTCGGCCGACTCTAAATGGATAGTATATTGCTGCACTATAGCGTTCTTAATGAAAGCTCCTATTTATGAAGATGGAGCTGTAGGGCTTTATTAAGAGGGATCATTTCATGCTGGCGGGACAAATAAAGGATTATCTGATTTTTTAAGGGTTATATGATCTCATTAAGCATGAGAAGTTCACAGCGGTTCTATAAAACAAGAAATCAATGACATCCATGGAGACCAGACTCCCTTCAGAAAACAAGCTTTGTGACTACTGCTTATTGGAGGTTTGCTGTGAATTGAATTATTGCATGAATACCATAAAAAAGATGCAAGCTAATGAGCACATGAACAGCGTGTGACCTTTTTTTTTTGAGAGCCATCAAATGAAGTCATATTTTTGTATGAAATTGAAGATAATTGAATTTGGTGGTTTAATTTATTGAGTTAATTAGTGCCCAAGGTAATTGGTAGTGGTTTGCAAGTTACTGTATTTTCCGGACTGTCAAAAAGCCGCACTTCGCATTTACGGATATTTATGATGGAGCGATCGTTAGAGCAAGCTGTTTTTTGGGCAATGGGGGGGGGGGAAACCAACTAGCAGCTTTTTTAAGCATATGGATACAACAAATGTCAGAATATTCTTGAAGAAGACACACTTAATACACGACATGATGCCTGGACGCATCCTGTCGTGTAGAAAGGTATGAAACAGCCATCATTTAACAGCAGAACTTCATTTTGGTATTCACAAAATAGACTGAGAAATAGACTGAGAATGGCTGACACAGCAGCTGCAGACGCCCCGCCGGACATAACAGTCCTAATCAAACAACGCTGACATTTCTCTATCCACACTGGTATCATATAGTTATAGTTGCACATTACTTACAGACACGTACTGTAGTTTCCCAGGCAGAAGCACATTAGGAATCATTTTGTAACAAAAAGCGTCTGCTATGCCCTGTATCATTCAATCTGCTTTGGAAGCTCGACTCAATGAATGACTGTGGCCACTAGGTGTCGCCAAAAACAACCTCCTACCCACTTTAGCTCTAAGGCAGCGCAATTAGAGTGCAATTAAATGCATTTAAAAGGATGTATAACCATGGATTAGTCCTACCCTTAAAGTATTGTAATGGTGACACGTCAGAATGGCTGTAATTTACTTGGCCGTCTATTAGCATGTCAACACAGAGCGCTCTTTCCTTCGACAAGTCTTGCTAGTTCTTTATTGTACGCAGATGACTTCAAACGCTTGCGCTAACCAGCATGCTGAACACCACCGCCCTCTATAGCCCACTAAACACACTAACACACTGGACAGCAGCTTACAACACAATATACGCCAAGACTATAAAAAAATTGGATCGGATCATCCTCACATCCTAATGGGTCTGTAGTTCTTTGGATGTTGTTGTGGGGTCTTTTGTGACCTCGTGTTTGAGCTGTCGCTGAACTATTGGGGTACTTTTGGTTGGCCGGCCACTCCTGGGAAGGTTTACTCCTTGTTCCATGTTTTTGCCATTTGTTGATAATAACTCTCACTGTGGTTTGCTGGAGTCCTAAAACATTAGAAATGGCTTTGTGTCCTTTTCCCAGACTGTTTTAACAAGGGGCTGGAGGGCAATCACAGTTGTGTTTTCATTCACTAATATTTAAATTTGATACATTCAAGTGTGCCAAACATGCAAAAAAAAAAAAAAAAATCGGGGAGGGATGCTTTTTTACACCACTGTATGTCAAATGGAATGAAAACCTGTCGTATTGATTTGGAACTAAACGGAGGAGAATGAATTATCAAGGAGTCACAGCTAAAGCAATATTGATGACAGCCACCGGGTTTGCCTTGCTTGTGAAGGCGGCGGAAATCATTATCACGTTTCATAGCAGGTAAACTTCTTTTCTCTGCGTGTCTAACCACCAGCGCCTAATTGCACAGGATCAACACCTGCATTTACCCTACTTTAGCAGCTTAAAACCGTTACGGACGCGGAGAGACATGAAAAATTGTTTGTCACACTTACATGTTTCATAACATCAAACAAATTGAAATGTGAGTCAATGACAACACAACTGAACCTCAAATGCAGTTTTTAAAGGAAACGCATTATTAAGGGAGTATAAAATCCAAAGCTGCATTGCCTTGTGTGAAAAGGGGGTTTTGGGCCACCCTTAGCAGCAACAACTGCAATCAAGCGTTTGTGATAACTTGCAATGAGTCTCTCACAGCGCTGTGGAGGAATTTTGGCCCACAGATCTTTGCAGAATTGTGGTCCTTCAGTCACATTGTAGGCTTTTCCAGCATGAAGCGCCTTTGTAAGGTCATGCCATGTCAGGACTTTGACTAGGCCACCCTAAAGTCTTCATTTTTTTGTTTTTCTTCAGCCATTCAAAGGTGGACTTGATTTTTGGTAGACAGCAGAATTCATGGTTCCATTTCTCACAGGTGCTGAAGCAGCAAAACAGCCTCAGACTACCACCATATTTACGATCCTTGATGTTTTTTTTGTTCAGCAGTGGTTTTGGTCTTGGAACTTTGCCACGCAGGCTGTTTTTGCCCGCTTTCTTTCTTATGGTAGTCATAAACACTGACCTTAACTGAGGTAAATATGGCCTGCACTCTTCTGTGACCTCTTGGACGTGTGGTAATTTTGATTGGCTGGCTACCACTGGGAAGGTTCACCACTGTCCCATGTTTTTGGCATTTGTGGATAAATGCTCTCACTGTGGTTGGGTGGAGTCCCAAAGCTTTACAAATGGCTTTATAACCTTTCCCACAGTGACAGATTAATCAATTCATCTCAGTTAAGTCATATTTTAACAGTAGGCAAACATTTTTACACACAGGGCCACATAGGTTTGGCTTTTTTTCTCCCTTAATAATAAATTTTCATTTAAAAACTTCATTTTGTGTGATCTGACACATTTAAGTGTGACAAACATGCACAAACCCCCCCCCACTGAAGTTCAAATGTTCTATGTGTGTGTGTTTGGGCTTTTTTCAACTTGAAATTGGTTGAACAAGAACAACAACAGAGTATCCCAATGGAATCTATAGAGTCCAGAGACTTAAGAAACATACCAGCAAGTCTTGGGGTCACCAAAAGTCTTTGGGCTGAATAACGATCTGACTTCCACTGGTGCAAAATGCAGGGTGATTACTTCACACATTGTTTGAGTGACGGACATGTCTGCAGTCGTTCGTGTCACATTTCAGTAGTTTTCAAGTGCAATAAAAGCGATTCTACGGTGCAGTATTCATAAATCACCTCACCTGACGTCTGTGAGAAGAGGTGCTCAAAACACTGGATTTTGAAAGTGCAGCTTTGCCCGCGTCATGAAGCCTCCAACCTGCTCCCTCTAGATGAGCCGGCCTGGTGTATAGTATGTGTGCACCACTACTACTAGCAGGATGTTACCGCTAAAGTGTAGTGTGATGTTAGCACTTTAGCTCCCAACGCTATGCTAGGACTGCTAACATTTGGTATTTTATTCTTCTGATATATTAAGCATATATATTTTTCTGTTTTTTGCACATGCATTTATCATGTTGCTTTTTTACATTTTATTTAACGAAAACAAAATTGGTTTGCGTCAAGACAGTGTATATGTTTACAAAAAAAAAAAGTGTACAATAGCTTCTTGGACACACCCACCTGGTCAGAGGGGGCGTGGACAAACACGGCTCATTAGCATTAAAGATACAGACATGCAACGTGGCGCGTTCCAAGTAGGAATTACTTAACGCACTTGTAAACTGTCTAAATTCCAACTTGTGTGTTGGAATTGCATTTGATCTTTGCAGAGGACAATCGTGGATCAGGACGCGGTGGCAATGAATGTCCAACTTCCAGGTGGCTCCGTGCTTCACCCTGAAGTCGCCACATTTGCATAAAAGATCATTGGTATGCATACTTTAAGTCGTCTTTATTCATTAGCGTTGCGGTCGGCGTAATTTAAAGGTCGTCCGGGGGGTAATCAGGCTGAGTCAGCCCACACTCCACGCCAATAGTGAGGAGGCGCTATTGATTTACGCCAGATAAGCGTAGGCTGTAATAGAGTGTCCTTTATTGCATACTACAAACGATGCGAGTGCATGTTTTTTTTTTTGCTTAGTCATTACCTCCACCACAAGGAGAAACTAGTCACTTCTGCTGCAGATCTGGCAGCCCCAGCAGGGAATTTTTGGAACACGGAAATCTAAAAGTTGTGCTCCAGTGATGTTGAAACGCTCCAGCCGGCATTTGGTATTTTGCCTCACTGACAACTTTGTGTTCATGTTTGCTTGACACCCCACGGTGAACATGGTGCACACAAAAGGGTGAACATTTGTCAAATCGTGCACCCCTTTTGTGCTGTTATTTTTCTGCTAAATCAGCGCTTCTCTAATAGTGGGGGGGAGGCCCACTGGGGGAGCACGGTGAGCTGTCTGTGTGGCGTGGGATGTCGGGGGTATTTTTAATATTAGCACAAGCCTGCCAACTTGTATGAATTTGTCGTACTCTGCGTGCAATTTGACAGGTTTTGTTGCATTTTCCTGGTTTCAGGTTTGAGTCTGTACAGCACACATAAAGAAATATGATCAGTTTCTCAATAGTATTACAAATTGTGGGGGCATAGGCAGGGCATGGCAGAAAGTAATGCAGAACCACTGGGACAAGCATATGAGTCGGATTGGCTTGGTGATGTCTTACTCGGGTCGACACATACACCGGAACTTTACCGTGTTTAGCCCAATCACCAAAATTTGAGCACGATCAGGTGCCAAACACGGCCGCCATCAAGTAAAAGGTCTTTGCAGAGGCATGGGCGGGACTGCCCGTGTGTCATCGACTGACAAAAGGACATCGGATTATACTGTACCTTCCTAAGCACTTTGGCCTCCCCCCCACAGGGGGCGCTACCATGTCATTTAACTTGACCATTAGGACGGTGGCCTGCTATAATTTGTTCAATGGAGCTGACTAGCCCACCGCCTCTGGATTTCAAATACATTTCCAAAAAGTCATTGGCTGAGAAGCGACAATCCCATAAAAGGAATCCGCGGGACTGCACAACTTATGTCAGCTTGTGCTTCCTAATTAGCCCCCCCGCTTCCTCCCAGTAAGCTTTATATATAACTAAAAGAGAGAGCTTATGAATATTTAACAAAGAAGCGAGTTGACTCGCTTGTTTTTTTGCCAGCAGTGGATAAATTCTGATTAGACGCCGAAACAGCTGCTCACTGCGATGATGGATGACTTAGCAAACTTTTAGACCCACAATCAAATTCAATTCAAGTCAACCTTTCACCCTCCAGATGATCCAAAAACTTGACGTCTCGCTGTCCTATCATGACGCTGACAGGTTTTGACTAATGCTGCCAGCCGGGCGGGAGTGGAGCGCTTTGCCAAAGAAACGCAGCCATGACTGACGAGCTTACAGCCCCAGCTCGATTTGCTCCCTCCTCCCTCCCTCGCTGGAACGCAACATGCCAGAACGCCGCCTCGCAGTGATGCAATGTCATCACCGAGCACACAAACACATCCATCACGCGCTCTCATCCGGACGACACAAATGACGACAACTACATTTCATCAAAAATTCCATTTATTTATGTCACAGATGAAATCTGCTTGTCAGTCCGATCTATTAGAACAGGGGTCGGGAACCTTTTGACCTAAGAGAGCCATTTCCAAATATATTTACGTGTCATATTTTTTAACAGTGATTACAACTAAAAGTGCGCATTTTTCAGCAAGACCAATTTTATATTATAACAAGTCTCTGAATTGGGTGGAGAAGGATGCTGAGAAGGTTTTATATTTGGAATGTTATTTTTACTATTCCAAAATATAATATAATAGTAGGGTAGTGGGTAGTGACCTGAAAGGACAAGATCGCGGGTACAAGCGGCCGAAATGAGTTTTCTCCGCAGGGTGGCTGGGGTCTCCCTTAGAGATCCGGGAAAGACTCGGAGTAGAACCGCTGCTCCTCCGCATTGAGAGGAGCCAGATGAGGTGGCTCGGGCGTCTGGTTAGGATGCCCCCGAACGCCTCCCTGGGGAGGTGTTCAGGGCACGTCCGACCGGTAGGAGGCCTCGGGGAAGACCCAGGACACGTTGGAGAGACCATGTCTCTCAGCTGGCCTGGGAAGTGGACCAAGGAGAGCGAAGTCTGGGCTTCCCTGCTTAGGTTGCTGCCCCCCGCGACCCGACCTCGGATAAGCGGATGAAAATGGATGGATAAATACAACATGACATAACATGGGGTGTACGGTGCTGGTCGCGTCACAGTCTCGCTCTTTCATGGTTATTTTGCATGCATATCAGTGGGTATGCTCTGTAGGGAAAACACAAAGCAAACCCCCCCAAATGTGACTGTTTTCAACTAATTAAAAGCCCCACTCACTCATGATTTATTATTTCACAAGTTGCCATCCACTGCTGGGCCTGAAAATGAGTTCAGGAGTGGAAAAAAGGCAATTTATGATCAGCTGTGTGTACGACGTGAGTCGCTCGTTAGGAGTAGATTGTGTCTGCGAGTGATTCATTGCGGCGGACAGGAAAAACGTCTGTTTGTGCCAAGTTGATGTATACTCTTGTTTGTTGGTGTGTGTGTTCTTTTTAATCCTTCCAATCTAATGACCAGAAGTGCGTCGTCTGCATCTGCGAGCGTGATGAGGCTTCAACTTGTCGGGCTTCTACTGAGGAGACGTTTTGGAGTAATAAGGAAAGGTAAACTTTAGACGTGCACGCAAGGGGCCTCAAATAGCGCAAAACCCAGCAATATCCAATAAAATGATTCTGTGTTATTGAGCATTCAAAATTCATCCACCATACAGGTGTGGCATTTTAAGATCTTTTGCACAAGTGTGCTGTAGGCTGGCCGCAATAAAAGGCCACTTCTAAGTGATCAGTTTCACTGTATTGTGGAAGACCAGCCTGTGTCTGTTGTCACCTCACGCACTTTGCATCGAGTCCTGATGAGTCCATCAGCGAGTCCTGATGATGACGAGCATTCAGATGAGCTTCCTTGAGATGATTTCTGCTAAAATGCTGTGGATATGCAAACCGGCGGTTGCACCAGCTGTCTTGGATATGGTAAAGAACTAGACATTCAGTTCGTTGGCAACAGCTCGGGTGCACGTTCCTGCAGTCAGCATGCCTACTGCACGCTCCCTCAACACTTGACATCTGCGGCATTGTGCTGTGTGATAAAACTGCACATTTTAAAGTGACCTTTTTGTTTCCAGCCTGAGGCACACCTGTGGAATAATCACGCATCTTGATATGCCACGCCTGTGAGGTGGACGGATTAGCTCCGCCACGGAGATGATTTTACACCGATTTGTGACGAGAAACAGACGCCTTTTGTGTCCGTAGGAAAAGTAGTACATCATATTTTTCAACAGTCATTACAACTAAAAGTGTGCACACCAACAATTTTAGAAAAATAATACGTCTCTGAAGTGGATGGATGGAAGTGCTGAGAAGGTTTTATATTTGGAATGTTATTTTTAACCATGTGATTTTGCTTGAAAATGTCAGCAAAAACACATTACACAAAACATTATGCAATCATAAAACAAAAAGTATTTAATTGCAATATTATGACTTTATTCCCACAATATTTGAACTTTGTTCCCATATTTTTTTCTCCTAACATTTCTTTGTTATATTGTTTTCTTTGCTTCTCATAATACAATGACATTTAAGAAAAATAAAAATAACTTTATGCTACTAAAATGAAATTATTTTTACTTTTTTATTGTAGTAAAATTGTGACTTATTTATCTTAATATTTTTACTTTCTACTCATTAAATTACATCATTAAAAAAAAATTCTGCTGTTTTGTTTTATTTTTATTTTCCAGGTTTGTCAACTTTTCTCATTATTATTGTTATTATTTATTATTTCCAGAATTTAACATTTTTGGGTTAGATAAAAAGAAAAATTCTTCTAATATTTTGACTTTATTTTTTATAAAATTACTGCTCATTTTTCCTTTTTTAATTATTTTTTATTGCAAACATCAAATGTGTATTTACAACAGTGATAGATAAACAGAGTGTGCATCTACACACACGAGAAAGTTACATTACACAATAGACTCAGAAGGGGCCGCACGGTGGTCGAGTGGGGAGCACATTGGCCTCAAAGTCAGGAAGTTCAGGGTTCGAATCTCCGTTGGGCATGTCTGTGTGGAGTTTGCATGTTCTCCCCGTGCGTGTGTGGGTTTTCTCCGGGTACTCCGGTTTCCTCCCACATTCCAAAAACATGCATGTTAGGTTAATTGGCGACTCTAAATTGTCCATCGGTATGAATGTGAGTGTGAATGTTTGCATGTCTGTATGTGCCCTGCGATTGGCTGGCGACCAGTCCAGGGTGTACCCCGCCTCTCGCACAAAGTCAGCGGGGATAGGCTCCAGCATACCCGCAACCCTAATGAGGATAAGCGGCATAGAAAATGAATGAATGAATGAATATATATATATATGTACATATAGTATATTATATATACACACACACACATACATATATATATATACAGTACATATATGAAAATAGTGGTATATACTGTACATAATATATAATATATGGCACTCATGTATTTGTGGTATATTGGTGAGTGAAAGCGAGAAGCTTAAATACAAAAAAATACAAAAATAAATAAATAATAAATAAATAAAATAAATAGATATAAAAGAGAGAGAAAAAATTCTTCCAATGACTACTGCAGTGCGTAACAGCAACAGTCTTCTTTTCATTTGATTTTTCTTCATTGCTACTCACACCCCAGCTCTTGCCACACAGGGGACATCTTTTTAATGAAAGCGGAATAGAGAAACAAAACAATTACGCACTATAAATAGGCGTGTGTTTGTGTAATGCATTGTAATTTGGCTCCAAAATCTCACATCTACGTGGGCAAATCACATTAAGCGCTAAACCAAATCACAATAACACTCAGGAAAAGATAAGTAACAATAAATATCATGCATCTCCGGGGCAGCCGTAAAGGCGATTTTAAACGCCGGCGAGATAAAAACACACACGAGCACTTAAGCAACAAGGAGTGAGTGGCTAATAACTGCAAACAACAAGATGAGAAAATAAGACGAAGGAGAGGCGATGATAACGAGAAGGTGCTAAGCGTCATGCGACTGTTTTGACTAATTGCATGACATGTGACACGAGGGGGCGCGGGGAAAGGATGTCAATCAAAATTGGCAGAAACACTGCCAGGCCGGTTTGCAAAAGGCCCCCTTTGCACCGCCTAATTCCTCGGGCTTCTACTCCACGTCTCTTTTAGCTAGAGCAAAGATCTGTACCTGACAGGAAAGTGTCATTGTAAACCCAGCGTGACGCCTGACGTCATGGCAAAGGTCGGCACCGCTTCCCCACTTTGACCTTGGACCGGATGCTTGCTCTCCCGGCGGTCCTGGTGGGGATAAAAGGTCAGCGGCGCTGACACCACAGGTGTGCTTTGGAGGTCAAACATTGTGACTTTTGTTGAGGTCATTTAGTTCAAACTGGACTCTCAGTAGTTTTCCCAGCAGTATTTCTTCAAGTATAGACCAAAGGATACCTTCTCAAGGGGCGGTACTATTGAAGGTCACCTTGGACGGACTTTTTTAGATGGACTAAGCACCGAAAATGTGTCGGCCATTACTGGCTAAATCAGTGATGTCCAAACGTTTTCCACCAAGGCCCCAAAGTGAAAACAATTTTGGACGGGCACGCATGGTGGCCATGGGGGGGAGCTGTGGTTCATTGCGAGGAAAGACGAAGTCCAACATGTACTGAGACATTGTGAGACAGAAACTGGGCCGCATAGCAGTTTTCCAACATAATAAGGAACCCAAACGCACCTCCAACATGACAAGTTCCTTCCCGAGGAAGCTGAAGGTGATGGAGCGGGCAAGTATGTCTCCTCCAGACCTGAACCCAATCAAGCAGGTGTCTAACGTCCACCCGCTCCACCAGTAGTATCATCATGGAAAGGTGGGAAAGGAATCCAGTAACAACCTGAGCAGAACCGCCAATTCCATGCCCAAGAGGAAGAAGCATGGCTGGACAGAAATGGTGCTTGCACCTAATATTCACACAATTTGGACAAGCTGTGCACTGACTACTCTAAAAGGAAATCCAAGTTTCCGCTTTATGGCGTTGTCTCTTGACTAGACAGAATCAAATGCTTGCCGGACTCCCCTTAGGGAGATACTGTATTCAAAAAGACCAAGTCTTCTATCATAGTGTACTTCAGCGTCTGCCGCATGCGAGTACTTCATGTCCCTCTGGGCCGAGCCCGACCGCGCTAAACATCTGCTAACACACCGGGAGTGTCACATCTGCTACTCGACCTCTTCATGGGTGACCCTCGAGCTTAATGGATTGACACCTCTGCCTGCTTTGACTTCCCCCCCCCCTTGAAGCGCCACCTGAACAAGTTTCACCCCCGCTTCTCGTTTTCCCTTTCGTCAATGTAAGATATTTTCACCAGCAGCTATTTTGGTCACATTGCAGGAGCATACACAAACCACTCAAACTATTTAGAACAAAACCTTTGACGAGGGGTAGGGCACGGATGAAAAAAATGCCAAATGTCTTATATTTATGAAAAGGACAGAGAAGTGTCAGCACACAAAAGAAAGAAGTTTAATCCAAAATTCATAAATCCACAAAAGATTTTGAACAAGGATTTTCAGCACATGGTACATCTGAAGAGTAGAATCCGACCACTTGGACCGGGATGAGCGGTGAAATATTTTCAAGAGAGTCAAGCTCCCGATTCTTCCTATCAGTTAAACAAAGCCTGAAATTGTAAATGTCCAACTACGACCAGCTGCGAGGTTACCCAGCATACCTTGCGGGTATTTGGGTATAGTTTTGTCTGTACGTTAGTGTGTAAGCATTCATTTTAATACCCCCATAGTTTGTGGTTTTGCCTGCACCGGGATTTGGATAGGCGTTTGTACATTTAGTGTTTGCGGGTTACTCAAAAGTTTGTCTTGCTACAATATTTTAGCTGGCTTTTTCTTTGAGTCACGGCCTTTCCACTTTCTCATGCACCCCAAATCATGTATAAACTTAGTAAACAAACCTTCTATATAATAAGTTTTCACGTTTTGTAAATAACAGCCTCTGTCAATTGAAGCCTACTTCCAGTCTTTAATGGTTTTGGTAAATATGCGCTCCTGTTTACAAGGTATTGGTGTATCTCGAAGGGACCGATGCATGTGCTGTACTGTATCTAAAGATGGCTTTAAGTGAAGTTTGTAAAAAAAACCAAAAAGTCTCCCGAAGGATCAAACCCACGCTCTTCAAGAGAAGCACATCCAAGCACTGACGGAAGGAAGAAAATGATTTATTTAGTGCGCCTTTCCAGGATATTTGACATGCTTGGGTATGTTTAGCCAATAGCCTCATCATAATGAAACAGCAAGGCGTCAGAGTTGCAGAAGAGGCGTCTTGTGCCCGAGGCGCTGTTAAATGACGGTCCTCTTTCACAGTCACACCCTCATTTCTCTTCGTGTCACCACAATTCCCACTGGCTGGGGATGAGCACAACTAATCAAAATAGGCCTGGCAACAATTATGCTCCAAAGAAATCTGGATCCTCTCTGCTCAACCACTCCATACAAAGTTTGGACTTGTTGTGTTTTGAATGCATGTTTTGTTTGTACTTTTTGCTATGAGGAAAATGCAGTGGTGTGCAAACGTTTGGGCTCCTCTGATCGTTTTCCTTTATAAATCATTAGCCGTTTGGATCAGCAATTTCAGTTAAAAATATCATATAGCAGACAAAAAGGGATATTTAAGAATTGTGCAAAGTGTGCAATAATGATTTAAACAAAATTATGCAGGTGCATACATTTGGGCACCCTTGTTTTATTGATTGAAATACCTTTTGGAACACAACATTTGTTCGGGAAGTCCATTGACCCTTGACCTACATGCACAGGTCCTGCCAGTCTTGAGAAAGGGTATTCAAGGTGGCCAATTGCAAGTTGTTCTCCTTTTTGCATCTTCTCCGAAGTGTGGCAACATGGGAGCCGCAAAACAACTGTCAAATGACCTGATAACAAAGATTGTTCAACGTCACGGTCATCCTCTTCTCTTGTGCCAACTATCTTCATGTCTTCTTTCACTACATCCGTAAACCTCCTCTTTGGTCTTCCTCTAGGCCTCCTGCCTGGCAATTCAAAACTCTGGACATGTCCGAACCATCTCAGTCTGGCCTCTCTGACTTTATCTCCAAAACCTCTAACATGTGCTGTCCCTCTGATATGCTCATTCCTGATCCTGTCCATCCTGGTCACACCCAAAGAGAACCTCAGCATCTTCATCTCTGCTACCTCCAGCTCTGCCTCCTGCCTTTTCCTTAGCGGCACTGTCTCTAAACCAAACATCGCTGGTCTCACCACAGTTTTGTACACCTTTCCTTTCATTTTAGCTGAAACTCTTCTATCACACATCACACCCGACACTTTTCTCCACCCATCCCAGCCTGCCTGCACACGCTTCTTCACCTCTTTTCGACGCTCTCCATTGCTCTGGATTGTTGACCCTAAGTACTTAAAACCCTCTACCTACTTTATCTCCTCTCCCTGTAACCTCACTCTTCCACTTGAGGCCCTCTTATGGGCAGTTTATACGTACACATGTACTCCGTACATGTGTACGTATAAACTGCCGTACTACTTGCTGCGGCTGACCTTCATTCCTCTCCTTTCCAGGGCAAACCTCCACCCCTCAAGCTTCTCCTCCACCTGTTCCCTGCTCTCACTACATATCACAATGTCATCTGCAAACTTCATAGTCCATGGAGATTCCTGTCTAACCTCGTCCTTGTCTGTCGGCCTGTCCATCACCATAGCAAACAAGAAGGGGCTCATAGATGATCCCTGATGGAGTCCCACCTTCACTCGGAACTCCTCTGTCACACCTGCAGCACACCTCCCTACTGTCTTACAGTCCTCGTACATGTCCTGCACCGCTCTAACATACTTCTCTGCCACTCTAGACTTCCTCATACAATACCACAGTTCCTCTCTGGGCACCCTGTCATAAGCTTTCTCCAGATCTACAAAAACACAATGCAGCTCCCTCTGACCTTCCCTGTACTTCTCCATCAACATCCTCAAAGCAAATACTGCATCTGTTGTACTCTTTTTTGGCATAAAACCGTACTGCTGCTCACAAATGCTCACGTTTGCCCTTAGTCCAGCTTCAACTACTCTTTCCCATAACTTCCTTGTATGGCTCATCAGCTTTATTCCTCTGTAGTTGCCACAGCTCTTCACATCTCCCTTGTTCTTAAAAATGGGCACCAGCGCACTTCTCCTCCATTCCTCAGGCATCTTCTCATTATCTAAGATCCTTGTAAACAATGACAATAAATATTACCAAAATGAAAAACTCCCAGAAGGAGAAAAAGTTGGAGAAATTGGAGCCTGCCATTATGGTGCTTCAAGGTCAAAGGTGGGCTCATTGAGTGCACGGTGGCATTGAAACATCTCATTGAAAAGATCTCTCAGGTTAATGGGAGCGCTTGTCAGACATACACAAAAGACTGAATACGAACGTGCATGAACTATTATAAAATCACAGTCGCTCAATTATTATTATTTTTTCCCTTGACACTGGGACTGGAGGTGACCAGAGACAATTACCGCTTGCTTTTGAATAATAATTCCTACGAGGTTCTGACTATTTTGCACCACTTAATTGCTGAGAGAATTACATGGCCCCGACTATTATGGCGTGTCATTTATGCTTTGTACACTGTGAACAAACAACAAGCATGAGACACAACTTCTTCTATTTTTAAGATAATCCCCTTTAATGTATCAAATCTTCAATTTCTAATGATATTCTTTGTCTATAGTGTATTAAAACCAAAAAATGCATATATTATTTTTCGTAGTCTAAACTTTTTAAACTTGTTGTAAAGTACAAAAAACAGCAATGATGGCCAAAAGATTACGCTGAAGCTATTTCTATACTGCTCACACCCACTAGGGGCAGTATCTAGTAGGTATGGGACTTTGATCCATGGGAAAGACTTAACAAAATTCTCACATTTCAATTGAAAATGAATGAGAAATTTATATGACTCTCCTACTGGTGGAAAATAATTTTCCATTACTGTAACAGTCTGCTTATTGTACAGGGTGACATGTTCTTTCCCCAAGCTGTCGGTTGCTGGTTCGATCCTCAGTCCTGTTGTAATCATTTGACTTATTTATGTATTCTCCCACCTAGTCTTTAAGCATGAACTGATGAAGCCTGCTCAGATAAGAGAGGTGAAATGACAACTATGCTGGGTGGTTGCTGGTTCGATCCTCAGCCAGCATTTGCTTGCTATAATTACTGACTTTTGTTCACCTAGTTATGTCTCTTTTTGTCTACTATTTTGCTGATATATATATATATATATATAT